>JAVHJN010000013.1:1200000-1532226 GCA_036971655.1 Arthrobotrys megalospora
TATGTGGTCTCAGTCAATGCTCCAAAGGATTTGAAGACCTTGCGATTGATACACAAGACTGTCGAGGCAGTCATCACGCACGGGCCCGAATTCGAGGCCCTCCTTATGGCTATGCCCTCAATCATCTCGGATGAACGGTATTTTTGGCTATGGGACAACAAATCTACAGAGCACGTATACTATCGCTGGAGATTATGGGACGTCTTTACAGCAAGCGGCTCAGCTAGCGAGCGGAAACAGAGATCATATGCTGGTACAACTATTACCCATATTTTCGACAACAGCATATCTTGGGAACTGCCGCCCAAGAAGCAACAAAAGTTCGAGTATGTCACCGAACTGAAGGATTTTATAGAAGATGAAGAGTATCATAGCTCTTCGGACGAAGATGATGATGCTCACCAAGCACAAGATTCAAATCCTAATGCCGAGGACACAAAGACCTACCTTGGTCCTCTACGGCGGGCGAAGTTGTACCATTTACTCTCTAGAGTACCGACGACAACAGGAACTCTACGGAGAGGGGATGTGGCAAGAGTCAGTGGGTTCGCGGTAGAGCACGCATATGCTGCAGAAGAGATTGTTGAAATCATGTGTTCGAATGTCTCAAGGCCAGTGGCCTTCTCGTCCGCAAACCCGGACCATGAGCCATCTTCCGTGCTAGCAGACAAGAGTGGTAATGCGAATATAGCTAAGGAGGACCAGACTCCCGCTAAGCTTATTGCATTGTATCTTATCTCTGATGTGCTTTCAAATTCGGGATTAGGTGTTCGGAACGTATGGAGGTACCGACAATATTTCGATCAAAGGCTACGGGAGGGTAAGATATTCGAGGGACTAGCAGAAGTTGGTGACAAAGAGAATTGGGGAAAAATCCGTCAAGAAAAGTGGAGAAGAAGTATACAGGTCATTTTATCATTATGGGAGGTAAGCACTAGAATGCTTAGCACACTTTGTTCTTTGCTAGGTGGGTGATGACTAATCTGTCGCTGATTGGTAGAATTGGAATATTTTCCCACAAACATCTCACGAGGCGCTCCGAGTTGCATTCAGCGAGCCGGCAGCCCCACAACAAGCTGCAGCTGCGCTAGAAACTCCAAAATTTGAAATAGCCCCACCGTC
Source organism: Arthrobotrys megalospora (assembly GCA_036971655.1). NCBI lineage: Eukaryota > Fungi > Ascomycota > Orbiliomycetes > Orbiliales > Orbiliaceae > Arthrobotrys > Arthrobotrys megalospora. Next base: position 1,201,123 of record JAVHJN010000013.1, read on the forward strand.
ATCGACTGCCAAGTCGAGGTGGAGAACTGTTCCCGAAGATCAGGAGACGGGTCAACCAAAGTTTAACCCGTACTTGGCCGATTCTGCTGAGAACGAGGGTGAAGACGAAAACGTAGATGGCGAGGAGCTCGTTGATGACGACGATGTGGATGGAGAACCGATGGAAGAAGATGAGGATGTAGATGGAGAGCCAATGGTTGAAGATGAAGACGAAGATGGGGAGCCAATGGTGGAGGAAGACAATGAAGATGCTGGTGATGATAACGAGAAACCTGACGAGGAAGTGGACATGTTCGTCAAAGATTCGGAGATTGAACAAGAGGAGCCGCCAAAGACCGATTCGAAACCCGCCGTAAGCGGCGTTACACTTGGGTCCGGATTTGGATTCAAGATCGGTGGGTTTGGGGCGAAGGCTGGGGCAGGGACTGGTGGTACAGAAGAAGGAAGGAAGAAGAGGATGAAAGCCGAAGATATGTTCGCGAACGATGATTCTGATGGTTGAGGCTATCCTGTGAAAGCGGTTTTGTACATGTCAATATAGCATACATAAGCGGTGCCACTACGGTTCCGTGTATCGTCACGCGAATATGCAGCATGAAGATCTTTCACAACAGAATACTATTCTGAGGTTGGCTGGAGATACTGTGCGATAAACTATCCTGTCGCACCAACCCGCTTGTGACGTCGGCAAGGCATGACTCTGAAACCCCGCATTTCTTGAAACATGGACCCGGTTCGGTGTTCATTCAGAATCGCAGGACCGAGCCGAACGGCTACTAGGTAGTTAACTACAATCGGTCACGAATAGAAACATACACCCTGTTCCGATACACAGGTAACATGTTGTGGGTGTTGATGTTGGTTATGTTTTCGCCTAGATCGTCTAGAATAGTCTGGGAACCAACACCAAGAAGCGGAGATAGCAAGGATAAACCAATAGACCATGTGAACCGGTAATTTAGGAGACAACCGAACACCACGAGTCGTGAAATCGCGATCGAAAGTTGGAATCGAGACTGCAAGGTACGTTTTGCCGCCTTGAGCATGCAATGTTTGAATCCAGACAGATGTATTAATACTCATGATCTCCGCTGCATCCATTGCATCGAAGGGTGTTGGTATCGATTGAGCGGGGACGCTGGAAACTCATGAATCGGATGTCTAAACTTAGAACACCACGTTATACGTGCTTGGGGCGGGATGGATGGGCTGGTGGGATGCATCGAAGTGGCATCTATCACCGACGGGTTAGAGCGGGGCTGGATACGTACCAGCCAGCCAGCCGTCCCAAGGCTTTCCCCCATGCTCGTACACTTAAGGCTAAAGTTACTCACTCCCACGCGGACAGAGTAACTCAGCCATGCATGGTTTGACATCCTCCATGCAGATTCCTTCCATTCAGCGGACCGACAGCTGCTGAACAACGATCGGATGGATCGAAAGGCAACTCGGTTTTGTGAGGATGGTCAGCCAAACTGACTGGGAGGCCCGAAGTGCTATACGTCAAGGGTGCCTAGCTTTACTCGAGCTCCAAAAGTGGAGAACTTTTCTGGGAGCTCGAAGGAGCGAAGGAAAGGAAGTTGCAGGTGGTGTATCTGTTGACCGACTATCCTGGGAATAGAATGCTTACTATTCACGGCATTTGTGCCATTCTGCGACACTCTTTTCACCCGGAAAGGAAGAAATACCGCTTCTGGCCTTCTAGCTATAGGCTAGTTCTCCACTCTGTCACCGACGCTACGACGAAGGATGTTCTGTTACTGTTGCTGTTGTATAGTTGGAGCAGTCTTTCGTTGAAGCGCCCAACTGGATGTCCCCGCTTTTATCCAACTTTGATACCTATTTTGCGACCAAAGCACCTGCATCGTGCCCGTCTGCACGTCTAGTATAAGTCAACGGTTCCAGACTTTATTTTAAATAAAAAAAAATCATGTTGGGCGCAAAATATGGGTTCATCTGAAACGCAAGTGAAGTTAGGTACTTAGGCATCACCTCCTTCCCTCGCGGCTCTCTTTCCGTCCGTTTTCTATCCTTCTTCTGATTCAAGCTTTGTATGACGGTGGGGCTCCGGAACGTAAGCTAGCCAGAATAGATTGATAATCCAGGCCCTGACACCGCAGAGATTCGCAATTTTTATTTTTTCTCTCGAAGAGTTCTTACCTCGCACCTCCCCTTGCAAGCCAAGTGCTGCTTCGCCGTGCAAGTACCGTCGACGAGGGAGGACCCTTGGAGCCTCGCTACCTCCGCGCCGCAGTCGTATTGCTGATTAGGTCTGCATGTCTGATTATTATAATATCCGCTAGCCACCCAGCAGCGTCAGCAGCAGCATTCTTTCCCACATTCCCGCCATTGCATTTTTCTTATTACTTTATCGTGGACGTCGGCCTCGTTACACTTCTTTTCCTTTCTGGCTGTCCCTTCTAATTTACATCCGACAAAGCTGCAGAAGAGCAGAGCCTCTCGACGTCAGTAAACGAGTTGTAACCGTATTCGAGATATACTCTAAACTTCGGTACCATCACCGACAGAATACTTCAGACGATCGTAAACCCGACCAGCCTCCCGAGTTCTCGAGTTATTCTTTCGACCCTGCTTGCCACTTTAATCCCCGTCCTGTGTATTTTCACCCGCCCGGCTGCGAAGGGCCGCCAACACCGCGACCCTTGGCCACAACACAAACTCTGTATCACCATCTCATGGGCGCGTGCAGGCCCAACACACTCCGTTCAAAATGCAACATTCGTCGGTATTCTCGCGGATATCGATATCCACAGCATTTTCGATATGCTTATTTATAATATTATTTACGACAAACACTCTGGCGGTATCGCTGCGTCCGACAAGAACTAGAGATTCACGGAAAATCTCGATACCTCGTGCCTTGCTAGAACCCCGTCAAGATTTTAATGCGACGGAAGCTTTCCTCCAAGCTTGCGGGGAGGGTTTTGTGGTCTGCCCAGGTGCGGCAAAATGCTGCTCAAGAGGCCGGGAATGTTTAATAGGTTCACAAACAGGTCAGGCTTTTTGTAGAGATCTAGCCGGGTGAGTACTCGATCAAAAACGCTCCGAACTCTTGAAGAAAACGTGACTAATTCTGAGATGTGCAATCCTAGCTCTACTGATCTACCTACTTCAACCCCGACACCCTCTTCATCCCCATCTTCTAAGGCTCCTATCGGCGCCATTGTCGGTGGTGTCCTAGGTGGCGTAGCCGCTATCGCAATTGTTTGCGTCCTATACCTACTCCATCGACGCCGACGCCCGGGAGCAACTCCTGCGATCCCACAAGCGCCAATCCCCAATCTTCCCAACGTAATAGAGGCGAAATACCCGCCTCCGCACGAAACTTCCTACTCAGGTGAAAATTGGCCGCCCGGAAGCTTCCTATACCACAGTCGAAACCGGAGTGTTAGCACAAGTACAAGCTGCATCAGCCCAGATAATCATACACCGCTTTGCGAGCCCGGTATCAAGAAATACAGCGATAATCATGACCAGGATGCAATTATGGAGTTACCCGGAACTCAACCTACAATGGAGCTCCAAGGTGATGATGGTTACTTTGCGATAAGACCATACGTACCACCGCCACCACCACCGACAGAAAATGCTCCGCCACTTGAACGAACGGCATCAGAGGTTGTCTCGCCAATGAGCCCTCAGCGAGCATCAGCTCGCCATTGGAGGATCAGTCGATAGCTACCACACTGTTTTTCGCGTTTTCCAATTAAATATTTTCCCTTACCTATCCTTTTTCTCCGCAAAGCCTCCAAGAAGTGCTTTGCAGCCACAAAATATTTGTAATGTTGACACTTTTTTTTATTGGGATTTTGGATGCTCTATCTCTTTTCACCGTACTACAAAAACGACTTTCATTTACTATATACCCTTGGGATACACGGAGCATTCTCTTAGCGAACTTTCTCTTCGTCTTCTTCTTTTTCTACTTGCAATTCATATTCTTGCTACGAACCCTTGAATTTCGCTTCTTTGGTCAAATATTTTCACGGATATTACTTTTTTCCCCATATTATTATCATTATTATTACCTGACAAATTGGAAGGATTGGGATAGGCTGTTGTTTGTACATGCTTTTGGTTTAAATACTTCTGGAAAAAATTTTGGGGCGACGTGGGTGGCAGGTTATTGTATATCACCGTATGACAAGCACATGATTCACAAAATCACTTATTTAGTTTTTATTAATAGAGAGAATTCCGTGCCAGAGAAAATGCACAAGATGAAATATTGGGGAACTCGTAGTCATATGATCGTACATAACGGCCGTTACTTTGATTTGGAATACTTAGAAATATAAAAGCCACACTGCCAGAGTATCGTACCTGCACAGCAAAGCTAAACTCAAAATGCAACAAACAAAACCTTACAGCTGAGTAGTCCGGCGCAGCTGAGAAACAAAAAAAGCTTTATGCTTCTCTACCCTCGACCCTACCCTGGTTCTCAATCTCCTTCAGATCCTTCTTTGCCTTCTGCAGTTTCTTACTCATCTTTACAGGATGTACACCCTTCGTCTCGAAGACCGCATCGATTTCTTCCAAAGACAGCTTGTAGGTTTCCGGGAAGATGAAGTATGCAACGATGAGCTGGGAGAAGTTGTAGATGATATAGACACACCAAATCTTATAGCCGAGTTTGTTGATACCGACGGAGATACCGTAGCTTTGGACTGTTCCGGCGGCACCTTGGATAAGACCGTAGAGACCCATACCTTTGGCACGGAGGACAAGAGACATGATTTCAACGGGATCTAGAGGTAAGATTAGTCATCGGAGTTTATTTTGCTAAAGAGAGATTGCAAGAAAAACTTACAGAGATTGTGCATAGTGGCAATCAATGAGGCGGAGCAAACTTGGAAGATAAAGTAAAAGACTACGGTAAGATAGCCAGTAACTTTAGCGCCACCAGTAACCTCGTATTGCCAACCAATGATGGTTACAACAATCTGGATGATAATGAAGGAGATCAATCCGGCGAAGATCAATGTCCTACGTCTGAAGAGGTCGACGAGGTAGGCACCAAAGAGAGTGAAGACGAAGTATGTAGCGACAAGTCCGGTATTGATTCCAAGTTGAGCAGTTGGATCTTTAATGCCGACGGTTTCCAAAGCTGGAGCAAGGTAGTAGCCTATGATGCCACCGCCGTTCCACTGCTGGAAAACAGAGTAAAAGACGAGAAGCATAAGACGGTATCGGACTGGTTTGGTAAAGAAGACGCGGAAATCCCAGAAATCGCGGTGCCCGCTAGTATCGTGTTCTAACGATTGTTCAATCTGAGAAGCAACAGCTTCAACGAATGGGGTGTTCGGATCCTGGGCTGTTGTCATGTACTTGGCGATCACCTCCTTCGCCTCGTCACGCTTGCCGCGCATGATCAAGAAACGTGGAGTTTCCGGGGAGAGTAAATACATCGAGATACAAGTCGTGAGAGGGAAAAGGGCTTGGACAAGGAATGGGGCTCGCCATGACCAATTGCTATCGATCTTTTGGAACCCAATCATAGCACCTGAGGTAGCAAGTGCACCGATCTGGAAACAAGCACCAAAGATACCGACCAGGCGACCTCTAAGGTGGACGGGTGAGATTTCGGCCATATACTGGGAAGAACTCATCAAACCAGTACCAAATCCGAGGAGGAAACGGGCGAACATGAGCATTCGGATATTGACAGCGAACGCTTGCATGATGGAGGCAATACAGACGAGGAAATTGCCAACCCAATTGACGCCACGACGACCAATAACATCACCAAAGGCGAGGAATGGGGAACCGCAAAAGTTGCCAATGGTCATAAGGGCGTTTAGGACACCATATGTGCTGCCACTGTTACCGAAGCCGTAGTATGCGTGCCAGGAGGGGAAGGAGTTTATAGCTCCGATGACACCCCAATCCACACCGTAACCCGCTTGATTACAGCCTGTATTATCATTGGAATCAGTACAATTAAGCAGGTGTAAGAATGATATAGTAATATCGAGTGACTAACCTTGGACGAACATGATTCCGAGAATGCGCCAGCCAGTACTCGACCAAATTGTCAAATTTTCTTTAGACATGGCATAGATATCATCTTCTGTGAATCTCGCAACGGCGACCTCCTCAATGTGAACATCTTGCTTCTTGAGATCATGGTCAGAAGCATCGTCCCGGATTCCCCGGGCGATCTCGACCTCGTCCTTTGGTGCCATCTTGAAAGATATGGTATCTCTTTCAGAAGCTCAGGAGCGAAGATATAGATTTGTTTGGACCAGTAGCGGAAGCTTACTGTCAACCTCAAAGCGAATTGAGATCGTGAGGAGAAGGTGATCAATTGAAGAGAGCAGCTCACAGGCTGAATGCTTGATGCTGTCCTCGAGGAGAGGAAACTCCCTGCGCTTTATATACTATCAGGGAGCTTGTCAATTCACAATTTAGTGCAACGGGGATCAGCACCATCTTTCAGGAACGATACCGGAGACCAGCAAGGTTATCGCAAGACCAGTTATCGCAAGACCAATAGTACCATGATCATGAGAACGATAAGTTTATGCACTCCACACCCTAGCATCGCATTCTTTGGACCACAGTTGTTTCGGAGGGATGTCGTCCGTGGGAGCAAGTGAAATGCAAAACCTGGAGACGGCAAAGTGAACCATGGAGCAAAATTTTGAGAGAGGTTGATAACAGCCGAGGGAGGGCATGCCGGATGAATTCCGCGTTGATCACCGTCTGAAAGCACGCACGTATGTACCCCATGTATCCACATCCCCCCCCCCCCCCCCCCCAGCTGGAGTATCTCCATGTCTCACAATATGACCATATGGGTGAGCGGGGGTGGGGAAGTCCGTACACCATTCGACTCCAATGTTGTATTTTGTGGAGCGGGTGCGGAACTATTTCGCTAGCTCTGCTACCTAACTCGCAATTTGTGAATTTCGAGTTTAGTGATCGCACGAGACCTTAGGCGGGGGTGGGGGAGTCCGTGAATGATTCCGATATTGTAGTAGGATTTGTGGATACAGATTGGAGTTCCGTTACTCCATTAGCGTAACCACTTACGTAGGTCTAGCCCGCGCCTAGATTTGAAGCTTCACGCACTTCGTATTGAGTTTTGAACATTTGATCAAAGCATACATCTTCCTCCAATATAATAACCGGTGGGTGTGGCGCCGTGGTAACCTGGCGACTACAGCGAGCATACCATGGCTAAGTGACAGGCGAGCCCTGGCTAAATGGAATAACTTCAGGCTAAATCAGCAATAAATATCGTCTACAATCATTCAAGCTTCAACTAGTGAGCTTGCTCGCGACCCACTCAGGGTTATTTAGCCAGGATCCCTCACCTCGGAAAGCCTTCAAATTGGTGGAAATATTGAGACCCACTTGCCTAACAATCAAGGCTTTTGGCTTCCTTTTGCCCAGGAGGCTTGTTAACTGTTGTAACTTCTGCCAACAACGCAATCCTGTGGTTTAAGTCGGCCAATTCAGTTCATTGCCTTCGAAGTCTCCAAACCGATTTTCTTTTCCAAGTTTCTTTTGTAAAATGTTGTGGTATACATCCCCTGCAACTGATTGGTCACAAGCCCTCCCAATTGGAAATGGACGGCTTGGGGCCATGGTCTACGGCCAAACGACAACCGAGGTTCTCCAGCTCAATGAAGATTCCGTGTGGTATGGCGGCCCACAAGATCGTCTACCAAAAGCTGCTTTACAAAATCTTCCCAAATTACGCAGACTGATTCGGGAAGGGCGGCAAAAGGAAGCAGAGGCTCTGGTACGAGCCGCATTCTTTGCGTACCCGTCAAGTCAACGCCATTATGAGCCTCTTGGAACTTTGTACCTCGATTTCAGCTCTGGAGATCATAGTGATGATATCCATGACTATAGAAGAGAGCTCGATATATCAAAAGCAATATCACGAGTACAATATACTTGCCATGGTATACAGTACCAACGGGAAACTATTGCATCTTACCCAGACCAAGTCATAGCAATCAATGTTACATCATCCCAGAGTTCCAAATACACGGTCCGATTGAACAGGGTAAGCGAACGGGAATATGAGACAAATGAATTCCTGGATACTCTAACGACAAGGGACGGGAAGATCATTATGCATGCAACTCCTGGGGGCGGAGGTAGTCGGCTCTGTTGCATCGTTTCTGCACGGTCCAATGATCCGGATGGCCGTGTCCAGGTTCTCGGTAATACACTAGTTGTCACTGGTAAAAACTCTACGATACTACTGGCTGCTCAGACGACCTTTCGTGTTAGAGATCCTGAGGTTGCCGCTCTGAACGATATAAGCAAATGCGGTTCATGGATTCAGATTCTGAATCGCCACTTGGAAGACTATAGGAACTTATACGAACGAGTCCACCTCAAACTGAGCCCAGACGACGATCACATTCCTACCGATTTGCGCTTACAACGCCAACCAGACCCTGGACTTATTGCTTTATATCATAATTACGGGAGGTACCTTCTCATCTCATGCAGCCGTACTGGTAATAAGGCCCTTCCGGCTACATTACAAGGAATATGGAATCCTTCCTTTCAACCTCCTTGGGGCAGCAAATACACTATCAACATCAACACTCAGATGAACTATTGGCCAGCAAATATCTCGAATCTGCCAGAATGCGAGACACCACTGTTTGAACTCCTCGAACGGGTCCAGGTCAATGGAACGAAAACTGCAAAGGAAATGTACGGGTGTGAAGGATGGTGTGCCCATCACAATACCGATATATGGGCAGACACCAACCCGCAGGACAGGTGGATGCCAGCGACCTTGTGGCCACTCGGTGGGGCATGGCTATGTACACATATCTGGGAACGATATACTTTTTTCGAAGATAAGGGCTTTCTCCAAAGATTCTTTCCGGTTCTCGAGGGATGTGTACGTTTTCTATTGGATTTCTTGATAAAAGACGAACATGGGTTCTATGTTACGAACCCGTCGTTATCTCCTGAAAACACTTTCAAAAACCATCGTGGAGAGGAGGGTGTTTTCTGTGAAGCATCAACTATGGATATCCAAATCCTTACTGCCGTTTTTAAAGCATATATTGCTTCCCAAAAACTTCTACAGGGGTTAGGCGCAATAGATGCGGCAGACGTCACAAGAGCTCTCACTGGTTTGCCACCAGTGATAATTTCGCCAACAGGCTTGCTCCAAGAATGGGGAAGGAACGACTATGAAGAAATTGAACCAGGCCACCGCCATACTTCCCATCTTTGGGGACTTCATCCGGGGGACTCTATCACACCAGCATCAACTCCAGAACTTGCGAAAGCCGCGTCCGCGGTCCTGACTCGGAGGGCTGCTCACGGTGGTGGACATACGGGTTGGTCAAGAGCCTGGCTAATCAACCTTCATGCTCGACTAGGCCAAGCAGAAGAGTCTAAGGGCCACGTTGAGCTCTTGTTGCGTAAGAGTACCCTCCCAAATTTGTTAGACGATCACCCACCGTTTCAAATCGATGGTAACTTTGGTGGATCGGCCGGGATCATGGAAATGATTATCCAGAGTCACGAAGTTATGGACGGGAAGAGGGTCATTAGGCTGCTGCCTGCATGGCCAGTAGAATGGGGAGATGGGAGGGTAGAGGGTGTTAGAGTAAGAGGTGCTGCCGGTATTACTTTTGAATGGCAGAATGGCAGAATAATAGGCCCCGTTCTAGTAGAATTAGATCTTGACCAGAACCGATTCATCATAGTTTCAACGGATGGGCTGAAAAAACAAGTTGAAGGTCGTGGTCATCACAAGGTCTATTTTAACGAAAACTGAGATTGTTTTTACAGGGGCAATATCGATGTACATGCAACGTACACATCGGGAGCTCATATGTATCTACCCGCAAACTAAATGTTTGATTTCGAATGCTTCAAATCAAGCCCCTCAACAAATCTTTCGACTTTAGTTCTGTAGTCCTTCGATATAAGATGCTCAAACTGTTCTCGGATAATCCCGGCTGATTTCTTGGGATATCTTTTCTTCTCGGTGCTCTTATAGTCAATCCATATGACACCAAATCTATCTGTATATCCTGCCGCCCACTCTATAATTCCGAGAAAGATTATGTTAGCCACCCAAATTATGACTTGTTGATATACAAGCATCGCTTACCCCAATTATCAGTAAAAGTCCAGGCAAAATAGGACCTGATGTCAACACCATCCTCCTTCACGGCGCTTGCCAAAGAATTCAAATAGCCGTTGAAGAACTCGATTCGATGTGTATCATTCAAGGGATCGGTTGGCGGTGTATCCAGATGCTCGCCCTTCGCGGTTGTACCGTTCTCAGTCATAAATATGGGAACCTGATATCTGTTCCAAATCCAATTCAATAGCTTCCTGAAGCCAGAGGGATTGGTCCTAAGCCAGTACGTATCCGATTCGGCTCCACGACTCTCGCCCTTGCTATTCGTATCAAGCTTCTCGACATTTCCCAGATGATCCGTGAGCTCCGGAGGCGTCGTTTTGTGTTTTACGAAGAACGTAGTGTAAGTATTCATACCGTAGAAGTCGGAGGACCCAAGCAATAGTTTCGATTCTTCCTCTGTAAACCGAGGCAACCGATCGCCAAGTTGTGCTCTCATGGAGGCTGGATAGTCGCCGGTTTTATAGATAGGGTCGGCGAACCAGGCAATCTCGAACTCTCGAGCTCTTTGGGCCGCTTCGATGTCGAGCGGGTCTTCAGCGTCCCATGGTTCCGAGTAGTTTCCGTGGAGGGTGATCATGATAGTTCCATTTTGGGTTGGCTTGAATTCTTCGCGATATAGCTTGACGCAATGTGCGTGAGAAACCAGCTCTGTATGCGAGACGATAAATGGTTCCGTTGATGAATCCCCCTCTTCATTGAGATCCCTATTCGAGGAGCGACCAGGAGCGTGAACACCAGCAGCGTATCCAGCCAGGGAATAAACACCGGGTTCGTTGTACGTGATCCAGTTTTTGACCCGGTCGCCGAACGACTCGAAGCAAACCCTAGCGTACCGAAGAAAGTCTGGTGTATATTTCTCCAGATTCAACATACCTCCATACCGGTCCTCTAATGCCTGAGGGATATCCCAATGAAACAACGTAACAAATGGAGTGATCTCGTTTGCAAGTAATTCATTGATCAATTTGTTGTAAAACTCGACGCCTTTTGGGTTAACTAGGTCGTCTTTTCCTCCCAAGGGGATAATTCTTGACCATGAGAGAGAAAATCGATATGCTCGGACTCCATACGACTTCATTAATGCAATATCTTCCTTATAGAAATCATACGATCTACAAGCATCGTCTGCGGTGCTTGAATCCTTGATTTTTCCGGGTGTATGACCGAGTCTATCCCAATTACTTTCACCTCTTCCATCGACGTTCCAAGCTCCTTCAATTTGTGCCGCGGCTGTAGCATATCCCCATTGGAAATCCGGGGGCAAGACGCCTTTGAGGTGAGGCTTGAGGTCTGCCATTGTTCTTAGTGGTTTATCGAGGATGGCTTGTCAATTGTCTGAATTGAAGGATGCAATTGTGGTTTTGAGTGATGCTTTAAGTATCGGTTGTCTTCAATATGCAGGCTCGTTGTCAACGCATGCAGCTAGGTAGCAATCTTGAGTCTTTCCGAGGCAATGCGCTTCAGTTTGTAAGTACTAAAACGGTAGACCCTAGCAGCTTTGATTATCGTTTAACTGGATCTGATCATGAGTTCCTTGGTTCAGGTCTTCGTTACATCTCGAGCCGTGCTCCATATAAGGAAACTCAACTGGGGTAGCTCCGGCTAAACGGGGATGCAATGGGCATGGGTGCTTGTCGTTCGGTATGCAATTCGGGGCACAACACTCCGAGCTGTGGGGTTTCCTCGTCAGCAAGGGTGGGCCCTAGACCGATAGGGTTAATCGACAGCGGTGGTGGACTAAGAGGGGCTCAGTAATCGTAGACGGGACGTACTTAGTCTTCAATTATAAAGTCGCATTTAATATTGGCCTTTCAATCGATCAAAGTCTAGCGAAGTAACTCCGGCGAAATTAGCTTAAACTTTGTCCGAGAGTGTTTCATGCTACCATATCTAGGAGCCTCTGGTGGTCTAATGGTTGATAACGTTACGTTTATACATGTACAGTGCTATGATTTGTTTGCAAAAGTATAAATGTACAACGGCACGAGCATGTAACGCCTCTAGGGATTGCGATGCCGTCATTTGCATTTGGTGTCTGTCCATCTCCATGGATCCATCATGCAAGAGGTAGCTACGAGCCCGCCTTATGGATCCTTGTCCCATAATCCATCGATATTCTGGGAAGAATTCGGATAAATTGCTCTATAGCGGCTAACTAAAAGTGAGATAATCGAGGATGCTTGGATGAAAATACCCATCCGTCTCGACTTTGAGAATTTTCCCGTTCGCGAAGGGCGTTAGTTCGATCATTGCATTGCATTGTGCCGTCAATCTGTGTGTAAGGAGTCTATAGCTAGGTACTGATTGAGACAGGATTCGATTCCCTAAAGCGAGGAGTGATGCAAAGAAAAAAAGATTTGGCCCATGCCGATAAGATTTACAAATACCGGCCTCTAGTACCGCCCGACGGATTAGAAGGCTCCTAGATCTAGAGAGAATAGAAGATACCTTTTTGGCGTGATTGCTCTAAGATCAAGCTCATGATCTTTCTTGCGCCAAACATCGACAACGCAGTCGTCCATAACTTTGTGTCACCTCAAAAATGCAACGTTGGTAGGACTAATAGCATGGATCCACAACGCGAACCAATCGCCAGGCTGCCAACACTGGCCGCCCCATCTCTCGACAAACAGAGCCTCCTGACAAAACAAGTCTGTCACATATTACCCTATCCTATTTGCTCTATACCATTTTGAGATACATCTTAAATGCTACCTGTCACATTCAGACATTGAAATAAAATATACTTCAAAAAAGACTACTAGAGTTTCGCAATATTGTCGACCTGCTGTGGTACCAGGCCAGATACACTCCGAATGCCGCTCAAGAACTCTGTGAGTTGGTATGCTATTCGAATAGCTGCCCCTTAAGGTTTTCCGTATCGGGATATGTTGACGGGAACTGAGCAACGGATATTCAAAACTAAAAAAGGTTACTCTAGAGCAGGGGCTGGGGTTAAGATGAGCTGGCCAACTCCGATACCAGGCTGTCGACATGTCTAGACGTCTACAGATATCTAGATAATTGAGTCAAGGGTACATACAGATGGGACCAATGTCCGACGGAGATGTATATATAAAGCGGTAATTTCTCCCAGCAGAAGAAATTAAGGTATTAGAGTATATTCGATTTGTAGAACGTAGAACAACCAAGCCAAATTCTCAAAGTACTATACCTGTCGGAAACTATATATATGCATAGATCTTCTAGTAAAATATAATATTATCCAAAAGGACCAATACGGATTTTGTGACTATAGCTATTCCGTTATCGCTTATTTCGGAGGGGGTAAGGCGGTGCCTTTGAATCTGCTTCAACATCTGGGATGACTGAGGATCGGAGGGTTGCGATACTCCGTAGGTTCGTACATCACCATGTAGTGATCCTCTTCTGGACCGCCAAAACAAATGCCTTCAAAATCAGTAACTGAGACTTAAAAATCTATCTATAGCTGAAATCTTGATATATGCATCTCTTAAAAGACAGTTCGGCAGCCCGATACCTTCTAGCTCGCAAGGTATCGAAAAATACCTCGGTCCAAGGTCCCTAAAGCTACCCCTAGCGGCTTGAAAAGGATATCAAAGGACACTTTACAACTGATCGCTTGCTGAAGTGTCAGTCTCAGAGGTACTACCCGAGACTCACTACCATTTCAAACCAGGCCACCAATCACGGGTCAACCGGCATATTGAGTCCGCGAAATCAACGACAACAATGCGCTTTTATAATTATCGCACAAAGACTAAGGTAGTTTCACCGCTAGTCATACTTCAGGATTCGAGTGTTTCTTGATCGTTATTGGTCTGAAGGTGAACCCGAGTTATACGGGGTCGAAAAAAATAAAAGTTCTGGAAATATTTGGCAAGTCGCCTACGGGTGGGGGTTGCATGGCTTTGTGTTCAATACAAGAATTTTGTTTGGGATATTCTGTTGTATAGCTAAAAGGACCAACTATTAGGATGAGGCTCGCATCGATATCCTAAAGATAGGCCAGACCGGCGCCTTAATCGTTCGAATTTCAATATTCGCCGGCCTAGATCCAGCGGGTTCAAGGTGTAATCTTGAAATATGTATAGAATCTAGGAGTATCTAGGCGAATGCGTAGATCATCATTAATGATCCTATGAATATAATTAAATGTGCCTTCTAATCCCTGCACTTAACCTTCTCTGAAGGCCAGGATATTTGCATAGAATAGAACGGCTACCCGCATGTGGGTGCATCTCGCTAAGCCCTGCAGAGCTGCTGGAACCTGATTTCCGGCTGCGGACTCATTTTCCAAAGTTCTAGGTAAAGGATTTTAGGGAAACGGATATTAACTCAGACAATTCTTCACGTTATTTGGATCTTTGAGAAAGTTTGTGATTCCGCATTGCCTTCGCCTAGTACTCTCGAGATTGTCCGACAAGAAGCGTATCTTGACATTTCAGGGACAAAGTCGTCTGTTACAATAGCTGTTCATAGTATGCCGCGCCAGCCAGCCATAGATCAGATTTCTAACTATAGATGCTGCCTTTTCTTAGTCCTGCTGAGCTGTGATTAGGTGATTTGATACACCAGCTGCAGTGTATCAAAATATTGAACCCTCTGCACCGACTAGTCAATCCTGATTGTAACCTAGTATTTTGGAGCCCTAATATCAGCAGCAACAGACAGCTGATCTACCTAATGAAGGACTACTGGCACCAATGGCCATGCTTCTGGTCGAATAACCGAATGTCGAAGCTAGTAGGTAGTACTACCGAGCTCAGCCCAGACACACCGTCATAGATCTAGATCTTGTAGACTTAGTAACTGCTGGCATGTCACCCCCCTAGTCCCAACAAGAAAATGTCCTACATTTTTCCTATAGGGCCACCGTACTACGTGCCGTAACAGCGTGGTTCCTTGCCTGCGATTTGTGACATACCGACTCGCCCTATACGTTCGAACGAGATACATTGGCTAAAAAAATAGTATATACTGTCGACACCCTTTGTATATGAGCCTCTAATTCGTCAAACGGGACCTTGCATGTAGAGCTTGGGAAAAAGCCCTCAGAGCTACATCAGCACCAGCTTAATTCCGAAAGACGACGGCAAACTACGCGGTAGGGCTTTCGGGTTCCGCAACTTTTAATAGTCGAGAGAGCAGCGGGATCTAGAGAAAAACCATCCATTCAGTGGACGTTCCCCCCAACTTCCCATTCGACAGATTTCAGGGCGGTTTTTTCTAGAGATACTTCGCTAGTGCAACTGGATAAGGGTTTTCCGACGAATAGAGAGCATCGTGGGGAAGAGTGACATAGGAGGAATAGCTCTTGACAAGAGCAATGCTCGGCCATAAATATCCAGCCCAGCTTGATACCCTAATCCCATCTGCATCTACATCAGTAGACCGATAGCATCCTCTTGCCAATATCAAAGAGCTAGGAGAAGCTCTTGCCCGGAGAGCCTTCAAATCCTAATCTTCACAGCAGAACCACCAAGTTCTTTGTTTTCCAAGCTTTATCTTTTAAACCTATTCCTTCCCAATCCACTCCTCTCTTTTCAAACGATGTCACGACGAATCAACTACTTCACAGCGGCCGTTATGGGGATGTGTGATCCGAATATAGTTCCAAGACAGTCGTTGACCGGCCGATCAGGGTCCAGCTTCAATACATGGGGTTCGCATCAAAGTGGCCGTATGCATCATGGAAACTACCATAGCAATAGCAGCTCAGAGGATACGATGCACGAGGCTAGATCGTCATATCAGTACCCACACAGCCATCGCCAATCTGCACTAGCCGCAGCCCAGTACCCACACCGCTACCACTACCAGCAGAGGGCCCATATTTACGAGCCTAGGATGGCAGGTTCGAGCTCTAGAGGCGGTTTCCACTCACCGGGCGAGTGGGTCCGTGCCGCTAGGGCCTATAATGCCGAAATAAGCGGTGAATGGGACAAGTTCCGTCCGCTGCCAGTGAACTGGGGCAACGGAGACTACGATGTCCCTCCAGACTTTCCAGAAAATGCACACCAGCTCTTCCACATGGATCGTAGGTAATTCCAACTGATTTGAAGGTTGTAGATAGTTTGACTAACGAAAGACCCGTGCAAACAGTTCGAGAGATCAAAGACCTATGTTCACTGTTCGGTATCGACGCCGGAAGCAGCAGGACCGAGCATATCCTCGCATTCCTCAAACATATCGGTGCCGCCCACGTCGCGCAAACTTATCCAGAGCGAGATAATTATGGGTCCGAGTATTAGGCCGAGCATCGATATATCCGAGAACACGACAGAGTCGCAGTTTCATTTTGGCATTTCAAGGAGTTTAAAAGGGACAAAAGTTATTGCTAAATCTTGCATTGCATTCATGGGTGGCGTTCTGTTTTATAAATTCAATTAGCATTGCATCCGGGAGGTATTTTGATTTGTTCTATTTTCTTTCCATTTGATAAAACTTACAACTCTCTGTTCAAATTTGCATATACTGTAGAATCTTTCCTGTACAATCTTCTTAACCCCGTATAGCTTGGAGGGACAGCTTCGGATGAGGGATATTTGCTGCTATGAGGACGTCGTTTCAGTCGGTATGATCTGATTTATGGCTGGTGGCTTTAGCCATGAGTTCCGGTTGCTCTTCCAGAAAGTTTTGCAACCATTTCTCTCCTTGTTTTCCCTGTCTTCTATTTTTCAGTTCTTCTCTTCTTCTCTCCACCTCTTTCCTCCTTTCCTCCTTACCAGCCAGCCTTTTCTCTTTGGCCTTTGCTGTATTCCCCCTTTCGACTTTCAAAGCATCCATTTCCTTCTGTCTGGTCTCAGCATCCTGGGAGAACTGATAAAATGCGACACCCTTTGTCCGGACCTCCTTCGTGGCGTCATAATGAGTGTCTTGAGGGGCATTCCGCGCTTCCTCTTCTAACTCCTTCCCTCTACGTTCAAATTCCGCTTGGTCGAAGGCACCCGTTTGTATGGTATCGTCGTAGATAAGTCGGCTATGATCGACCTTTCTCCTCCTCACATCCTCACTATCTGAATCATAAGCCGTAGCCATGACCCGTGCTCTCGTATCCTCCCGTTGTAGCTTTCTCTGCTCTCTTTTGGTTTGCTTCCTAGTCCGGCCAAACTCGTCTTCGTACTCCACCATCTCATCGTCGTCTGATCTAACAGAAAGTTCATCATCACTTGAGGTTTCTGCATCTTCTTCCTCCTTGTTCGCCTCTCTTTCCGCCCATTTCCTATCAAAGTCGATCAAACTCCCAGCTCGGTCTTCTTCAGCGCCGGCCCAACCGCCTTTCAACTTCTTAGTTGGAGGAACATAATCCCCTCGCTTCATAGCATTATATAGCCTCGTTTTCTCCTCCATCATCTTTCGAGACCGTTGGAGTTGGGCATCGTCGAGGTAGCCGATATCCTTGCTTGTGGTTTTGCGAGTAGTCCCGTCTACGATATCCTTCGCTGCACGGCTAGAAACGCCTTTGTTGGAACCCTTGCGGAAGATATCATCTTTTGAAGAAGTAGCGGGACGTTTGCGACCTTGTGTTTTTCCCGATGATGCCAATCGGGCGAGTTCGCTCGAGAGCGCGACGGCTGATGTCGATGAGAGATTGGGTGGGATGGAGTTTTTCGGTTTCGGCCGGCCGTAGAGCTCGGGGTTAGCGGCTGGGTTTGGCATATCCTTTCAATTGTTCCCAGGAAACTTCGTCGGGAGGTTTGGGGGTCTTGCTATCGGTTGTGCATTCTCGAAGTGATTGAATATTAATGTATCAACGTTGAAAGGTCGCGGTCGAAGCCGCCGCGTCGTCGAAGGTCCTGTTTGACAGGTATAAATTGCCTATTGTAACGGCACTAACCAACTCTGGTTCGCGAACCAGTTCCAAAACCACGCGACAACCCAGCGCCAGCATCAGGTTTCCCAACGTCGCCAACTTCACCCCACGATAGCTCCATTGAGTCCACGAATCCGCCCAAGATGGCAGCGGAACTCAAAGAGTCATGCATCGCCATACTTACCGAACTAATGGGCCACAAAATTGGATTCCCAATCCTCCCTCCTCCCACAAGCTCAAGCACCGAAGCCGCTTTGCGCGACCTAAGCACCCATCACGACCTTGCTAGCTTGTCCTCATACGATAAACTTCAAGAGCTCACATATCAACGGCATATCCTTGAAGCAGAATTAGATGCTTTGTATGATGGTATGTTTCAAATTCTTCCTTATTTCCTCTCCGGTTAATTTTATTAGTGTAAAAACAGCACCTTATAACATTCTAGTCTATTAGTTCTTAGAGATGATTCGATGGACCTCGATGACCCTTCGACTCTCGAAACTATACAGAAGGATGCCCGGGAGGTACAGGGGAAGATCATAATAAAGGATCTCGTCGTTACTCAAATGGCTTCTACAAGACCTATTGTCCGGTCAATTCATTCAGGACCCAATCGAACAAAGATGGAAACGTACGTCCCATTTTATCCCAAAACAAATCCGATATATAAACCCTCGAAAAGCGACATTATCATCATCAGCCCTATTTTATAGAAACAAAAATTAGAGGAACAGTTCTCAATCTAACTAGTACTGAATACTAATATAAAAAAAACTAGTGAACTCCTCCCCCTCCTCACAAACCGCGATCTCCTCGCGACCACTCTAATCCACCTAACCACCCAACTCTCAACCCTCCAAGAATCCCACAAACGCGCCTCATCAAAACTTACAAGCCTCACAACTTCCAACAAGTCCCTCGCAGAGCAACTCAAACAATTATCCACCGAAAAAGAAATTACCGAAAATATCACAACTAACGAACGACTTATCGCCACGAAGGAAGAGGCAACGAAGGCGCAAAGGCGGTGTCAGACTTTAAAGGGCGTCTTACAGGGCATTATCGCTGGAAGTGGGATAAATTGGGCAGAAGATGATGCGTTAAGAGAGTTGGTATTGGAGTGTGGTGAAGACTAATCCACGGGCACTAGGGAGTTATCTTGTTGTCCTCACCCTAGAAAAGTGCATCTCGGGCTAAGGGAGGATTGAGATCTTTGGCGAAATGCATATCGACATTTACTTGTAAATTAACAAATGAAGAAGCTTCCGTGATACCCAATCTTGTCCCATTTATACAAAAATAAAAATACCAAATTCCTAGCATCAGAAAAATAATACACCCACCCGGACCTCAACAAAAAAAAAAAAAATACAAAAAGGCCAGCTCAGAAAAAAGAAAAGAAACTACACAAAAAACCACAATTCAATCTTAAAGGGCTCCAAGTATCGATATCCTGTCACATCCCAACGCCTTCTCATAGCGCCCTATTTCTCCCTCTCATGCCTTTCCCTGAACTCCCGATTGTGCCTCTCAACATCCCTCTTCTCCCCATCAAAGACCCCAGCAGTATTATGTATCTTCGGCCCAGGTTTCTTCGCTTTTCCCTCCGAACCTTCACCTCTCTCAACATCGCGAGAATTGCCTTCGTATTTCCCAGCCCCGTCAAGGGGTTTGGGACGTGTGGTTTGGGTAGCCGTAGAGTATTGGTGGTGGTTTGAGAGGGTGAGGAGAGTAGCAGTAGCGACACGGTTTGAAGGTCTAGTGATAGGGAGCGGGAGGGTGCGGGTGATGGATTGTAGCTGGCGCATTGTGAGGAGAGGTATAGTGTATTTTTTTTTCTGTTATGTATAATTCTTAATTGGTAGAATTGGAAGGTGGTACAAAGACCGTCACTATCTTGAGGATCTTGATAATCTTAATAAAGGGAAGAAGGAACTCAAGGAACTCGTCCCTTTTAATATCTCAAGAAGATGAATCTGGATATAAATATTTCCGAAAAGTGCGGGGGGGTTGGGAGGGAACAACCGGAGAAATGGGAGCTTTGCGCAAAGGTGTGTAACTAACATGTGCTTTATTTCAAAATCTCTCCAGCGATGAGCTACTTTATGTATGATTTCCCCCGCATTGATACGTTTTTATTTCAATTTTTGAAAAAACAAGGGCACCCAATTGTAATCCCGCTTCTTGTTCAGCTGATAATGATAACATTCAAAGAAGAGGATGATGTCATGTTCATCCCGGCAATTTATCGTAAAAATCGTATGGGGGGAACAACCCAACCGCTTCGATAACATATAACGGCCCTGAGAGGCGAACGTTAATTCATGTACCGATATAACTGGTACGCTAGTGAATAAGCCTTATCTTACCTTCGTCTGGAAATGATAGCCGGTTAAAATAGGGAATTGCCCAAACTAGTCTTTTTTTTCTCCATGTTTTAATTGGTCTACTGGATATTCTTTTTTTTGTGGGGTGCCGGTTCTCCGTATTTTCGTAGAGCGCTAGAGATACATATGCATGTCAAGGGGTCTAGAATCAGAAAGTCTGGGGTGTCTACGAATATTCGAATATTTGTAACTCGAATTCCCGATCCCCCGGTTTATCACATGCTTCCGTGCCAGAACATGGTCCACGAAAAAGGAGAAAAGGGTGTTTTGGTACCTTTAACTCGGTTGAAATTCCGAATACATTGGAAATACTTTTGATTACTTTTGGTTTATTCGGTTCTTACGCTGTGATTTCGAATGTTTCCGAGGCAAGGGAGAAGGGAAAATACAACAGGATATCACAAGCAATACTGAGTTGGAGCGAGGGAACCGCAAAGAAAAAGACAGTGTACCTAAAGGAGACGAAGTAGAACCCATAATTCAATTAAGCAATGCAAAACAAGGGAGGGGAAAACCGCAACCTTAGTGCAAACCGTTGTCTCGTTCCCTAATAGTAAAGTACAAAAGAAACACCCTCATTCAAAGAACCCATTCTTATAGCTTCGTAGTCCCAAAGTTACTAAAATAGACGTAAAGAAAAACCAAGCACCGTGCGTAAGTTGTTTACAACTCCTCCTTAACAGCACTAGCGGCCTTCTTTGCAGCTCCAGCAGCTTCATTAGCGTAGACATCAGCCTTTCCCTTCCCAACTCCGAGATAATACATAGCATTACCCCAGGCGTTCCAACCTAGCCTCTGGAATTTCTCGAAAGGAGTTTCCTCTCTCCATCCGCTTTCAAAGATCTTTCGGCATCGGCGAGCTCGGGCGATAAGTTCATTCTTGGTAGAACCTTGGTAAGTGCTGACACCGTAAGTGTCGAGGTAGGCCTTCAATTCACTGTCAGACCAGGTTTCGAAAGTGTTGTCCTTGACGTAGGCGGTAGCTTGGGCGAGAGCGGAAGTAACAGTGGCATAGGTTTCTCCACCAGCTGAAGAAGCAGAAGCGTATGCAGCTTGGGCAGAGGCAACGAGTTCGTCACGAGAGTTAGTAGCCCCGTCTGAAACGGCCTTTCCTTGGCCTTGGAGCCACGTCCTATGAACCTCAGAGTTAGCAACTACTCTACAACAAACCACTAAAGGGGGACACATACTTCAAGTTATCGACAGTCCAGGTATCAAAAGTCCACGCATTGTAACCACTGGCAGCCTTGTATTTGTGCAGACGGGCAAGAGCGACCAATTCGTCTTTCTTGCCGGTCTGGGGGACAGGAACACCACGGGCATCAAGGTAGGCCTTGAGACGGCTCTCAGACCAAGTTTCAAGAACCTTGTCAGCGGCGCTGTGGTAAGTGCCAGTAACACTATCATAGATATTGTCACGAGCCCCAATAGCATAGTCATAAGCAGCATCAGTAGCCGAAGCCGTATAATCGGCAATAACGCTAGTAGCGGAACTTGCAGAAGCAGCAGCGGCACCAGTAGCCGAAGTGACACGAGCACCTAAGGATCCAGTGGCAGAGCCATAGGCTTTATAGGCAGAAGTGACAGAGGCAGAGAAAGTATCACCTGTAAGGCTGGCAACATTTCGACGGGCAAGAGCGATCAACTCGTCACGCTTGCCATTTTGTGGAACCTTGATGTTATTCTTGTCGAACCACGATTTGAGCTCACTGTCAGACCAGGAATTGAATATATTCTGGGCCACGGTGTCTTTGATATCGTTGACCTTTAGGCTAGCTTGACGGGAGTTACTGCGAACGGCAGCAATAAGTTCATTGCGCTTGCTACCTTGGTAGACGTGGTAACCATGCTCGTCGAGCCATTTCTTCAAGTCACTGTCAGACCATTGTGAGAAGACCCAGTCGCCAGGATAGGCCGAAGTTTCATCAGCCTTCTGAGCGATTGTAGCGTAGTTGGCACGAGCAGTAGACAGGAGACTATCACGAGTTCGTGGCTTCGGGCTTGGGATGTTGTGATAGTCAAGGAACGACTTGAGTTGAGATTCAGTCCAGCTAGCGTCCGAAATGCCCCTTGTCAGTTACACAAGCTCCTTTCCTATTCCGTACTGTTCACAAAATGATGGAAGTTGCATGATAGGTCGAACTTACGTATCAAAGAGCCAAGACTTGACGTCTCCATAACTCTCTTCAGCAGTAGCTTCAGTTTCGTACCACTTTCCTTGAATCTGCTTCTTCAACCAGTCCGCGTTCTCAGCTTCCTTTTGGTTGACCTCGACACCTTTTTGCTTGAGCCAGTCGATTTGTTGCTGGGTATCCCATCGCTCGTATGGCGTGACGACATACCCTTCCCAGTTGTCCTTGACCAAGTTTTCGAGGTCTTTACGGTCAGCCGGGGTAGGATATGGGACATTGTGGTCAGAGAGCCAGCGCTCGAGTTCGGTTTCATGCCATTTATTGTAGACTTTAGATTCCATGAGCTGGGTCAGCAGCTATCTACGATAATAACATGAAATTTATGGAAAGCGCAGGGAGAACTTACGAGCTTTACTCAAGCCCCAGACGGCAAGAGTGCCTTCAGAGAAAAGTGCTAACGAGAGCACCAGGACGGTGACCTTCATGATGGAGTGTATTCGATGATGCAAAGACTGTAGAAGTCAAGACGTATTCTTTGGTAGAGATTATTCGATCGAAGAGAGGTGCAAGAGATAGAGTAGAAGAGAACAGGAATGTTGCTTTAAAGCAGGATAACAATGGCAAAGGAAGAAAAAAAAAAACTGTTGTGGTTTGCTGAGGACGTGATTGATGTACGTCGTAATGATGTAATATCCACCTCGAATAGGAATCGCCAGCAGCCAAAGAACAGAATGGAAACCTCTTGAGTAAAGGGAAGCTCGGGACTGTGCAAGAACCGGAATGATTCTTAGATGTCGTGATAGTATTCAATGGTGGTTAGCGGGGTTCAGAGGTATTCAGCTTAAGATCGAAGAGTTTCTACCGCCAAAGAAGTCAAACGGAGATACGATATAATGGTGGTTAACGTTCGAGCTTATCTAGGGACATAGCAGCTCGAGTTGCTTATGTATTATCGACTATCGCAGGTAGTCTGCGGTTACGCCATCAATTACGATACCTCTGGCTGAACCGATGGCATCAATTACCTCTGAAGTCTGCTCCTAGAAAGTGAAAGTACCTCTCCACCAAAAAAGCTAGTTAGGATACCAATCCCGCAGGCCGAAGTAGAAGCTTGTCGTGTTCATCAAAAAAGTTCTGAAGCAATGATGTCAGATACACGTACCAGCTACCCTTGTTCGAATTCCTGCTTGTTTCCCCACAGTCGCGTTGGGCTGTCATCGGCCGTGCCACACTGAACAACCAATGAAATCGCCAGCTGTGCCACAAGTGAGGCGGGTGGGCGATCGGAATGCCCCGGTCAAACTCACGCTTACATCGTCTACCACCGGATTCTTATGGCAAAATCAGCTCGGGACGATCAAATGATGTCACAATGGTAAGATCGATGTTTGCATCTTTTTTACATGGGGATCTGAAGGTATTTCGATGTGAGAATTTGTAATGTCTCTATTGTATGCAAGGAGCATGCGTGTGCACGATGCATCTATCTATCGATAGCTATCTGGCCGGGTCCTTCACCTTCCTCCTCATCAAAAACTCCCAGATAACAAAAAGTTATTCGTTAAAAAAAAGCCGTGAATGCCTGTAATAGTAATGTTACAAAAAGTTAAAAATCTAATGCTGTCTCAAGTCATAATCATGGCGCCTGTCATAAAAGAAAGAAACAGAAACCAAAAATGGAGTTCCGATTAAAAAATTGAAAAAGCCTGAAGTGAATGGAAAGTGGTTTTTTTTTTTTTAGCAGTAGGCCATTTTCTACTCTTTGCGAGCATATTCACGTCGGAACATATCGTCGACCTTGACGAGGTAGTAAGCTTTGCTCTCGATAGTATCGGTTGGGCCTTGTGGGGTGAAATCCTTCTGTTGGTGAGCCTTCTCACGGAGGAGCATAGTCTAGGTTTAAACATGTTAGCATCGGAACTCTCGATTTCGCATAAAAGATATTGAAAGCGACATACCTCGTCGTAGACAGAAGGGTCGACAACCCGTCTAGCAGCCAACCTGTCATGGAAGTTAAGCTTCTCCTTCAACTCCTGAGTACCCTCGCGGACACGGATGCTGAACAAGCTGCTGGCAAGACCACTGCCGTAGCTGAACATGCCAACTCTCTTTCCATCGAGCTGCTCACCACCCTTGTTTGCAATCAAACTGACCAATCCACAGTACAAGCTTGCGCAGTACATGTTACCGCAGTTAGTTGGACCCTCCAAGGCTGGGTTGACACGCTCGGTGAATCGCTTCTTGGACAATCCCATGAAGGCCTTCTCGATGTTCCTGTCTGTGAGAGATTGCTCGTAGTTCAAATCTCGCAATTCAGCTGGAATATCCTTGAAGGCCTCGCTAGTGGAGTTGGCCAAGAAGTCGTTGTAGAGTAGACGGGCGTAGGATTTTGTGACGAGCTTGCAGGTTGGGGCGTGGAAGCACATGTAGTCGAATCTGTCGATTCCCTCTTTGGCGGCAGCGTGGACGCCGTTACCATTGGCAGCGGGAGCCTCAGCTGGGGCGCTCAAAGCGTCCTCTCGCTTGTTGTAGGCCTTGTAGCAAGCATCAACGGCCTCAGTGTAGCATCGTAGGGAGAAGTGGCCATCAACATATGGGTACTCGCTGTGGAAATCGGGCTTGTAGAAGTCGTAGGCGTGAGACATGTAAGATCCACGCTTTCCTGGTTCCAAAACCAATTTGGCGTCTGGGCCGACGAGCATGGCGACTGCACCGGCACCGCCAGTGGGTCTAGCGGCACCCTTCTTGTACAGAGCAATGTCACCGGCGATGACAATGGCGTCCCGGCCGTCCCAGGCGGAGGATTCGACCCAGTTGATGGCATTGAAGAGGGCATTTGTACCACCGTAGCAAGCATTGACAGTGTCGACACCTTCAACGTTGGTATTGCCAGATGGAGCGAAAAGCTGCATCAAGACAGACTTGACGGATTTCGACTTGTCCAGCAGGGTCTCTGTTCCGACCTCGAGACGGCCAATGGATGTAGGATCGATTTCATACTTTTCGAGGAGGGATTTTGTGACGGTCAGGGCGAGGGAGTAGATATCTGCAAGCAAAACAGGCGTTAGGAGAGGAAAATTATGCTAGAGCTGCTAGACAACTGGGGGGAGAGCTACCTTCTCTGTCGTCACAGAAGGCCATCTTAGTCTGGCCAAGGCCAATGGTGTATTTACCAGCGCTGACTCCATCGAACTTCTCGAGTTCAGCTTGGTCGACGCACTGCAGAGCGAATACGAGTTAGTTCTCAGCCCGATTGATCTTCCCACGAACATCCACCCCCTGAAACCGAAACCGAAAGGATTACGAACCTGGGTAGGGAAGTAGATTTCGATGGCCTTGATGCCAATGTTCTGTGGTCTAGCAGCCATGTTTAGGATTGGTGTATTCTGGTTTCTGAACGAAAGAGGTGCAGATATTTCGAATCTCGAGTGAGGAGCAAGTTGGTTTCCGGAAGAGTACAGCGGGAAGGGTATCAATTAAATAAGAAAGCGAGAGAAAAAAGTTATTAAGGCTCCTTGCTAGTTGGTATGGTGCAGGGAGGCTACTGGGCGCGATCGCTGGCAAAGCTAAGGGTATGCTCGTGCTGGGCAAGTCTATGCAGATGCAGGTAGAACTAGAAACGACGAGGACGAGGACGCTAGCAGATGTGGTGTGCTGGTGGTGTTACAAGGGACGAGAAGGAAATTTAAATTAGAAAAAAATTGAAAAAATGCGCAGCCGACAGACACTTTCTATCTTCGAGTACTTCAATTGAAGCTTAACCTACAAGATACAAGTCCGGGTGAGATCTCACGACAGCGGCGACCACAGCCCTTATATACGGACAGGCCGTCTTTCTCACGAACCAATGCTTCGGACCCGCGATCGAGCGAGGCCGGCGAGAAGGGCACGTTTTGTTGAGCCCGTTTGGGTTTTCTCGCTGCTGATAGCATGGCCCCTGCATAGTATGTAGCCAAAAGGCTTCGGTGGACGCTCTCCGGCCCACGAAACGTGCACCAACAGCTTGAACGGGCTGCTGTCGAGCTGTTAGCTGTCTGCAAAGTGGATCCATTCCTGCAGCCAATCCGCCCCGTGTCATTGGACGGTTTCTTTATCTGCGTCTGGTCCCTTGCCGCACGCACACAGAAACAAGAAGGCTTTTGCGGTTGGACCCACTCGTTCCAGATATCAAAGGACAAACCCGGTGACCGGAGTTATTCATTACATGAGAATTTGCAATCTTTGTTCATTTTCATCTTCACCCTTTCTCTCTGATTTACTTGAGCGAAAGTTAAGCCATCGCTTCCCTTCGTCCTAAATTACGAAAGCTGGCGTTTCAGTGGAGACCATGGCAATTGCAAAGACCCTGATGTATGTAAGGCCGGGGTACGGCGCGCGGTCTCCGAAGATATATAGGCACCTTCTCAGCCACTATTGCATAAGCTCAGACTTCGACTCAACCTCGTCCGCGTTCTCGTCCTACCTCATCTCACCCTCATCGCAGAAATGTCGTAAGAAATTCGCGCAACTACCTAGATCCTGCGACGAGGGCAATTGTCGTTGCCCCTGCGCGCCCATCGTCTATCTAGAAGGTGATTTTTATTTACCATATCTTTCACAGGACAAAGTACCCATCATATCAGGTCGTTATCGACGAGGTAGATGGCAACTAGTTGAAAGATACTCTAAACAATTGTCAATGAATTGATAAATTAGCCTATTAGCTTCACCCAGCCAAACTTGGGCCACTGACTCGCACCAGATCAGCTCGCTGCATTTCGCCATTGACCACAAAAAAATAGTTGCTTGCATGTGAACCGACATTTTTCTTGGCCCTTTCGTGAACTTGTGAGGCTCGGTTGAGGCTGCTATTCTTAGCCAAGCCAGTCTTTTTTTCCCTTTCCCGTGCCCTTGGATCTCGGTATCGGGAACGGATATATCGTTCGGCGCGGCCGTCCGTTTAGTATCAAGACAATCATGATATATAATTTCACTACAAAGGGGGGCCCTTGTCTTAAACACAGAAAATATATGTTCACAGAATTTCTGAAATTTTTTGAATTTTTCTGAATTCATTTCTCTTCAGGACTTAATCTATACTACTTCTGCTGTCTCTCTCGATCGTCAGCGACCTAAGCTTACATCTACAAGTGCCGTATACGTATACATCACTATACCGTATCCCATCGAGATCTGTGAATCATTGACTTGAGCCTAAGCAACTGCGTCGTGCGTACGTCGTCGCACCAAAAAGAGTGCTAGCGATCGTCACAAGCCCGTCAACTCCCGACAACACACGCCCACCCAAACCAACCCTTTTACAGCGAAACCAGCTGACATCAATTCCATATACACTATTCTGACCTCCCAAAAAAGGGCATAATGGACGTCTACCCCTTCTTCGACTGGATACGCTATGTCATAGTCCGTCTCTTCGTAAGTTTCCAATTCCTAAAACAGTATACCCCAACCAGTCACCTTCTGCCATTTCAAGAACCCATATACTGACAATGATTTTTATTATGATAAAAAAATATAGATATCACTTGGTCTCCTCTGCATTCTTCCCATCTTCATTCTCTTCCTGCTGGAGCCACTGGTATACATTCTTCGCTTCATAGAAGATTGCCTTCCTTCGTCACTATCACGGAAGGCGCCGGTGAGGCAGACGTCAATGTCGCTTGCGAATTTGTCGTCGATAACATCAGAGTCGAATCCTGGGTCTACGAATGGGGTGAAGAAGAGGGAGAAGGTATTGGGGGAGGATGTGAGTAAGGAGGCGGTCGTGGTGAATTGAAGGGGTGATTGTGGGAAGATAGTAACATATCCGTGGGGGGAGTTATTGGAATGGAAGTGGGATATCGATATCGTGATATCGAAAGCTGGAACTATGGAATCCAGTCACGCCACACTGTTTTGGGGGGTACATCTATCGACAGTTTTCTTGGGTGGAGTTTTTTTCGGATATTTCGGAGGGAACCGTCATTGCCTTGTTTTGCAGATTGCAAAGGGAATCGCGAGAGCTCTTGGGACCCTTCGCTTATCACCCTATATCTTTTCTAGCGGAGTATTCTTATCGAGAACTTTGGACTTTTATTCAGCGTTTATCTTCAGCGTCGTCGGTGACTATTGGAGTCGCCACATGGGTATGTATATATTTCATTGGGAGGGTACTTTGTACAAATTTACGTTGAGGCTGGTTTACGAGACCAGGCGGGGGGACATCAAGCCAGTGTATCTTCATTTACTGCAGCGGGCTTGTATTGCTTCAGCCCCTTCATCATAATAATCGTCAGAACGCTATATAATACAGATGCGTAATAGCAAGGCATAAAATATATGTGCAAAGTCGCCTGAATAGTTACAGACATTCGCTTCGTCGAATTGCAAAATGGTATCATAACATCTTACCAGTCAACATGACATTGTTTGTAAAGAAACGTAGCGATTAGAAGGATTGCATCCACTCAAGTGCTCAACCTGATCTCTTGGAACTGTTGCTCCAGGTGATCGACTTTCTTCCTAATATCGACAATCAACCTGTGCTCTTTTTGTACCATCTTCGACAGCTCCTCGCGGTTGACATCAGGAGCTTCCTGGTCCTCCTCACTCTTCGGCTTAACCTGTTGGCTTTCACCAGCGAGATTAGTAGTCCTGCCTAGGGTGCCAACAAACTCCGCCATCTATTCCAAAAGTTAGCGTCCCGTCAATAAGCCAGCGTTTAAATTTGATACAAGAAAACATACCTTCTGTTGCTTTCCGTTGACCTGTTTAACGATCTTCTCAATCCCGTTAACCTCCTCCACATATTCCTGTTCCGCCTGCGACATCGACGAATACCCTCCCTTCCTACTAATTGCCGACAACTTCGATAGAATACCATCAACTCTATCCTTCAATACCTGTTGCGTATCCGTAGCCTTCTTGAGTTTCTCACGAATCTCATCCTGCTGCTTCTCTCGCTCCAACAGCTGCTTCTGGAATCTCCGAATATTATTTATTTGTTCATGAAACCTTTTCTGTTGTTGCAGAGCCGCAGTGTGTATTTGCTGGGCGTTTTCGTATCTCGCATCCATCTCATCGAACAGCATCTCCTTGAGCTTTTTAAGGATCATGGAGTGATCGTTGTTAACGAGGATTTCCATTGTGAGCAAGCGAGGATCGATGACTCGTTTCGTCAAGAGTACTCTCTCTCGACATTCTCTGATTCTTTGTTCAGTGCTAGCAATGGCATCTTCATTGTTGGTGCGAGACACTGGTATAGGGGGACGGGGGGTGAGTTTCGATGAAGTCGAAGAAAGATCACTTCGTTCCTGCTTCAGCTTGAGCATCTGTGTGTGATATTTCGAAGGGAGCTGTAGGACGGCGAAAGCGGGTTTCGAGGTCGTCGCGCCGATGAGGAGGTAGCCCAGGTAGGCATCGTAAATCATTGCGCTTCCCAGGACAGGGTACCTTGGTGCATTCTTCTGGCCACCAATGACATGGATCACTCCAGTCCGCTCTGCTTTCGCTAGAGCAGTCTCGATGACTCTCTCGTCTTCCTCTTGATCGATAACCGCCGTAAGTTTAGTCATCCAGTCTTCCAAGTTCAGCATCTCAACTCCATATCCATGGCTGAAAAGCAATGTATTTGGGAAGTTAATGTCAACTATAAAGCTAGGATGAATGGCTGATGAG
This sequence comes from Arthrobotrys megalospora, assembly GCA_036971655.1. Lineage (NCBI taxonomy): Eukaryota > Fungi > Ascomycota > Orbiliomycetes > Orbiliales > Orbiliaceae > Arthrobotrys > Arthrobotrys megalospora. Next base: position 1,231,261 of record JAVHJN010000013.1, read on the forward strand.
CCCTCCGTAGCTTCGGGCAGAGCGATATTAATGGTCTCGTAGCCTGAAATAACCGGGTACGGCGACTTGTCGTTAAACTTCTTGTATTTCAAGGAAGTCGAGTGCCATCTCGGAGCTACACTTTCAAACTCTAGCATCAGATCAACCTTGCCTGATGACCATGCAACCGCGATGACTGCATAGTGGGCTGCACCGATACGGGCGATATCCGAGGCAAAAATCGATTCATCGTAGTTGTCCTCTGGAGCCGGTTGCAGTAGATATGGTCCCTGGAGAAGTGGGGTTGTGAGGTCGGGCAGGCTGGGCTTTGTTAGGATATACCCGGCAGGCTCTTCGTCGAATTCATCATGTTTATTTGAAAGGCTCTGGACCCTGATCAAACGGGATATCTCATGGATCCAGTAGCAAATTTGCTTGGAGTTGTGTCTGTCAAGCGCCGGGATTGTGGAATCCCCGGAGTCTCTGATCTCCTGGTGAGACTGTAGCTCATACTTTAGCTCGTCCAAGAAGTCAGTATCCAGCATCCTGTTGAACAGTTAGACAATCCATCTTTCCAGTGCCGTGGGTTATTAGCGGGAACTTCTACTCACCATTTCGACGGAAGAAACGGGCAGATAGAATAGATTTCGCCATTCCTCATGAGAATGTAGAGTGTGAAAATAGACCATATTGAACCAACTCCGCCGAAGCATATTGAAGTAGGCTCGATATCATCAATCAAATAACTACTACTTCTATCGATCCCGAGCATCTGCTTTATGTCAAAGGTCTCTGTAGGTTCAACAGTGACATTTTCCCTATTAAACTCGACCTCGTAGACACTATCACGGAATTAGCCAGATTTTCCAGTAAAACTGAGACCAGGGTACATACTTTATCATGGCATCCTCGGTCAGCACAACGACGCAAGGTCGAGCGCCTAATGGATGAAAAATAGCCCTCAAGATGCGGGAAGGGGCCTGTGTCGAGCTGGGTTCGAGTTTGAAGCATCTAAAGAACCGAGTTAGCGGACAGGTAACCCAAGATGCATAGTTCCCAGATTGTGACCAACTTGAGAGCAATCTTCGAACGAGCTCCTAGAGTTACAACTCCAGGCGCAGGTAGAAGTGCAATCCCGACATCGTACTCTCCCACAACTATCACAGTCTCGCCATCCGCGCTCCTGATGATCTGTGAAATATCGAAATCCAGGTGTGGTAGCTCCAGACTCTGGTAGATCATATCTGTCAGCACCTCCCGGCCGGACCTTATAAACACAAGATCACACCCATACCTGATAAGCACCGCCAGCATGCTGTTCTCCCTTCTCTGAAGCACCCTTAAGGTCCTTCAAATCCGCACATCTAAACTCCCTCCCTTGCGCAACGAACAGCTCCGTATCGCGCAAAAACACAGCCCTCTTCTGGCTAGGAAATAGCTTCTTTGTTAGCTTCCTATTGTCGAAGCCAGATTTCGATAGCGGTTCGGATAGCAGTAGCGAGACAAGTGAATTCTCACGTAGCCACTCTGGCAGTGTAGGCGACAGAACTGGGCCGGGCATTATGGTGTGGTTGATTGTGTGTTCTACGCGTTTTCGTTATCGAGGATTTGGGGGTGTCGGTCGTCCTGGCTAAAAACAGTGAGCTGTATATCGGCGATGGTGATAGGTATAACTAGGGTTCTCCCAGTCACGTCCCGATCGCACGGCGACTATAGTACTCTCAAATGAGCCTAGGGTGATTCGTAAAGGTATGTCGATGCCAATCGGTTATGGTGGGGGTGAGGTGAGGTGAATGGAGTGACGTTGATGGAGGTTTGAAGAAATGGCTGGGTGACTTTTTGTCGCATCGCATTTTCGTTGACAGGGAAAACGCGTCTTCCCCAGAACTTGCAGCCGACAAACGTTTAAACCCGCCATCTCAAAAAAAAAAAAAAAATCCCGACTTCAATAACTAAAGCAACAGCAGCAGATATGTCGCATCATCAGCAGCACCAGAGCACTGTCGAGCGGTTAGATAGGCCGAGCACATATTACGACAAGTCGAGCGTACGCTCAGCCGAAATCACATATAGCGAAGGAACATCTGCTAATGAGCTTTCTGTCCCGGTCGTAGAAACGGAATAGGGATGACGCTGGTAGCAAAGAAGACCCGTTAAAGGATGCGACGACACTCTACGTTGGCAATCTGTAAGATTCCTCCGGATTACGATACGATGGGCACTATCTCACGAGAAAACGGCACAGGTCATTCTACACAACGGAGGAGCAAATCCACGAGCTATTCTCAAAGTACGACCCATCCTGCTCTCGCCTATGGATACTCTGACGCTAATTACATCCGTTACAGATGTGGAGAAATTAAACGGCTAGTTATGGGCTTGGATCGGTTCGCAAAGACACCTTGCGGCTTCTGCTTCGTCGAATACTACACACACGAGGACGCGCTAGACTGCATGAAGTACATCGGTGGCACCAAGCTCGACGAGCGAATCGTAAGAACAGATCTAGACCCTGGCTTCAAGGAAGGCAGACAATACGGCCGTGGTAAGAGCGGTGGGCAGGTGAGAGACGAGTACAGGGAGGACTATGATGCGGGGAGGGGCGGGTACGGGAGGAGTCTTCAAGGAGGAAAGGAAATGGGCCACGAATACGATTAACAGCCCGACTTCCCCGCGACGTCTGAAGGGTGTGGCTTTAGTCCTTTTAGTTCGACTAGGCGCTCTTTCAGATTATTGAAGTTCTATGTGGTCACAAGCTCCAACGGGTGGCTTGAAGGATCGACCTCAGAGGTCAGGTCGAACTCATATCTTTCATTGCTTTTCATATCTCGATTCTCTCGGTCCGATCAAATCCCCCTCGAGAAACCCACTATCTCGGTATGACAGATACCCATTTTGCTTAGTTAAGAAACGAATGGGGTGTATAACAGGCGTCAATGTCCCTTTTGCTTACTACGAGTACCTCCCTTTTGCCTATTGCATAATTTGCATAGTATGTTTATATTTCGCTAAACATGTTCCACAGACTCGAATGTATTGATACTGGATAATAGATTTGGAAATACCACAGGCTTTCCAACCGCCTATCAAAGACAACTGTCACAGAAAAGATCGCACAATCCAAATGGCACAGAACCGTGTGGACATTAACTCTTTCGGCAATCTGTTGCCCCACATGTACCTCCTATACAATTGGCTCGAGGACTTCAGAGTACGAACGGCGATCGATGAGGCGGTGAAGGAGGCATAAGGTGGGTTTTAGGTTATCCACAGTGATCCCGTGTGATCGGTTACAGGGAAAGCAATCGTCACTCCAAGTGTACTCACATCGCGTATTGAGAAGGACCCATTGGATACACATGATACTCGTACAACCATTCTCTTCCTTTGCGTAACCGGGCTACCAGTTGGGAGTTTGCCGACAAGGTAGCTTCCTGCTGAGAGTCGTTCCACAGAGTGGTGGAACCATAATTAGGAGACCAAGCCTGCAATAATACGAAGTATGGGAGCCTTAAACAGGTGAACCTCGACAACTGGTGTATTAACTACCCTTCATATGATAGGCGGCCCCATGTGGCGGGGGGCGTGGAACGGGATAAAAACCAGCGTGATATATATCGATATCTAGCTCTCGTATCTTACTTGAACTTGTTTCTAGGGTCGGTGACACAGCATTAGGAGAGTCCCGTCAAGCAAATGTCCACCCGCTTCTCTGGGAGGGACGTGCCCGTTCGACCCAGAGGCCCTCCAACATTCCTGCATGTACATTAACTGTCATCCTGTTTCTATAGATTGGTGTAACCATCGTAGGGATAGACATTTGTGCATTATATCTGTTTTGCATTGTCAGATCAAATAGCAGGATGCCAGATAGTTCAGCACGGCGAGTAAACGGTATAATAGCACAGAATATACGTTACCCAAGTTTTGGTAGCAGGGTTTGAACAGCTACATACTTACGCATACGATATCTAAATAGCACCACTACGCTATGGGCCACCGCCCATTGGCTGCCGCATCAGTTTTGGCGGTCCGGTGTGGTATCACCCGTGGCGCCCCTCAGAGCTCTCGACTGAGCTATATCTGCGATTATATATCACAAATGTAAAATGTGACATAAATCCGACAAAGCGAGCGCCCGTGCATGGCACTCCGGCTGAATGTCCTTCCTGCCTCAATCTCGGATCCAGGCGGTGCAGGCTCGCTTCCGCAGGATACTCCTGCCACCCTGCAGGTGAGGCTGGCCATTGGGTGTTGGGATTGCCCATGTCGACTCAAAGGGCACTTTCGACGGCGTAGAAAAGAGCTGACGGTGTTTCACTCGGCTGGAAGGTGGATATGCACCTTTGCGAAAGGACCGCCAACCCAGCGGGTCCGTTTGATTGTCCCGACGGGATACCTCGTATTCAATCAACATGAAAAAACAGCGGGCGGGAATCCCTAGGTCGAGGCCCCTCGTGATGCATTTGGTGATTGCTCTAGGATGACACTGATAATAATTATTCAGCTTGACGTATAACTCCATCCAGCAGGTTTTCCCATGCTTCAAATGCGTTGCCGGGGATTATTTAGATTGTAAGCGGCTGGGCTAGATTCCCTGTGCGAGATGCATGCTCGCCGAATGGTCCGGTAGGCGAATAACAGGAGGTTGAAACAGAATTCTGCGAATAGGTCCGTTTCTATCTGTGACGGTTATAACGCTCCTTCCACGGCCGGAATCTGAAGGGATGCCTGTTTTGAAGTTGACGTGTGTCAGATAACTCCGCATTCACTATAGACATTGTCGGTATGGACCCTCTGATTCGATGTGCATTTTCCAAGCAGCTAAGGAGTAGCTGTATACAAAGTTTTATATTGAGAATTCGCCACATTGGATTCCTGTAGTGCTGAGGATATCGCCATGCTAAAAAGGCCACGCAACCACCGTATCGTTGAAGCATGGAACCCAAATGGGATACAACATATGTACATGCGATAGAATTGTATTAGTTGAATTTCAAGATGGAAGGTTATATTGTCATTAAATCAAGCTACCGAAAACCCTACGGCCGCAGAAGAAAGAGAGCCACATCAGGACCGCCTATAGTTACGACTACCTGGCGAGCATCCTCCTTCCATCTCAGAGGCCTGGGGCTAGATCCGATTGTTTCCAGTGAAAGGATGATATCTCAGCGAGCCTGAGAAACAAAGACTTGTAGGAAATCGTAAAACACGCAGGGAAAATACTCACAGCGCTCTTTAACGGCGCTCAACGAATAGCAAAATACTTCCCAGCGAATGAAACCGAAAGGTAATCCATAAGTGTAACAAATTTCAGGATTGCCTTCACGTATAAATGGTTTCAGCTAGCTTCTCACCGATGCATAACTATACTCATGAAAGGAGCAACTATGAGCTCATCAGCATCCCTCCCTGGTAGGACACTTCCCCAAAAATGTTGGCTTTTAGAGATGTTGCATTAGCTAAAGAATTTGAAGATGGCCACCTCACAATCTCCAGGAAGATGCTAGAGGAAGGACCATTCATTCGCCGAGAAATAACATCAGCAGCTGGCAGTTACCGTTTTGCGTTCAGCTAGCGCTTTGAATGGCGATCCAACGCCAAGGTTACGAGACCGCGCCAATGCACGTTATGTGGGATAAAGAATTGGGCAGTTGGTGATGCTTTGATTTCAAGGCTATGTGGAAGGAGATGGAGGACCAAAGGGTAGACCGATGGGAAGTAAGACAAATACTTGGTCCCCCAGGCCGAGCTCCGGGCCTGATACTCCTTACGAATGATGTTGAGAGGCATGTCGTGAAAAGAACGAGATATCAAGAATCTCGATGGATCTTCAAAATTAAAAAAATTCAAAGCCAACGGTTTAATTTCTTCCCGAATGTGGAGCTGGATAAATCGAGTGGACAGCTCGGCTCCACATAAAAAATGTCTTGCTATCAAGACAAGCTGAGAATTTCATCACGAAAAAAAACATTAAAGCCGAAGCTAAGTTCCACGTGCGCGTGGGAGGGTGGCTGCCGCAATCAAACCAGATGGTCCGAGTCCCATCATTTGACACAATGGTGCTTCAACTGGAATCTTCAGGTTGGCCTCTTTTAAGCAGGTAGCGATTGCCCCCCAGTGAATCCCTAATGCAATTTGATAAGCCCTATTTTCAGAACCAATATACCATAGATGGCCTGTACTCACCAAGTCGTCTGCTGGACCCGAGGGCCACAGGAGCTGCAGATTCCCCGTTGCCTGAATTTTAGTTGGTTTCGGCCAGGATGTCGCTGGTTCGGTCGTTTGGCAGGTTTGTGTCATGAGAGCAAGGGCCGTTAAGCGAATCCAGCCCCAGTCCTTCAATTGGTCCCAGCGAATTGGTCACATCCTCGGGAATGGCACATTGTTCGTGGAGCTCCGGGAAGGCTGCCGGGCTGGCTTGAGGCCGAGTTGGAAGGTGTAGACCGACATGGATGTCAATGTTCCCGAGAGCCTCGACACACCCAACCGGGCAACCCTGACCGATGCATCGACATGGGAATCCTTTCTCGGATGCTGCTTGCTTAGCTGTCCGGAATGCTTGGTACCATAGAAGAACCTTGGGATGGTCACGTCGGTGCGACATCAAGCAAGAGAACCAGCATATCTGGTCAAGCAATGACCTGTAATAGCCGTAACCGACGTCGATGGTCGATTCCTTGCTGAATAAACGAAAGGATTGATGAAATCTCCACATTTTATAGACGCACGCCACGCACAACAGCAAATTAAACTCGTCAATAAAAATAGTAGCCCTCTGATCCTGGTCGGCAGTCAGTGTCAGTCAGCCGTCTGCCGAATAACATGTCGGTCTCGACCTTTCGCCCTATTAATTTGCCATCGCTTCGGCGAGCTTAGTGTTAACTGATATCCATACCTTTGTGCCCTGTGCAAGAAAATAAGTTATTGGAGAGGGTGGTTGTTTTGCAAGCATTCCCGTGGATGATGAAACCGATCTGGCATCGGAATGAGGACGACCATTTTTACTCTTTGACAGGAAGCAAGCGAAAAATCGATCGATACAGGGCTCGAGCGCACAATAAATTGACAGCGAACATTGGCAGCATGGACGCCATGGACTTCTGTAGGCGAGACGCTGCTAAGAATAATCAGCAGACAACGGCCGCTAAGGCGCTATGACATGACCCATAATGCACGTCGTCTTTGAGCCTTTTATCTCCTCGGCCAATGTTTCCGTCCGTTTGGTTCTCGACTGGACCTTCCGGAATGCTCCAAGATGGGAAAACTGTTGGAGAAACTGTGTTGCTCCGCCCCGACAGTGCCTTTTATTAGTTCCGAAACCTGTCAGAGAAGGTTCTCAAGTAGAGTCAAAGAAGCTGGGAAGATGGACATCGAAATGCTCGATCACAGGGTGAGCAGCTTTATCGCGGAACCAATAATATGAAATAATGCCAGGATTTGAGGATATCATTGTGTCTGCTGGTAAGGAAGTACGTACATACATAATACGAGTACCTGCGTGTGCTGAGAACAGGGAAGAGCCCCCAAGAGAAACAACTTTTTGCTTTGAATAAAAGTGAAAAGCGAAAGGTGAAAAAAATTAAGGGTTGAGAGGAGGGTATGGTAAGGTATTGGTAAGCTTCATTATATTTTGGGGAGTAATTGGGTAGTAGTTCGTGTAGACAGAAAAGAAAGAAAGAAAGAAAGAAAGATGCAACCTAACAAAGTGAAGATAGCTCCGCTGAAAAAGGATACATTTACATCGCCACCCGCTCCAAAAGATGCCTGAATAAACGCCGAAATAATGCCCATGAAGTAACGATATATCCGTAACAAGAAAAACCCTTTCTTTTGTTTTGAGGCTAAGAGCAACATACAATATCATAATGATAATATCAAAGGAAAAAAAAACTCCGAAGTGTTTTAGGGTGCCCCGCTTACGCTGGGACGGATATCAGTTGGTCTCAGATAGGCCAAATGCGCTTTTGAGTCCATGTCGCTGCGTGCCGAATTGTTTGGAGGGTTGTAAGCCGGCAGCCTTCGTCGTCGGGCATTGATAAACCAATTGCTGATCTAAACCAAACACTGTTAGCACAAAGTCTGCTTGAGGTTAGGAATTAATGCGAGTAGTTACCTGGTTCATTGTAAGCCCGGTCTGGTTGACCAGCTCCAACTTTTGGTCTTCGGTAGGATAAGGATGATGAAGATGAGCATGCAACCAATTTCGTAGGAGGTCTGTAACCTGCTTTGGAAGATTTCCCCTTCGTCGCTTGCCACCTCTGAGTTGATCGTATGGATCCGAATGTTCCATCTGTGATGGATGCGGTAGTTGGCTACTCGAGAATGGTGATCTATCTTGCGAAGGACCCGTCATTCTAGAACTAGGATACATCGAACCTGGATAAGGGAGCGAATGGCTGGGAGAAGTCGGACTGAGTTTGTGTTGCAGGATGTTGTGGTTTTGGTGCGTGCCATGAAGAACTTCGTTCAGTGAACCAGATTGGTATTGTCTATCCTTCTCAAAAGGTGATGTGAAAATTGGAGTTTGGTCGGACATATAAGGAGTTCCAAAAGGCTGTCGGTCGGAAGACGCAGGGGTAATCGGAAGGTCGTAAGTGCTAGCCCGCGGGCTAACCATCGAGAAGTGCCTTTGTCCAGCTATCGAAGATTGATGTAGGTGTGGGAAAGATGGAAGAATGCTTGCGCTCAAGCTTCTCTCGCTCATTTGAAAGGGTCCAGAGACAGAAGCTGCTCGGCTATGAGGAGTGAGTAGAACATGCTTTCGCTGTTCACGAAGTTCATCACGTTGAGCCTCGGTCTGGGGATAAGGGACCCCAATCGATGTTCGAATGGATAGCCTTCTTCTCTTGGGGGATTGAAGTGTTCCAAGGTTAACTTCTGCATTTGGGATCGTCCTTCCTGGAGACACCGGGCTCCCAAAGGGATGAGGTGGGAGGGCTGTCGGAGATATTATACTCGTCAATCCGCGAGGCTTGCTCGCAGATTTTCGAGAAGGGGTATGAGATCGAAACTCAGGAATCGCCTGAGAACAAAGTTAGAATATTACTCAATGTTTTAGTTCGAATATTCTAAAGGTTTTGGTTCTTACCTCCATCAACGATGGTAGAGTAACACTTGCTCTGACAGGAGTAGGCAAGGTACTCGTGGAGGAAATCTCCACAGGGCTAGCTTCAGTTCCGGGATCCTGTTCTTCCATCTGTGGAGAAGAATGAACGGATGGTGGAGGAGTTAGGGTGAGAGGGTGAGTGGAAATCTTTAGATTCCCCAGACTGTAGAGCTCCCGCTCACTTCGCGGAGTATCTGAATAAAGGCGTTAGCTTTACATCCCGAATGCAGGAGACCACAGTGATGTTTTAGAGATATGATGGGTGGACACAAGTGAAAGGTAAGAGGAAGAGTAACAGTAGGGCGTTTTTTGGAGTCGCCTGCAGGATAGTTCGGGACAATCCCCACATCCTCTTACTACCCCAATGCAATCAAGCTGATACAACGACCAAAGTCGGGCAGGAAAACTCGAGAAACTATATACTTTCTTCTTGGGACGTAACAAACAAAGACGAAGAGGAACAGATCCTTACCTGGCTCTACTTTGATGCCTTCGTTACTGTACTCTGGTGTTCGTAACCTACCAGACCAGCCGTAGTGGAAATCTGAAGGCTGCACTGTAGAAAGCGCACAACGCTCCGAGGTGCTGCCGTGGGAATCCAGCTTGTCGATTTAACTGAGGAACCCAGGGAGAGAGTATGATGCGAACAAAAGGAAAGGGTTCTAGTTGCCCGTGAGGAGAACCTAGGACAAACCAGAAGGAATAAATGGAATAGTAATCCTGGTGGTTCTTTGGGTACACAAATGACTGTCCTGTCAGAACTTAAAGATCACCGGTTTGCTGGATTGTTTTCCCGTCCGTGGAGGGGAAGCTACAGCAAGTGAGAGAAACGAGGTAGGTTTGTGCTTGGGCTTGGGCTTCGGGGCCGTAAAGGTACCCGTTACTCGAAGTCGATACTGCCCAATGACTCGCCGTCAAGTTTGTCAAGAGCAGGTGGGATTGTTTGGAGTTAGAGGTTTCCGTTATGCAGGATTCCTTCTCGTTCTCGTTCTTGTTCTACCCTTCTGCCTTATTTTCTCTCTGAGTCTCTTTTTGGTATTCGGAGCAGGCTAAAACGAGGACGTATGTGATATTCTGCAACTTAGGCCTCCTAGCTAGCAACGCACAGTGACGGGAAAGGTAATGGGAAATTTGTGCAGCAGGTATTAGCCTAAAGATGGGTCGAAACGTTCGAAGAATGAGAATGATATTCGAGTCAGAGGCAAGTAGAATAAATAGAAGTGTAGTTCATAGGCCGCTGGCATGTATATATAAGATTTTGGGTGTGATAGATCCGTATAGTTGGGTCAGACGGTTGAGGCGTATCTCAATTCGATTAATATAAAAAAGGTGGGCAACGAGGCCGTTTTAAGAAGGATTGTGTGGGATTTTAAGCATGTCAGAGGTGAAGAGCATTTTTAGCAAAAGTAGCGGGAAGGAGCGAGGGGACTGAGAACTGGGCCTCGGAAAATAAGAAACACTTCCTATATTTTATTATTTTCCTGGGCTTCTTTTTTTTTTTTTCGAAGGGGTTTAAGATAAAAGTGTGTATGTATGAGGAACTGAACCATGTCAGGATGAAAAGGTAGGGAAAGGGTGTGTGGGTGGTGTGGGAGGTAGGGGCCATGGCCATCCAGCACAGTGACAACCAGGTAGATCGAGTTAAGAGCCAACGACAAGCACAAGCAGGGCAGGCAGGTAGGCAGGCAGGCCTAGGTGGTGCAGCGGTAGCTTGGGCTTGGACTTGGAGGGCCAGAGGAACAGGAACGGGGAACAACGGGGAGCCGAAGTGGTTTAGCACTATTGATTGGGAAGGGAAAGGGTGGAACTAACCACTAAGACTAGTTAGCTAACATGGTCGGTTCCCCACTAGGTCACCAGAGGCCAGCCAGAGCCAGGAAAAAACAACTTTTCTTCGAGTTTTGCATTTTGGGGGCTGCTCAACGGAACTTGGAGAAAATAACTAAATTAAAAAGAAGAAAAGAAAAGAAGGAAAAAAATAAAATAAAAAACATCACGACGCACAAGAACAGGCCCAGGCGAGAAAAAAAAAAAAAAAAAGAACATGAGGAAGAGGACAAGTCAAGCTCTCGGGTTTTTCTTGTAACATCAAGCGGCAAAGAAAAGAAACTTGTGAAGGGCATAGTATCGCTATTTCAAGCTTGTTGCCTATGATCATGCTATCAATTAGCATGGCTGGTCAACTAATTACTGCTTTACGCCTTCAAAGATAATAAAAATAAAAAATAAAAAATAAAAAAACGAATGACAGTGCAGTCGGTCAACGGCTGGTGCGGTCCATCACTTCCCCATTCGCGGCCATCTAATCATATCTTTCCCTCTTCCCTTCCCTACACGGCAATACCATCTCCTAGGCTTGCTCCAAACTCACGTCATGCCAACTACGATTGGTGTTCATCCGAACCATATAAATCTTAATATACAGCACTGAATGAATGGGCGAGCGGAGCATCATATCCATCGATAGGCTGCCGGGATGAAGGAGTTAAGAAGCAAAATAACATGCCGGAATCAATAATTATTATTAATTGCGATGACCGAAAAGTGTTGGCGAGGCTTCTGGTTCTAGCAGCGGTGCAGGTACAGTAGATGAAACCCGATGCTTTACGCAAATTAGTCTGGTAGGAGGAGATTCAACTGTGATATCTTCTTGCATTCTAACATTTAACGGCGTGAGAAAGACAGACAGACGTGCAGCATACCAATGAAAAAGGAAGCACGGGAATGAGCAAAAATATCTCCAACCAAGAAGCCATTCGTGCTCCCACGGACAATACAAAATGCAACAGCAAGACAAAGGAATGGCAAAAAGGAACCATTGGCTGGAGAGCCTATTGTCTACCTCCCTCGGACCCTTATTGTCTATCGACTATGTTCCACCCCCTCAATTATCAATTGCTGGAAAATACTATAGCTTCCATTCCATAAGCAGCTTCGACGAAGACCTAGCCATGTTCCTTAATTTTACATCGAAGAAGGCCTGCAAGTCCCTCGAGATTAGATGATCTTAAACCCGGTCGTCTCTCGCCCAGCCTAGAGAGAGCATGGCTACCTCAAGGTCGAGGGAAGCTCGTCTTAGGAAAGGTTCATAGTGATCTACGAAAAACCAGGTGCCTCAGTTGAGCAAGCATCGCATAGTGTGCCGCCCAGGTCTGGCGGGGAGCATCAATTTTACCTGCAGATTAGGGACTATTGCTTTCTTCTTCGTCTCTTTAGCAAGGGACAGTGTTGCAGAAAGCTCCATGGTTGGGCGGATCCCTGTTAGATCCAGGGAGGCTACCGAGCCGCCGAAAAATACTGGACACTGTATGGCCCGGGGCCCACTCGGGTAAAGGCCATGTGAACCCGCTATCGTTTTGATCCAAGTTAGACACTGGCCTTCGTTCGTATAATTCAAGTTATATTTGCTGGGCAAAAGAATTAACAGAAAAATCAACCGTGCAGTCGGTAAACCTGTTGCACGTCCCTTTTGTTATACCAAAGGCCTGTCGTTTTTAGCGACTATGCGAAAGGAAAATCTCCCTAAAAGCCCCGATGGGACCGAATTCCAACAGTTTTGGGCAGCTGGGGTTTGAGCTGAGCAGTTCATGCATGCAGCACAGCTTAATTCTAACCCGACCTGTCGGACAAACACAAGATGAAATCTTATCCTCAAATCGCGATTCTAATCGAGCGGGTTATCCTTCTCCGATACGTACAAAATGTGTACATACGTATGTGAATGCTGCAGCCATATATGTAATGTGCTCTAGCCTTCATGTATGTTCTGAATCTTGTTATATCATTGAGCATTAGTTAATTAGATTGTCGGCTGCCACCTGGGAACTACTTACCAATACCGTTCGTTAGTTCGAACGTTCTTGATATCGGATTATGCACTGCGGGATCGCTCTGCCGCTCTAGAACGTGCTACCAATCTAATACGAGGCAGGGTCTCAGTTGCAACATCCACAAGCTGAAGGAAATAGGGGGCACGGAAACCAGAGCGTTGCACTTTGCGAACGAACGTTCAAACATTTGGCGACGCAAATCTCTCTATCCTAGTGCAATGGCCGACGATGGTTCGAGTGGTTTTGGAAAGGCGTCGTGCTGGGCGTCTTTGTTGGTCAGGCTTGAGGCTGCAAATGGAAGGGTAGGCTGGATTAATGACCCTGTCAAGGCTGCGACTAGTCACCCAACCTTGATACCATCGCCAAATTTACAGACAAACTTTAAGTTTCTATTTCTCAACTCCCACTTTATCGCCTGTTCCATCCATAGATGCCCTGGCTCGGGATCTATAAGAGATGGCTGCTATCGACAGACTCAGACACCTTCGTCATAATTGTCCAGGGCTACGCGAGTGCGGCAGTCTTCCTATTCGCAGAAGCGTCTTAGCTCGAAGACCGGCCCCATGCTCAGATCGGGAGCTGCATTCAGAGGCGCGGTCTGGGTCGTTCTTTTTGAAGCTTGTTCATCATGGAACTGAGATCCGATCGAATAACATCCCTTCTGAACTACCGAGATGCCCCTTTTCATTACATCACAGCATTATATTCAGATCGTGATATAGCGATGGGACGGGCATACATGCAAGCGTACGTCCGATGTATACGGGCTGCGAGTACCACCGCTAAACAGGGCCATGCCTATAGCAAGCAATATGATCGAAACACACGTGTAACTCAGGATATCCCAATCAACAGGTACCAAGATTCCATGACCTCGCTTATCCGACAACAGGAGCAAGCAATATTGGAAAGACATTATCAAGTGGGCGCACGGCTCGAGTCCGCCATACAAACACTCACAACTGAAACACAAATTTTCGTTCGACAAGGACGATTTGATATCAGAGAAACACCTCTCAGCCTGTCGGTGTTAACATGTTATATGGCAACATGTTGAGAGGGGTTTGCGGTTGGTGGCAGTGACCACGGCAAGCAGCCAGGACGTTATCCTTCATCGAATCGCCGTTCGATAATTACCGCCAAGTTGCAACCTTGACAGGAGCACCCGAACCGTCCATTAACGTTTACATTACGTAGAATGTGGCCGATTTCGCCGTGACGAACCACAGCTTACGATCCGAGTATTGGACCCCTTTCGTCGAGGGCCTGCTGAATCTGGCAGCACGCAAGGAGGCGGAAGAGGAAATGCCTCCGTTGATCTGACCCAATCGAGTCCGTTCGAAGGGCCAGAGCCGACCAAGACGGCGCCGGAACACGCTGGTATCGTGATCTACTTCTGTCGGAACGAGGAGGTCTTTTTAGGCGACGCGCAGAATTCGTTAAATGGTCAATAGGCCTTGCTGAAGATCTCCTGCACGTTGATAATAGCTTAATCTGCTGTTGTCGCTGTCAAGTTAGGCTTTACCTCCACACTTTAATTCTCGACTCGAAAAGAACCTTCCCTCCTGCAAAGTTATCCAAGGGCGAATGAGATGTTGATGCCGGGCTCCACTCTTGCACACTCTCCACATACATAGACAAATCACAACATCAGGATAAAGCTCTAGGCTGATTATCTGGCAAATTGAGATCATCGAGGTCACATTTGCTAGATCTCGGTTGGTAGCCTCATAAGCTCGCAGCTTGGCATCACCAGTTTTCCCGCTTCTCGTTGGAGATATCAACGCAAGGGGCAACTTACAACCAGGTTGCGGGATGAAGTCATTACGTTTTTGAGATTCGTACTCGCTACCTAAACGGCATTCCTCAAGCTTTCATATTTTTCTTGAGTGCCTGGTCACCCGACGTCTCTACCGCCCGCAACAGCTCCGGGACGCCTGATTACTGAGAGTCATTGTCACCGATGGTGCAATAACAAGGCTCCACGACTTCTAATTCGACCCTTCTCACCTAGTTGCCCAATTACAACATCTTGCATGGCAGGAATTCTGGGGGCTATAATAGCTCCGTCTTATAAGGCTCATTCCCACCTTTATGCAAGACTTTCCTTTACATACATACATGTCACTACTGCGCACTTAACACATTAAAGGCAGCTAGTGGAGGGTCTTATCGACCGATAAAAGGATCTAGAACCTCAATATTAGCCCCATGATATTAAGGTATTTGCAGATGCAGATGCGATCGACGACGCGGCTTCCTCATTTACGGAAGGGCGTCCGTATCGCGCACACGAAGGGGCAAACGGACCTCTTTACTAAATCGATCTCCCTTCGGAAATCTACTAGATGGTATAGATCTCATTGGTGGCGTGCGCCAGTGCGATCGCGACGGTCTTCTACTCCAAATACGTCCAGATGGCTGCTTCGGGGCTTGCGAAACTTATTCTGGATTGGAGAAGAAGTCCGCTTCGGCTAGTCCCAGCCCTGCGTACGGTTCACGGTTCACGGCACATGGAAAAGGTCGTTTTACTTCCTTGCTTTGACAGCCCGTTCGACGAAACGATTGAAAGGGCAGCTAGTTCAGCTCGAACTCTCGCACGGACGGGGAAGTGAGGAAAACTTCCCTTCCAGCTGACCAGAATTCGCCTTCAGGGAATAAATAAAAATTTCGAGAAATTTTTTTATATATAGGCAAATCTGGTCTGCATAAGCGAAATGTCAAGCCGATATGCTAAAAAGGACATATCCGGTTTACTGACCACCGGAATGCAAGCGCTCGGTTCAATAGATTCTGTTGCTTGGAGTTGGCGAGCGTTGTATGCTTGGATGCCTCGTGCAAAACGTGAGCACTCCCGCTGACACAAACCGTCGCTACCACAGGGCAACCTGTTGGTATCATTTGTTAGCTTCATGAACTAAGAGGCGTACCAGTCCAGGCACAACCTCTCCACAGACCTAATAGACGAAGCCAATAAACCTTAAAAAGTCGAACCCTGCTTAGCCCTCCAGGACGGCAGCGGACGCAACCTCTCCGTTCCTTAGATCGGTTTCTGGCGTCGGCTCTCCTTCATCAGAAAGGGTTAAAGGTTAGCGGGAGAACGAACTTGCAGATCCGTGATTGGAAGGGGGGCTTACTGAGGGCTGCCCTTTGGACCTACGGTTGCAATTCCTTCACTCGATTCTTGTTTCTTGTGCATGCAGACTAGCCTATCATGACAGCACAGAATTGGCACACGCTTTGGCACGGAAAGGCCTCTTGTTTTACCCTGGTCGATGTCTCCTTCAACTGTCACACAAATTTCTTTGGATCCCTTCCGGCGGAAATGCTCAGCTTCTGCTGAACACTGATATCGATAAAAAGTCGAAATACACTGAAAGATCTGTGTTTCGAGATCCCATCCTGCACCCTCGCTTACGGGTCGCAATTACTGGTCAACAGCTTGCCTTGCCCTGCTCCCGAACATAAAACCCAGGTTCATGTTTCAAACTGATATGGATGGCCGGGGCCGGGCTAATATCTCCACACCCTTAGCACTCTTCCCACTATTGCAATATTAAGAACTGACAGCTATAGCAGATTTCCCGATTGCCTGTTTGAGGTGACAGGGCATTTAGAGCAATTCCAAATTCAGTCACAACCCTTGCAATGTGACGATTTGCCACTAACAATCCCAACCGAGGGGTCGTTTGCAGCACCGGGCGACGGAAGGACATGTGCTTAAAAGCTTAAAGGTACGATGTTCCAAAAACGGACACCCCAAACATTTCGTAACGACCCTTCGCCAGTCGGATCAGAAGATAGGCTTAGATCAGCCTTCGACTATACCATATTGGAGGTCTTCGAGACGAATTGTCCATCGGCGCGCGGAACAAGGTATTTCAACGGATTGATTGGCCATGTCGATGCCTGATGTGCATTTGATAGGTGTCAAAGTTCGGACCCACAACTATGTATCCGAGCGAATTTCTTGAGTAACAACCCCAGGAGGATGGACGAGGGTCGATTGGACCAAATTAATTGGCGCTTCTCAGTGCGCATGAGGCATATTGAATTTGGCTGAACAGTGCCCTAAAGGCTCAAGCCGCTGAACGCCGCAATGTAGGCCCGCGCTGGTGGATAAGGGCCGGAACATACCGCCAAAAGATGTCAACAGCAACAAAGCTGATGGTTTGCATGCCGAGTTTAGCCTATGCCTTCATATTAAAATGGTGCTGCATTCGAAACTGATCGTCGCCGGACCCTGGATGTATGTGAAGTCCTTGAGATACATCGACGGATGTACTTATTAGCTCAACTACTTGCTGACACCACTTCTTGTTAGAAACCTTTTTCCGACCACAATCTCTTGATAGAAGCCAAATTAGGCTATCTGCTGATACAATCGTTGCTTTTCGCACTTGAAAACCGTTCACCGGGTCTCCACATAGACGAATCAAACCGGATCGGCTGCGAAAGTGCATGCGCACACGCACGCGGCATTGAGAGCGAGCGCCATGGCCTCATGCCCTCTGAACCATGTTCACCATGTTTCTCATGTATGTTTCGCTTTTTCTTTTCTAGACTTCCGACTAGACAGCACCAACATGGAATTTAACGAAATTAAATAACCAACATCAACAACTAAGGGACCCATAATTGGGACCCATCTATTTTACTAATTGTTCTCCCACCGACGGCCGCAAATGGACCCAACTTAATATCTCCAATTAAGAGAAAAAAAGAGGCGCTGATTTTAATCGAAAATACGAAGCGTGCCGGCACGGTGCATCCCATGCTTATTAGTCCACGTGAAATCTGAGGCACCCAAGGGTCCGTCCACAATCCATTGGACTTTGAGAGTTTCATCCGCCTTTGGTTGGGCCTAATTAAAACTCACGGCCGTGACTCGCGTAATACCCCAGGCACGGTGATGTCAGCATTTGTCCTCAAGACAAAACGTCAAAATGGCTAGGGTAAGGAGTGATATTTTCTATCCGGCTGAACGAGGCAACCCCGCGCCCTATCACCGAATTTAGGGTCTGACAGCTCCCTTGCTTGGGCTCGAGCTTCGCAGCCCTCGCCAAGGGAAACGAAAGTGCGACGCCTTCGCGAACGCCCACAAAATATCACTCAACGCTCGTTGGCCCAACTGCAACGTTTGGCGGTGGCGGTTACGCCATGTTTCTCTTTTCACCTCACGAACACGATATTCTGACAGCTCGAACCTTGAAGAAGAGGATGGATCTCGCACATAGGCACACGAAGTCTCCACTGTCGTCGCTTAACCGGGACTCCATCGAAGAGGGGAACCGCAGAATATGCAACGGCTTGCTTCTTTGGCATTTTCTCTCCGGTTACAGCTGGGAAGGATTTCGTACGATTAGCCTCCTATCGTGATATTTCCCGGGCAAGAGCAAAGAGAAGAGGCAGATCTCGTATCGAAGGCCTACCTGTTCGCATTCACCAACATATTTTATGTTTCCTGCATATTCTGCTCTCGACTTGCAGTTGACCTCCGTTATGCAAAGAAGGTTTTTGAAGTCGTAATCACCAGAAAGAGGGTGCACATGGGCATCGCAAGACCTGGCCTCTTCTTCATACCCTGGCTTCCAACCTTCAGTTTCGCTGTGAATCGCTTAGACTTTCACAATCTCTGGGCGGTTTTGCGATCTCCAAACTTCAAAATAGCCATAGCCTGGTTTGATATGTGTGACAACTTCACCGACATCGTACAGAATACATATGCCGCAAGCCTTTTCATAATTTCGTATACTTTCACTCTGCTACCGTTTAGATAACTTTTTTTTCTCCATCTAATTGCCTGTTTGGACCTTCTCGGATTCTACCCGGCTTGCCCAATTTTTCTCTAGAGTTACCTGCTTGGGTAAGCATAGGTGTCACAAATCCTAGAACGAACTAGCTGCTAATATTAGATTTCTTCTTTCGATTCTAATATCTACTGTCGATCGACGACTTAGTGATATTAACAACCAGTTATTAAGAAAACGTAAACAGCTGCCAATGTCAGTATTAGGATAGTTATTACGAAGCTAACATACGAATTATACTCACATGCCAGGTCCACTAACTTTACTTTTTGTTTGACAAGCGGGGCCCGGCACAATAGGCACAATAGCAGTGCACACAGATGCCGCCCAAAAATCCCAAAGAAGTAAGGAATCATATAAAAGTCTCCATCTCGGATCGGCCTTCTTACCTTACAAAAATGTTTCGCGAATTCGGAGTATTTTACTTGAATCGCCTTAAGTTAAATGTTTTAATTCGCCTCCCTCCGTGTTTGCATAGACGACAACCGACCTATTCCGTTAAAACTAGACGAGTAAGCCAAAAAAACAAGCAGTGTCAGATCTTTAGCCCGAACGAAAAATGTCCCCGATCCCTAAAAAAGATGGACATCGCTCCATGCCGGAAAATTTCTCCCCTTTGCCGCATCAAAACGTGCCAAATGCTGCAAGTCAAAGTTTTTTCAGTCGGTATAATGGCCCACTATCGAAGCTAAAGGACCCTGAAGTCCGATTATTATCCATCCACACTAGGTACTTTTAACCAATTACTTCTATAGATGCCTCACAAATTCGTATGTCCGAGATGTAAACGTTGGGTCTAGAGTTTTCCAGGGGGACGTGGTCGCTCATCTGCGTTGTAATCATAGAGGCAGGGTCGGATTCATGGCTATCTTGGCTATACGACATCGCCGTTATATCACACCGAAACATTTGTTTCAGTGAGAAGGCGAGGGCGCTGCTAAGCTAACATATGCCAGGACACACATCTTAGCAGTCTTTGTACTATTGAAACCTTCACCCGAGTATGATCTCGTTTTTTCCCTCTTATATCTGTTTTTTTTTTTACTAGCATCAGATTGGACAGTATACGAAGCCGTCGACATTTAACTTTTGGATATTATCGCTCCACAATCGATCCGCCACCCTGCACGCATGTACACCTGTACATAGCCTCCCAATCACAAGGACCATTGTCTTTCCCGTCCCTTTTTCCGACCGACAAAGGAAGCGGACTCTTCGCTATTCGCTATTGAGGAAAGTTTGGTACCATGGTTGTGATCACGGGTGTGTTCGGGGAGGTTGGGTAAATAACGGGCTATAGTGACAACCTAATATTGCGCCTGACTGACCTCTAGGCCAATTTGTGCCTGAGCCTTTGCCAAAAACTGAACGTTGGAATAAGTGGGCCTGTGTTTCGTTCTATTGTGGGTAGCTTCCGTAATCAAATTTTACACTGGTTCAGACAGGCGTCGTACTACCTTTTGGTTACGGCCGCGGAATACATCGGCCGCAGATACGACGGTACTTCATGCAGGTCAAGAGATACAAATATATTCTCCGTAGATAGATGAAAATATGCAATGTTAACTCTAAGAAAAGGGCCATTGGTAGACGCAAATTAACCCGTGGTAACAAAGTTCAAATTTGCCCCAGCCCGTCGACCCTAGGCCTGTAAACGAAAACAACTGGGGGAACGAAAATGCTCACAGCGAGTATCGGGGCGGGACATAACCTTGACGCCTCAAAAACGTGGCACTCCTAAGCGCTACTTGGTATTCTCCCTGAGATTGACAGATGCCTGGAGAAAATAAAGAAGCTGGCTGACATGGTCAACGACAATCACATCTTAATCAATCCGAGGCTGCGTACTTCGCAATATACCGTAATTATTGTGTTGTCACAAATTAACTAGCTGGCATAACGGACCCAAATCTGAGTCAATGTCTCGAAATATCAAAATGGACTGATGAGGTAGATGCCTGGAGAAAGTACAATAAACGAGGTACCGATCACTACCACAATTAACTTACGCATACGGATGGGATGAAGGTGATAGGAACATGCATATCGAAGATTGCTATGTGTAGACTCGATTACTTCATGAATTCAATCTATTCTATATTTCTCCACCATGCTGTGTCACCGTATCTGTGCATACATGAGTTTTACAATAATAGAAACACTGCTATAGCCATATCGCCAAAAATCTCCCAAGCAGAAAGCTGATACCTAATGAAGAACTCCCAAAGATAGCAGATCACTTCCCAATACTCGTACAGATGGGTATAACCTCATGGCCCTCGTGACCATTCGACGTAGCATTTCGCCCCAAATCACGCATCGAACCTCTCATGAGCTCAATGGAGCTTTTCTGCCTACCGGCACATGCCTTCGTGGTGGTGGTGTTTTGTTCCCTCTCTCGTTTCCATCGAACCGAAATTGAAAATGTGTTTTAATACCCTGCAGCTCTCTGTCAAGAACGAAAGATGCGTTTCAAGAAGAGGGAGCGATTGACGTCGGTTAGCTTTCCGGTGCCCTTCCCGCTTTCCCATTTGTGCTCAGACAGTACGAATGCAGAGTGCAAGCAAGACGACGTGATACGGCCGCGGGTGGTTGAGGAAACCAGGCAACCAACGTTAGGTAGACAATCCTCTCTCGTCCAATTGGGGTTTGACAATCACCTCCAAGATTGGGAGACAAAGGACAAAAAGAAAAATCCAACACCAAAAACGCATGCAAACGCAAACAAGACGAGGAGGAAACCGGGTCGGGAAGAGGGTGACAGCATCGACGAAGAAGGGAAAAACAAGGGGCGTGCGCAGATGCTGGTCTACCTATGACAGGTCTCTGAGAAATCGGCGTCGTCATCATGCAATCGCCGCAACCATCGGCATTTACAAGGAAGTCCCCAGTCGTTTGAGATGTCAAAAAATAGAATCCAACATCTTAGCGTAGCCGCATGCAATGAACCGAGTCTGCGTTCCATGCACCACACCCCTTCCGTCTACCTGAAACCTCCAGAAATTCATCCAGAAGGCAGATAGAACATGAGATAAAAAATAGAATACGGAAAGACAGGAACGTTTGAAGTGAAGAAAGACGATTCAAAACTTACCCCGCCTTTCCTCCAGTAATCCGAAACAGCATGAATCTCCCCATCCGGTAACTTGTGTATAGCTTGTATCACGCTCCCGATCGTAGGTAGTTTTTCAACCTTATGGCCTCGGTCCTTGAGTCCTTGCACTAGGTCTTCCCTAAGTTCGTTCTCCACGAAAGCCACCTCGGGCATAAGCTGGTGGTGTACCCGTGGGGTGTGTATCGTATCTAGAAGAGTGTATCCCCACTGATATATCTTGATAAACGATAAAAAAATACTAGTAACAATCTTACTACCTCCACTGCCCCCGATAATAAGGCTCGGGTATCCGTTGTAAACAGTTATTGACGGCGCCATCGATGAAAGAGGCCGTTTATACGGCTTGACGAAGTTGTATATCGAGGGCTGCAACCGGAAAGCATTATCAGTCCCCGGTATCGAGAAGTCGTCCATTTGATCGTTCAACACGATCCCTACGATAGCGAACCGGTCATGGGCCCGTTCCCACCAGGGGAATGGGGTCGCCAACCGGGTAGACGTTAGTGAAATGCCGCCCGAGAGTATAGATATATGCCTCAAATCACAAGACTGGAGAATATTTCCTCGCGGAAAGGAATCCTTTGTTTTAGACAGTGGCGTCTGCGATTTGTCGAACTCGCTGCTGCCTGTCATATTTACCGTCGGATATACCCTTGATATCCGGGGTAAGCAAGACGAAAGCGACAACTCCACCCGCTTTGACAGCTGCAACAATATAACGACGAACCGTCTTGTCAAAAAACGCCAAAGACGTTTTCGCGACCGAGCAGGGGCAAAAATTCCATGGTAGCCTTACCAGTTTCAGGATCACAAATCCGGGCGCCAAAGTACAAGTTGACCGTTGTCGTCAAGGCTACCGCCATACCGTCCGAGTCAAGCGCACTCATATGACTCGTGCCATGATCCTCTTTGAACTCATAGCTTGGGTTATAGTGCTTCCAGCCGTATGTCCGGGTATCGCTAATATTACGCCGAACCATGGCTGCAAACTGTTTAGACTGAATTTCTGCGACACGAGCGACGTTGGAAACGTCGGAATCGAAGGGGTCTCCTAGTTCTGTTCGGCCAGCTGACAACCATTTCATTGTCCTGTTTTCGTACAGGGGAATGATCGATCGCATTAGCAAACTTGACTCAAGAGCTCAGGTTTTCGGGGCGTGGGGGATGCCGAAACGTTAACCGTCATCGGGTAGTTACACCCATGTATGGCATCGGACGGAAATTACTTTGCGCCATCATGGGTGTGCCGAAACAGCCCCGAAGAGCACAGGCGAGGGCCCTGGGGACTTACTCGATGATACGGTGAACGGCCAATCCGGATTGGTCACTGGACATATCCAAACCCTCTGCGATGTTGAGACCTTCAATCAAAACGGGCCCACTTTGTGTCGTGAGAGTGTGTTAGCCATGGTAATCAAGACCCTGTGTAATATAAAAATATCGGAAAATGCATGTTTCGAGGTGGCGATCAGATCGCAAAGGGTGCAGTAGCGCTAAACGAATATCGTGGAAAGGTCAAAGCACAACATCATCAACTCAATCGAGTCTCACTCTCCAAAAATAGCGATTCAACTTTGGTGAGCAGAATTGATACTGGCGACGTTTCGTGTACAAGGGGACAAGGAAGACGGAACTATCAACGGCCTCGGGTGGGGTGCTAAAGCAAACTTTACTGCGACAGGGTTGAAAACACAGGGAAGAAATAACAAGCAGGGCCTAGGCACTATCAATCTCTGAGGCTAGGCTTTGTAGGCAGGGAGCAAATATCGAAGGTGACTGAAAAATGAGTCGGTAGCACATGGTACGTCTGGGTTCGATGATAACTGGACTTGTGCCATGTGAAGAAGAGGATGGCTAGCTGGTAGTGAGGCCACAGCTGTACAGATTATATCAAAGGCAAATCTAGCCGACTGCCTACTTTGTGATATCAAACTTGAACCCGTGTCGGCCAGATATGAGCTGTCTCATTGCCTAACAGTCCCGTCGTCGGTGAAGGATAGTCTGCCTTGTGAATTGTGATATGTGCGCCGCCAAAATCCGATAAACGTGAAGGGATCCAGCAATGTCTTGGGTCACCGTAGTACAAGGACGCCTCACGACGTCGTACAACTTGATCCAGACATCGACAGGTCGCACAGAGAGCTCCAAGACCAACCGATCTTTAAGGAACATCTGTGTATCCGTATACCTGGTTGACGATATGGCACACCTCAAAATGCAACAAAGGACAACCCAAGAGCATAGTCGAGTAGACAGCTGCACCGAGGCTGGACAACTGCAGCGAGATGACGGTATCCCACTGTCTATCCTGTCCAGACAAGCCGCGCGACTATAGCTACTGTAATTTCGGGAACCTCAGCTACAACTAGCTGCCATCTTACTGTCGTCTTAGGCTTCACTGTTGGTGTTGAACCTAGCAGCTCATGCTCCGGACAAATAATGAAGGTGAGTACCCCCTTTCGCTTTTCTGGCGAGCTGTGATATATGCATCCGAGTTATAGAAGCTGATTCGTACGGACCAATATCGACAGATAAAAGCGATATTGCAAAACGAAAGGGAATAACACTACGGCATCCGATTACGTACCTACAAGGCGCTTTACAAGTCAAGATCTCTTGCCCGAAAGCCCATACCTTCGCCGTCTCCTCCACCTCTGCTTGATACATACCCAAATCCTCAAGCGTCAGTATCCCACCTTTCTTCCTCACAAACTCAACCAAACTCTTCGCCACTCTTCCCTTATAGAATCCATCCAACCCTTTCTCCGCGATAACCCTCAAAGTCTTTCCCAGCGCCGGTCTATACATCACCTCGCCTTCTTTTAACGTCTCATCCGTCCCATTTATAAACAGAAATCCCCACTCTTTCTTGTCAACACCCTTTAACCACTCCTTCTCAAAATCCATCACCCTCCTCAAAAACGACGTCACCTTAACGCCATTTTCACAAAGCCTAATACTCGGCTCAAATAAATCCTTCCACTCCACACGTCCATACATTTCCCAAGCCTTCCAGAACCCATCAATCTCTCCAGGAATGCCCGCTGCCAATCCACCTCGTTGCGCAAGCATGTGATCGGAATTATACATATCCTTCCACGCACCACCGGGTGCCATTTCTCTAAAATTCACAGTTTTAGAACTCCCATTCTGATGCCGGATGACCATGAACCCTCCGCCGCCTATTCCAGATGCATACATGTTTACCACGCCGATACATAGCGCCGTGGCAATTGCTGCGTCAACGGCGCTGCCGTTTTTGAGTTTTAATATGTCAACGCCGATTTGGGAGCAGACTTCTACGTCTGAGGCCACGGCGCCGTTTCGGGCGGTCACAAGATGGTCTGAGAGTTTTTGGTGGTTTTTGATGTTGTTGTGGGCTGGGTGGTGGGTGGTGACTAGATATATTAGGACGGAGAGGAAGAATATGGAAAGGAGGGCGGCGAGGGAGGTAGTTATTCGGGTTGATGGGATAGTACGAGTGCGATGTCGGTGGGACTGTGGTTGGTTTATGTTGAGGTTGTTTGGTATTAGCGGACTCGACTCGGTGTTAACGTTGGAGGATGGAGATGGGACGGCGGTTTCTTCGTCGCCTTCTGTAGTAGAAGGGCGGGAGGCGGTTTGGCCCATCGTTGAGTGTCGACGGGGTGCGTAGTGGTGTTGTTGGGGTGTGAAGGCTGTCGTTACGGAACGGGCGGTTGTTTGTTGTTGTTGGTGGTGATGATCGTGATCGTCTGTGTAACCTTCAACGCCAACGTTGGAACCGGGTCAGCGCTGTGTCGTTTCCTGGTAAGGGGATGGAATAAGGAGACACCAAAGTACGTTTCACTCACCCCGTCTACCTCAAGCCGACAACGAAGAAAAAAAAGAAGAAGGGAAAGGAGAGTTAGAAAGTTAGAAAGTCGGAAAGTCTACTAACTACTAGCTGAACATGCAGGCATGGCGAGCTGTCACAAACGGCGGCCGGATTATCAATCAAACAAGCAAGAGCAAACAAAACCTCACCTCGGGTCGCGGGTCTGCAGCCGAGGGTGTGCTTAGTGACGTTGTGATAAGATTTGAAGCTGCAAGGGTCCCGGCCAACTAACCTAGCCTGGTCATGCAGCGACCCGGGGAACTGGACGCCTAGATTGCTATGAGGAAAAGCTCGTGTCGATGTGTGTGATGTGATGTGTGATGCGTGACCTGTGCGGCGTGACCTGAAAAAACTAGAGCTTGAGCTCTAGCTCGATGCTCTAGCTCTGTTGGTTATAGACAGATATAAGAAGTCGGGTATAACTACAACGTAGTGTCTGGCATCTACATGGTAAATTAGCATTACAAGCACTAAAATATAGTCTAAAACATCAATTCTACATGGAAAGTGAAGGACTGTCATCGAAAAGGAAAAAAAGGGTTTTATATATATCTGCAAGAGAAGTAGTAAGAGAAGAGAGGTCCAAAAAGGTGTATCTAAAAGTACAAGAATCTTTGAAAAAGACATTTCATCTTCGACATGGGAATGTTCTTCAAAAATTGTCCCCAAGAAGACCAAAGCGGCGACCCGTACAAAAGGCAAAGGTATCAGGATATATCCAAACAGGGGAGGCCGAGGAAACAATACAGCAGGTAGGTCTTTAAAATGCATCTGAAGGTCCAAGGAATCCGGAAGAGAAGATGAAGAAGAAACAGAAAAGAAAAAGAAACAGAATCCATCCAAACCTGTCTCCAGAGAACTCCTCGATCAATCACCAGAAACAAAAAAGGTCATTTATTACAAAGAAAGGCATCCAAAAAGTACCAGAAATCAAACAAGGTGTATCGGAACAAGAATGGCACCAGTCGCACATGGGCACAGGCTGATCTGTCTTTTTTTTTTTTCAATAAGGAATAGTAAAGGGCTATCAAGGGGTGGGGGAACCTTAGTACATACATGACCCGGGGAAAGTACAATCATCATAAGAAAAAGCGTAAAAAAAATAACAACCCTGCGATGCAACAGTCTTTCTCTATCCTGCTGTGGGGAAATAACGAGAAAAAGGTATCGGCGCCCAAAGGAGTACACGAAAAACGGCGAATACAAAATGATGGGGCCGCTAGGGATCAATAGAACCACAGCAGGGTACATGATTATTATATCTGGGAGGCCAGGTTGGTCGTAAAACATCGTAAACGACATTATAAAAAAAAATTATACCAATCTCTGGCATGTTTTCTCCCTCTCTTTTCAATGCATTTTCTATTCGAACAGGCAATCTTGTAATTGCAGCGGAGTAAGTTAAAACCCGATGTAATCTGGGGCTCTCTCACGCTCTGCCTTCGATACTTGACGTTTGGCAGCTGCGACTTTGAATGCTTGACGCCGGGCGGAATAGGTGGATATAGCCTTCTAGGCATCTCCAACTCCGCTCAGCTTCTTTCGTCTCATCATTGGCGGCATCGGCGGCACAGGTGGTGCTGATTTATCACTTGTGTCACTGAGTCCACCACTGCTGAGTCCACCACTTACTCTTCTGTAACTGCCAGACATGCTGCCGGCTCCTCCGTGTACGGTTTGCATGCTCTTCCTCCTAGGAATGGCACTGCTTCCTGACGTGGAAACCGCTCTGCTATGCGTCCCTGACTCTGCTCGGGTAAGTCCTCTCCTTGGTATAGCAAAGATATCGTCGTTGAGTCCGCCAATCGAGGATCTGGGTTTTGAAACTGGTAGAGAGTATTCAGGAACAGGTATATGCGAAACGTTGCTGGTGCTAGCTCGCGATGATGGTCGACTGAGGCCTTGTCCTGCAGTAGAGTATGATTGCCTCGACGACGTCCGCGATGAGGGTCTTGAAGAAGGTGTCGCAGTCCCGTTCATCGCTTCCGCCATCTGACCAGCGAAATTCCGTGTTAGGCTGCCGAATCTTTCTTCGATGGATCCTGATGCGACAGACGAAGTCGTGGAGCCTGGTCGCTTGATACCCCTTCGCATGGTGATAGAGTTTGGTGGCATGAATGCAGAGCTGCCTAGATGTGGTGACATTCGTCTCGGCGGGGTTTTTGATGCCGGTGGCGGCATCTTGGATCGCGCGGTCTGAACTCTCTTTTCCAATCTCTGCATCTGTCCTATCAGACCACGGATTTGGGTAAGTGACTTCGAGTTCGGGCCAGGGATGTTGCTGTTCTTAGCAGCGACAGCCGCGTTTCCAATCAGCTTCTTCCTAGCAGAGTCGCTGAGATTCGCCATAGATGGTGTCTTTTTAGGAACGCCACCTTTCTGAAGACTTTTCCTGTAATGAGAGGCCTTAGGAGTCAACAGGAGGTCCTTATGTGGGGTTGGTATCCTAGATGATGAAGTTGATGTTTCTGAGATTGGTGGTGAAGGAGGAGTAGGAGATGAGAAATCGGCGCTTGGTGTCGCTCTTGACAGCCGAGGGGTGGGGGATACAGAGGTGGGCGTTGTCGGGGCGTCCGGCATTGGTGATTGGAACCTGGGATTGGAAGTTCCCCGTCTTGCCATGCGATACTTCTCCTCTGATAGCTCGGCCTCCACCTTCAATTCTGCCAATTCGTCTTTGTGTCTCTGCACCTCAATTCTCAGCTCTTCTCTCTCCTGCTCCAGTGTTTGGATTTCCGACTCATTCATTGCATTTCGCTCAATCGCCATATTATACTTGGACTCCAGGTCGTCAAGGGAAGATTTGACGATTCGCTCATTCCGTTCAAAGTCGTCGTTGGAGACTTCCATTTCCCGGATCCTGATCTGTGCGGTGCGGTTCTTTTCGCGGAGTTCGGTGATTTCCTTCTGGAGCTGGTTTTGAACATGGTTGGCCTCCTCTTTCGAGGATTTGAATTTGGTCTATGACGTAGGACACAGAAATTGTCAGCACCGAGATACACACTCACGTAGTGCGCGGTAAACGTCCCACAGCGTATTACGCAGTGGATTTGCGTCCCAGTTCACTAAAACAACGAGAAAAAACCCGAAGAACCAAGTCTCTCGGCCGCACAAGAACTCACCTTCCATTCATCAACCTCATACTTCAACCCCTCATTCTTCTTCCTCAGGTTATCAATATTCCTCTCGTGACCCTCCACTTCCTTCTCCAACGTCTTCAACTCTCTCTCCAGTTCCGTCTCCAGTTCCTTCGAAAAGGTCTGGAATTCCAGAAGCTCCTGTTCCAAGCTGGCATACTGGGACTTATACCACTCGACCTCCTCCGACGGGCTCAGCCAGTCCGGCTTCTGTGGAGAAGCCAAATCCGCGGCCGCCATCATTGCGAAAGGGGATTTCGTCAACGATGAAATCTACAGAAAGACGCCGGGAGGAGGAGGATGCGACCGAGGTTGGACAAGGAGTAGGAGAGATAGAGGAGTTGGCTGGTAAGAGAGAAAAATTCTCTCAAAGAAGGAAAAGAGGTCGGTGATAAAGAGAGAGAGAGAGAGACAGAGTCAAATTGGTAGGATTGCATGAAAAAGCCCCCTCCCCTTCTCGTCTCCTTTCCGAACTGGAACGTCGTTGCCAAGCGCCACGAAATTTCCGGTAACTGACTAGCCTGGAGGGAGAGTGGATTTTTGATTTATATAGCTTTCAAGCTTTTTGTCAAGAGCTATTTAGAGCTGACAGTCTGGAGTTTGCTTCAGGTATTTAGACAGTCTGGTCGATGATGGTAGTCACTGTCTAGGAAGAGAAGCGACGACCGGAAAGGAGGCGGGAAATGCGATGTCTACTGGAAGAGCGATGGTTCCAGTAAACGTCAAGTTCGTCTGGGTCATTTCCCACCGAGTAAAAGAAAGGAAAGAAAAAAAAGAGAAAAACCCGGAAGCTTCTTTGTCGAAGTCGCACGAGCAGCGGTATATGACCAGGGATATTAGTCGGTCGGTCGGTCGGTTAGTAGCTGGGAGTAGTGGCGTCAAGATCGAAAGAACGAGAGAGGTGTCGTTACCGAGAACTTGGCGGCGAAAAAGCTGTCGGGGAAAGTCGAAAGGCGGGTCGAAGCACGGGGGAAAATACGTTACCTAGGTCGAAAGTCGGAGGCTGTCGAAGCTGTCGAATAGTTCGTCGCCGTCGCTGGTCAGTGGTTTGGTCGGTGGTTGGTCGGAGGGGGGGGCGACGACGACTTGTCGGAATGTCGGTGGTGGAGAGGTGATGATGATGAGGTTGAGAAACGAAAAAGGCCTCTTTCTTCTTAGAGAGTTTCGGGAGGGTGGGATGGCATGCCTACATAGCAACAGAGTGCAGACCAGCCAGCAGGTTTCTTTGGCTCGCCTGTTGCAGTGCAGTTGCAGTGCTCGCTCCTTTCCCCGGCCAACAGCAGAGCGCATGCATTGGACAGGCTGCGTCCAGTTAGTTACCCAGTCCCTGGCCTGTTGCTTTCTTTCTTTCTTTCTTCCTTTCTTTCGATTTCTCCCTCACATTGCTTCACCCACATGCCATCCATCTATCTCTGACTAGACCAGCCAGCTCAGAGGCCCGCCAGCAGGGGAGCTATCGGTGACTAACCACCCAGTTACTAGTGCCGTGCAGCTTGTTGCTTGTTATGGCGATAAGCGAAAACAATAAACAACTCATCAAGGCAACACCCGCTCGCCAGCAGCCTGCCCTTGGATACCGTCTACAGACGCTAACCCACGATGCCATCTACGATCATGTATGTCCTCGCTGTACCTACATTGTACATAGTACAGATTACATTGCAGCGTTCGAGGGTTTGATGATGCAGCACGGCAGCCACTCCGCACCGTCCACCTAGCCAGCATTAGCATTCCTCACCCTCTTCTACATGCGGCACTCAAATGTTAAAATTACCCCTTCCGGGCGTCTCTCTCACCCTGAAACAGTCAAACGGGTCCCTGCCCGCTGTCCAATTTAACTTGAAATGCGAGGTCGGAAATTCTAATTTGTCCATTTGCCAGCTGGTGCAAAATAAAGAAAGAAGGAAAGAAAGAACGGCCTGGAATGACCAAGTCAAAGGTTGAAAGTCATGTGCTGATACGCCGATAACAAAACCTCCACCTGTGCAACGTGGGACGACCGATTACGGTGCGGAGATATCGACAGAACAAACAATTCCATACCATATGATAAAACAGCAGGGAAACGACAGAGCAAAAAACAGAAAAGAAACACAATAACCATAAACCACCCGCCAAAGAAACCAACAATCAGCTGTGCTTTTCAACAAAGAAGAAGAGTTAACAAAAAAAATAAAAGGACCGTCATGATCAGAGCTCAAGATATCGTCCCTAAAGTTCATCCCGAACTCGTTGCGCCGCACTCTTCACCTTATCCGTAGCACTCGACGCAGCGCTCGCAACAGAACTCGCCAATGGTGTCGAACTTCCACTTATAACACTAGAGGCACTCTCACTGATCACACTGGCAGCACTCTCAATGCTCTTGCTGGCTTCGCTGGCGACAGATCCAGCGACAGAGGTAACCGCCGCCGCATTTTCGCCAACTACGTCAGTTGCGTGAGCATATGCCTCTGCCAGGGTAATGGAAACCTTCTCCCCAAAGCTCAATTCAGTACCGTAGAACATTTCACTGAGCTGTGTCTTTGCGGATTCTAATGCCGAATCAAGCCTTGCCTGAGCGGATTGTGCATATGTCTTTTCCCTCCCGTAAAACGCAGCAGAGACGGAATCACTGATCCTAGAGTTCAAGGAAGATGCAACAGATGATGCCGATGACGCCGAGTCATCAACATAGCTGCTAGCAGAAGAGAAACCCTCCTTGACAGCCTCACCTGCAGCAGATGCGCCCTCTTTGACAGCCTCTCCAGCATCGGCGGCATGCTTGCCAACATAGTCCGTCGCTTGACTAACCGTCTCTCCGATAGTTTCAGTGACCTTTTGGAAGGTCCCTTTAGGTGTACCGTAAATTGCAATACTGATCTGTGTTTTGGCAGTGGAAAGAGCGTCCTGGACTTGGAGCTGCACCTTCTCAGCTGGCGAGAGTTCGCGGCCGTAGATAGCGGACGAAACCTTCTCGGCGGCCTCGGAGTACTTTTCAGCAATCTTGGAGGTTGCAGACTCGACAGTACCGGTCTGCGATCCATAGACTGCGACTGAAGCCTCAGAAACGGCTGCAGCGATCTATTAACACATTTGTTAGCACATTTCACATACCTTTTTTTAGGAATGTGTTTTCGCATACCTGTGAACTGGCAACCTGCAAATAGCTCTCGATAGCAGGTGGCGGGGTCATCATGACACCTGCAGCGCTGGTGAATGAGCTGTACGCATCGGCAGCAGCATCTGTGGCTCTGGCGACAATGGTAGGTTGGGTGTACAGCGAGTTTAGACGAGAGTAGACCGATTCAGTAAAACTGGGAGGTTTGCCGGAGACGAGTTCGCTGACGAAGGCTTTCATCTGCTCATATCGTTCGTCGAACTCTTCGGCTGCGGTATTGGCAGCTACAAGGGGGACTGCGAGGAGCAGCAGGGATGTTTGAAGGCGCATCTTTGACGCTTTGTTAAAGGTGGAGATATTTGACTAAAAGGGTAGTAGTAGTTAGAACACTAATGAAAGGATGGTATCGATATTGAAGATGACTTTGGAGTAATATCGAATTGAGGGTTTTGTGAAACGTGGTGAGGAGGAAGAGGAGAAGCTTAAGAGATTTCAAGTTGATTAGATGGACCTAAGATTGTGCCGAGGGGATATCCATACTGGCTTGGAAGCAGAGTCCTTATGTCATCGCTAGATGCGACCCAGTCGCCTTGACCAGCTTTTGTGCAGAGGGTCCGACCCATGTCGTCATAGCGCATCACCACATCCAACACGCACCTGTGTTGGCGATAGCTCGAGATCACATGACCTGGCTTCCACACTTGCATTCCTGCTGTTATCGATATTGAGATCTAGGTCTCGAGACTATCTAATCTGGCCTCTCGAGACTATCTATGTCTGTAGTATTGGCAATATATCCCCTTCATACTGTAGCCATTCCCACACCCCCATTCTATCCTCATCTTCTAACCCCTCCGCCCTCGTCACAACCGCCACACAGTACCCTTCAGCCAACCCCTCCCCCACCACCCTCTCGACCTCGAAATACCATTCTGTAGCTCTCCTCCTCTCCCTCCCTCCAATCCAAACTTCAATATCCCTCACCCTCTCCCCACTTTCAATCCCATCCCCAACACCCACCAATCCAAACTCCACAGCCGTCAAATCAGTAACCAACCCCGTCCCTACAGCCTTCACATAAGCCTCTTTAACCACCCAATTCAAATGCACCGCTTTAACAACCCCTTCCACCTTCTCTTCCACATTCACCCCCTTCCAAGCAGCAGCATGAACAACCCCCATCTCCCTCCCCGTAAACACCTTCGCCTCTCCAAATCCATCCGCCCACTCCTTCACGCCTTGTAGAGTCCCTTCTACATAATGCGGCCGTTTCTCATACTCCAGTATATCAACCCCAATTCCTCCTCCTTCATCTTCCTTCCCGTCTTCTTTAGGTGGTAATAGTCGTGATACAATCCCCACTACACTCCCATGATGTGAAACGTTGTATTCAAGCCCTTCGCCTCCATTATCACCGCCGATAAATACTGGTCTACCGCCTTTTATGCCTCCGAAATTTCTTACGATGCGTACATCGCGGAACGGGATGTTACGGTATTTGCACACGATCAGGTGTTGGAGGATTTGCGAGCCCAATGCTAGTTTTCGGTCAATCGGCCGGAGGAATTTGAGGACGTGCTCGTGAGTTGATGCGGGGAGATAGTTCAACGTTTCGTTAAACTGATCAAGGCATACAGCTGTTAGTTATCAAGAAATCTCTGAGCAGTACGAAGGCGTAACTTACCTCATCAGGTGTATTCCACAAAGGCTCTACGTTTAATAGCCATCTTATCAGAGGCATCCGGAGTCTATAGCAGTCTGTTTCGGGCGTAAGAAAGAAAGAAAGAGGAAACGAAGAAAAGCGAAAGCTAACGAACTGCCGAAATCCACAACCAACACAGTCCCGCCTATCAAGAGAATGCTTGAAATATAAATTGCTCTACGACCACGATGACAATTACAGGAAAAAGGAAAGGAAAGAAAGAAAAAAAGCACCAGCAGGGTATGAAATTTAAGAAAAGGGCGTCTATGTACGAAAAACCACCGTCTAAACCAACTCCCACCCTCTCCTACCTACCAAAATCCCAACCACCACTTCAGTAATCCCCGTTTCAAAAGCTATCTACTGCCTCTTCTTATCCGCTAGCCCCATAGCCTCCAATTCCTTCAACATATCGTTCCTAACCTTCTCTACTAACGCATCAATCTCCTCTTTACTCGATATCCCCGTAGTCTCCACCTTATCCAAAACCTTAACCCGAATAGTCCCCGGCCTAAACGTCTTAGCCTTCAAATTCAACACATGGCTGTAATTCTGGATGACAACGGGAACCACCGGAACCTGTGCTTGAACCGCCAAGTGGAATGCACCCTTCTTGAACGGCAGCATGATGGGCTCTGTGCTGTACGACCTTGTACCTTCCGGGAAGATCCAGGCGGATTGACCGTTTGCTTTCATCTGCTTGATGGCGTTATCGAAGGCGGAAAGAGCAGAAGTACGGTTTGCACGATCAATGAAGATGGTGCCGCTTGCTTGCACTGTAAGAATACGTTAGTTGGGTAGATATATTGAGTGGAATATAGAGTAGACGTACTGAACCAGCCAAGGAACGGAGTGTGCTTCAAGCTGCTCTTTGCACTGACACTGCAATATTGGGGGAATATCTGTAAAAGCGCCTCCAAGTTAACACCATAGCCCCCATCATAAGTAGAATACTAGGCCATCATACCCTTCCAAGAACCAGCAAATCCAATTCCCTATATCAGAATCCGTACATTAGCATCCAATCCTCCTAACATATCTCAATAAACCGTCCACGTACGACTGGTGATTCCCCACAAAGACAACAGGTCTATCCTTCCACATCCCATCCTCATTCTCAACCTCAAACTGAACTCCAAGAGCCGGTCCCAAAGTCCATCTAAAGAGCCTCCCAACAGTCCACTGCGTGATCGCAACGTTCTTTCCAAACGGAGTAAGCACAATGGCAGCTGCAACGCCATAAAGCGCACAGAAGCACATAATCATGTAGGCGATGAGTAGTTTCGATGCGAATGCCGCCAATTTCGAGACGGTGCCCAGAAGGGCGAGGGCCAGTGTTAGGAGGGCGTAGACGGCCATGAAGATTGTGAAGTAGTAGAACATCCTCGAAACAGGATCTGGATTAGGGTATACGCCGGGTGTTATAAGCGGTTGTCGAGGGGGGACGGGAAGGCGAGGGTGTGGGCCTTCGGTATTTTTTGTGGAGAAAGATGGAGACGAGGGTCGGGTGGTATTGATTTTTTTCGGTGGGTGTGGACGAGATCGCGGGGTTTGCAAGCGTCGACTAGTGCAAGCAAGCTAGATTCGATCAACAATTGCAAATGCTGGCCATGGTAGGGTCATACGAGCATGGAGAATCCGGGGTGTCTACGAAGGAGGACTACGGGGCGAGTATAAGTATAAGTATAAGTATCATCTGAGCGGTTGGCTGGAGGAGAGGCTGTCAGGAACATCAAGCCAGCTGCCCAGTGCGACAGGTGCAGGTGGGGTGCATTAGTTACCGAGGTCTCGCGCATAAAGAAGAAAAAAACGGGTGTCCAGAATAGAACGGCCACCTAAAGGCCTGTCTTCTCGGAGTAGGCTCCTTTTTTTAATAATTTTTTATTTTATTCTATTTTTCTATTTCATGCACAAGAATTACTTCGGAACTCGCACAATCTCATGGAGGAAGAATTCTAATTCGGAAGGCGGGAATCGGACATATTCACGGGTCTCGAAGTATGATGAAATGGTTGGGCCCATAAAACCACGAGACCTGCCCGATATCAGGGTCGGCTGGCCTCCCGAACACATGCCGCCGACCAACCAAGACATCCAGATTCTGTTGGGCTGCAGGGAACAGAAGCTTGAACCAATCCGTCGAACCCGTCCGCGCCAGGATCTCTCGACTAAGTTGTTATTCTCGATCTTGCAGGAATGTGACAGCATCTACATACAACGTCGTCAACACAAACAGTAGACAAATAAGGAGCAGCTAGCTATACTGTTCGTTTGAACAATTAATCGACAACAGCTTCAATTCGAGCGCCTTCGGATGAACTTCTATGGCGTCCTTCGATTTGACAACGTACATTGTCGCTCCCTTCCCTGTAAACTGCTTGGCTATGTTTATCGCTCCAGAAGTGGTGGCGACTCTCGAGAGTTTGGCATGGATATCAAGCAGTCGCCTTTCTGGACAATCCGGTCCTTTTCTGAAAACTACTTTCCG
Organism: Arthrobotrys megalospora; assembly: GCA_036971655.1. Classification (NCBI taxonomy): domain Eukaryota; kingdom Fungi; phylum Ascomycota; class Orbiliomycetes; order Orbiliales; family Orbiliaceae; genus Arthrobotrys; species Arthrobotrys megalospora. The sequence continues at coordinate 1,267,387 of JAVHJN010000013.1, forward strand.
GTCGGAAGGTAAATCGACGGCAAAGATCTTGCTGGCGTCTCCATCGATAGTGTATGTGCACTCCTGCTGGTTTTCTTTATCGAAATTAAGCCAGAGATGCATCCCTTCGAAGTGGCGGTGGACCTCCCGGGTTAGAGTAAGCCCGTTCTTAGTTTGGTCCAGCTTCATTGAGAGCGTATCAGAAAGGCGGCCGGTGGTGCTCGCATCAAAAATATTAAGCATGACCCAACCTACCCGGTTCCTCACAGCCTATTGTGCGTCTTGTTATTCGTGATCTCCCAAATCTTTGCGGTGTCGATGGTAAGATACATACCTTAGAACGAGTGAAATCCCAATCCAATCCCCATGGGATGATGTGAGCAACTCTGTGAGTCGTAGCAACTGTGCCCGTCTCCGCATAGGTATCGAACTTCTTCGTCACCACACACCTATACTTATCCCTCTCGAGCGTCTTCAACGAAATCCACCGACAATGGTTAGCGTTCTGTTCTCAGAAATCAAGCCTACAAGTAGGTGCCAACGGAAACACTTCATACCGTCAACCTGAAATTCTGATAACTTTCCACACCTTGCTCCGACATCCCGACCAAGAAAGACCCATCTCCATCTTGATAAGCCGAGTAGTTCTCAGGCGTATAAGTACCGGCCGTTCTATAGACTATAATATAATTCCGGTAAGTCAATATATTCCCAAAGTAATATCTCTCCACGAAGGCCCTACCTGGAACTATCAACTGCATGACCAAAGTATCCGCCAGTGTATCTAAACTCTCCCAAACAACTTCCAAACTCTCCCCCACCTTGCCCATATAGCGCTGAACAGCAAATATCAATTCACCCAGGAGTCCTATCCCGTCCTCCGTAAACACCGTCGGAAGTGCAATCGCAAGGAGGATATTGAAATTAAGGATCGACTTCCCCCTCAAGCTAGCTTCTTCCAAAAGGCATTTTAGAAGCTTATGCCGGTTATAACTTGAGTCCATCTCATCGCCTATCGAATCCGGTCTAGATTCTACTTCTTCTTCGTATTTCGCAAGGTATTCGTTTACCACTTTCGCTACCTTCTCCGTGTGGTCTTCGAGGATAATCGAACTCTGGCCTTCTTCGTAATCGCGGTAGAGGTCAAATATGCTGACGAAACCGCGTTCAGGCTTGCTATGCCTTAGTTCTTCGAACATCTGGGTGACGTATGGTATGAGTTTGGTATCTGGGATTCGTTCCCGGAGGGGGTCTTCCTCTGGTGCAATGAGTTTGGAAGCCATGGTGGCGGGGTGGGTGGAGTTATCAGGAGGAGCATCTTGTTAGTTCATCATAAGCAGATATTTTGTGATACAGTCGTAGTTTGTAATTTTGGTGTTTTATTGCCTGTATTTGACACTGATACGACATGATCTACACATTCCGTCTACAACGCATTTGGGTGTGGTATTTTGCTAACCACGGAAACCAAATTTAAGTACTTGGGCCGGAAGGCCGGCTATTAAAGAGATATCTGGATATCTAATTTTAACAGCAATTACCTATCCTATAGTTGTGTTCGTAGAAATCGGTTTAAGAGACTCAAATTTACGGCACTACGTGCTTACATTTAAGTTATAATACATGTATGGTCAGAAAGGGAAACAGAAATATACTCCATGTTTTGTATTTGCGTACACCTACTATCAACTATTGTACTACTATGCTACGTCCTCAAGTTTGTATCTAAGCTATATATATAAACCCAAACCATGGGGAGACCGACGATTATACTGATATCTGAACGTGCACATCGATTCCCCACATGCACAATCAGGTCTTATAAACATAATATATATCAACATATACATCAGCTTTCAAAGACAGCGTCATCTTCCCGAAAACATCCTAACCACCTCCCACCGCACGTCACAGATTCATCGTCCATAGTTTCAACTCTCGTCTAATTAATACTCTATCTTATGGGACAGGGCAAAAATCAGCATCGCTTAACTCCACCTGTCTGGTTTTGTTATTCGATCATGCGGTATCGCGGTTGTAGGATTGTTCACACCACCAGGTTTGATCACAGATGATTCGCTTGAATAAGAGAACTTTGCGTCGACTTCGTGTAACCGGCGGCGAGTGAAAGATAAGGTAGAAGATTGTCTGTCTTTTAGGAGGGCTGGAATTGGAGCGCCGGAGCCTTTTGCCATCCTCGACCCACTACCCTACAGTGAGGGGCAAGTCAGCCTTTTCGCCTATAATGCGGTTTTCTGCGACTTAGTGGATAGTCTACCTTATTAGTTGGCATTATGTATGCTGCGGTCAGAACGCAAGCTTTGTGGTCTCAAAATCGTCGCGATTCCAGAAATCTGTCGACATTTCTGTATATGATTTCGGTCCCATATGTGGGGAGCAGTACAAGACAGCAACGTTTTGTCTGAAAACCTGAATTCAGCACCGCGGTTTTCATATTAAGTCCTGAAGCATTCTTCAAACGCTGCTATAGTGATGCTGTTTAAGCCTGGTGAAATCCATTAGGATTATTTTCTACCCCTTGACCTTGGTTCCATCAGGGGATCCAAAATGCCTATGTGTTAAATAGTACAGATTTGACTAAGATGATTCGATCCTTGAATCTCTGGTTGTAGGTAGTGTATATATTGAGTGCGGATGGATGTTAAATCTGGGGAGTAGTGGTCCATATGTCCCCGCTGTCAACTTTTCCCCTACGGGTATGTTTCATGGCTGGAAAGCGTGTTGCTGGGAGTTCCATTATTTCAATGGCACCTGGATATACCATAAGTGCTGTGTATGGGTTGATATATTTCTTAGTTGTTTGGGAGGCCAGTTCCACGGAGCAGATGTGTCACGGTCGGGTTACTGGTCGTTGTAGCATACAACTGGGACCGTGACTGTGTCCCGGGGCCATCTAGGGACCCGAATACCCGGATCTCGGGGGCATATATAATACTTTAGTTAACCTCGATACGCGCTATACTGCAGTACTGTCATTTTCGGGAAGCCAGCGCGCCGTGGTATGCTCATAACTTTTGGGTAGTAATTGAGCTATACATTAACGAATATATATAGGAAATGGTCCACTTTGACCTGATGCTGGTATGCATATATATGTAGTACCCAGGCACATAAGCCTTCAGGAAGGTCGTGTACATATAAAATATGCTCCATGGTGTTCCAGCGTAGATAATTGGCCGAATATCAGCTAGTTCGCGTTTGGAGACCTTTCGACGAGGGATTTTGAATGCTGTCCGGAAAAAATCGATATGATTTCGCCGTATACATTGTGCTTTTATGAACATTGGTCTCGGAATCCGCGAGGGCGCCGCTTCGAAGGCAATAGTAACGTAGATAATGTCCCAATATACATGAAGCCAAGGGATACCCGAACAATCTCATAGCTCGGCTCGAGCCACTTCAACTTCTCATAGTACTTTGTGGAATAAGCTTGTCCAATCGACTCTCATTCTGCACGAACGCCCGCTTGGAGGGAAGAGCCAACACCCCAGGCGTGTGTTATTTCGAGAAACAACAACCAGACATAGTGCTAGTTGTGACAGCCATTCTAGCCTAGGGTGCAGTCTCGTAGTATTCTAGGGCGGAGGTTGGGAGGTTAACATGATAGTAGTAGTTTTCCATTTCCCAGTCGTTCGAGACCATTCCCAGGTACAAGCATAAGAGCCTAGCTTGTACAAGACTTTCCATGCGCTATTGTGTTTCTATCGAGCACGGTGTCTATGTGTGTATATATATATTTCATTACATGTATACACTGTACAGAAGGTATCATGGGACGAGGCTTGAGTAGTTAGTAAATACTCTTAGATCAGAATTGCTGTGAGCGACATGATTTTGCGGTTCGCGCTGTAGCTCTTCCCCCAAGGCCATACGCAACCCCAGGGTCGGGGTCCAGAAACCATAGAGCCTCATAAACATGTCCCCTTGTTCCTATATGTAGATTTCGTTCTCTCGGACACCTCATCTTCCGGAAATTGGAGGTATGGAGGAAGTGGAGAGATACATCGGTCCGTTCTGAGGTTCAGTTCCTTTGGGCTCGACGTCATGAAGAGCCGAGTGGAACATCGATGGTTAAAATCTTTGTAGATGCGACGTAGCCGCGGGCATTGGTAGATGGTAGGTTGATAATATATACCGGTATTTTATTTAATCATCCATTCTGAATGTTGCATTGTCATACCCCCTCCCATCTCAAAATACCATCTCCGTCATCTCGTACATAGATCTGAACATCTGAGAGAAAGTTAACCTGGTCTTGTAGCCTTCTGAATAGTAAGTGTGGTAGGTAGAAATTCCCGTTGCTGAGAAATGGTCTTTTACACAAGACTTTCCATGTTCGTCTCAATTATTCCGAGCATAAGATAGTTTTATCAAAGGTAAATGTAGTAGGTAAAGGTCTCGTTTCTGAGAAAGGGTTTTAATTATATCCGTCGTCTCATATGTAGTTCTAAGCATTTATCAATGTTGGTATTCCAGTGGAGGTTTTCGAAATTTCCGGGATTCATCAAGATCAAGTTAGGCCAAACAACACCGGTGTCCAGCGTTGGGAGTTGCCGTTGCTGGTAGTCAGATGAAGAATGGATAACGCCCCCATTTGTTTTTCCGTGATCTTTTTGATATTTAGCCACGCTCGATGTCTTTGTTATGTCGACTCGTATGAGCTCATTGGCCGGTTGGATTCCGAGCTCTTCAAAAAAGAAGGCTGCCAGCTGGAACAAGGTCCATTTTGCAAACTTTGTTCCCATCAGTGACTCGTTCGAATTAAACGATTGTGTCGAAGATTCGATATTGAACATGAAAACGGGAAATTTCTGATTCGTAACCACTCAGTGCGTGAAAGGCGTTCCCAGATATTCATGCGTTGGCAGGATTGAGAGAGGATAGAAATAGTAGATGAATCCATAGGAAACATAACTCCGTTGCTGGTAGAAAAATAGAACAAGAATCGATCGTGTATCAGCATTTTTCTTTCGCAGCTCTGGCCATAAAATGTCGGCTCGATTCCGTTGCTACATATGGGTTGGCAGCTTCTGGTAGGAAAAGTATAGCAAATACCTCCCTCCCTTGTAGATTTGGCATATAATTCTGGGCATGAGTTAACGGTATTTATGAGCCCTGTAAAGTAGAGCTGTAGTTGGACTGGTAAGCAGTATATAAAGCCCTCCGTTGCATGCTTGATATATATATATAAGACATATGCAACTTCGAACGATGGTATCGGAATCGTAGAATCCACCTACCCCTCGCCGGTGTATGTTATATTTCCGGGCATGAGAAGTTATCGAATGACGTTGTTTCACCCGAAGACGTATGAAACGTAGGTAGGTTGATATATAGCCGTAGTCGGTAAAATAAATCCGTTGCTGATCGAAGGATAACATGACCATATGGTCAATCTCGGTGATCGGTTCTTCGGAAACAACAAAATTATAGTCTTTTTTGGAAGATACAGGAGGTTGAATGTATTAAGGAAGGCAACTAGTATAATAGCAAGACATCCTTATGAGATGAAGTCTTCTTGTAACGTATGAGGTGAACTGGGCTTCTGACCTGTTCGAGAGTTGAGGCCGGATACGATGCATGAATTCCCCGCAAAAGGCTTCCTCTAACTGCGCTCGCTTCCGCTTGCGATTCTCCTTCCCCTACGAGAAAACTTTAGACTCTCAATATTTGCGGTGGTTTGGTTTGAGCTGTCTCACCAGTGGAGTTTTGCCACCCTTCGGGCCGTTTACAATGTCGCTCATCGTGGGTAATGGGGTAGGATTTCCAAACTTTCAAATAGCCGACATGCCAGAAGCCCTTTGCACTTGTAACAGAGAGACCTCTACATTTAACCCACTTCATTCCGAGACAGGCTGTAAAGCCATAACTTTACTTATGGATGTTGTCTGAATAACAAATGGACTAGTTGCTGTTCCAAGAGTGAAGAGGTCATCAATGTTGACCCCACAGTAAACACTAGTAGACTGCCCCCAAACATCCAAAAAGGGGAAGTTGAATTGGCTCATCTTCTCTGGGTTCTGTACCTTCTACTTCTTCTATAGACATCGAGTAGTAGAACGACTTTTCTTCATAACACCGATCAAAATTTAGGTGTATCGTAAACCATGTTAATCATTATTTCATGGTGTAAAAGTCTACCCGAGAGTTCATCCTTCTCGAACCCCCTCTTTCCTTTCACCCTCCTAGAACATCGACGGCGATTGAATTTGTCTTCTCTTCTTCTTATCATAATCTTGTAGTATAAATCTTTTCGTATATATATCGGTATTCCACAATATCGTGATAATCTGCTCGAGAAAACTCGACATAGAAACCGCAATATTTATTCTTCGAAATATCCATCTTTGAAAGCTTCAGGATGGATTTATATTTTAGTAAAAATGATACTCCTACATGTACTCGCTCTGACTATGGTCTGGGCGAGAAGTTCGTCTGTAAAGGGAGGGAATAAGTGGAAAGGCAGCTTGATTTCATAATATTGCTGGGAGTCATCTTTATAGTTCTTTTTGACTGGTATATATAGATAACAGACCGGTTGGCTCAGTTGAGGAAACTGATGTTGTTGTCCTTTCGTGAGCCGTAATTTTCGTAAATGGGGACAGCATAGCTCGTCGTAGTTCATCATCCCTTTGAGCAAAAGCGATTAGGGGAACTCCTCGTCCCTCGATAGCTTTCCTATGATAATGGACTATTATTATGAATATATATTCACGCCACATGCTATATGTCCCTGCCTTGATGAGGGCAAAAGTTCATCCAGAAACTCAACGCAAGATATGTATCGATACTGGATCTTGATCGCAGAGCCTTTGGATTGTTGCATGGGTTTCGGGTATATACGTTGTTTGCACGTTTGTAGATCGCACAGGTGAGAAATACAAAAGGTGGCATTTTGATATTCATACTTCGGCGTAGTGGAACCTGATGGTCATCAATGATAGGGAGTTCGCTGTCAATGCCGGGACTCATAGAGATTATATCGATATCTTGTGAGTTTGATATCTATCCAGGTAGGAGGAAGGTAGGTAGAAAGTAACCCCATTCCAAGAAACGCGAGGTATCTCGATTCCATCCGCAGTGTTGAGATTCTTGGACGCTTAACACCCTTATAAGCCAGTTTGAAATTGTACATCTTGAAGACGGTATCTTTATCTTAAATCGAATGATCATAAATTTATATTCGTCCTCGCGTTTGTGGGGCCCTCAAGTCATGGAATAAAGGGTTTCTTTTCTCTAGACATTTCCCGAGGATAACAAGATCCTTTTGTCTTCAGACATAACGTTGTAGAATCGGTGGTGATATGATATTTTCATGTCATATAGCCGTAAATTTGGCTAGTCTCGATATTTGTAACGGCACGAACCAAGTACTCCATCCAACTCGGCGGGATATATGTGAAGCAACTTGGGCTCCATGGACTGTCACAGCTCTGACACGTGTGACATCCCTATAGATCTTTTTTGAACTGTATATATCGGTAGCCGAAAACTCAACTCAGAAGATTCATCTTTTGTTGCGTATAACTGGGGCTCCATGAAGGAAAGGTGTATCCTGCACTTCTTAGACACCCCCCATAACGAGGTAGATCTATAGGACTCTTTCGTCTCTAGATATGACCAGGGAATAAACACGAAACAGATATTTTCATTATCTGCGTGTTACGCCTCTAGCTCTCAAGGGACGAAAAAGTTCATAACGTCATATCATTGGGGGGTGAACCGCCCAGACCATGAAGGAACGGTGAAGAGGAAGTTGATGTCATGGAACCGTCACTACTTCGACGCGTGACATCCCAGTACATCTTCTAAATCGTATATAGTAAGTAGGTAATACCTCAGCTCAAGAGATCAGTATTATTATCCCTCATGAAATGATATTGGACACCACCTGAATTTCTTCTTCTCCAAACATTTTCCGGATACGAAATAGAATCCTCTCTTGCCTTTCGACATGACTTTTCGACGGCATGCTTAGTATATTGAGGTGATCCCTCCACCATATAGATAGAGATAGTTCTTGGAAGTGAATGTTTCATATATATATAAGCCATGATTTTCGCCGGGAAGAAACTTGATTCCATGGTGGGATCACCACTTTAACGCGTGCCATCGTAGATAGGCTTCTTCCATCTTAAGGGAGTTTATATTGTAGGTAATAAACCGTCTTCATGGATTCTGTCTTTTCGTCTTTTTATGACCGCGGAGACTTCCATAAATGGATGAGTTTTCTCTTGCTAGATATCCTACGACGAAGGAGGACTCCCTCGTCCTCTAGACATCTCTTTTGAACAGCGTGTTGAGGAGATCTTTCCACCACATGGATTTGTGGCCCAAAGAATGAAAGTTTCATCCAAACTGAGACGATCCATGAACAGGTTGAAGAAACCTGATTTCATGGGAAGTCCGCGCTTAGTCTGTCTGGTTGGGCATCTTGATAAGAGACCGTTTAACTGGTATATATATAGGTAAGATATATCATATGAGGGATGTGAAGTCGGTTCTCTCATAACCGTGGGAGCTTGGTAAGAGCAGAAGAGGTGCTGTTCTCTGGACTTATTGTTCCAGAGTGACGGTGATGGAAGTAAATATATTGTCATATATATTTGTGCTCGAAAGAACGAATGCTCATCTAGTTTCTAATTCCCACTAAGAGGAAATTTGATTTCATAGAAAGGCTCGTAGATGTCTTTGTAGAGGTTTTAGAAGGGTGTTAGATATAGGTAATATATAAATGACCGTTGCTGATACCATGATGATGATGAGGATGATGATGTATAGATGTCGCGAGGTTGGTTAAGTACCTGCAACGGGTGTGAAGGTGGAGATGGAGGTGGAGATGGAGGTGGAAGAAGAAAAGAAGAAAAAGAAGAGAATGAAAGAAACGTGAGAGAAGGATGGCCTTTTATACAAATTCCTGGAAAGGCCGAGAAATTCGAATCCTTCCATATCAACCCCATCACCTTTCTACAATCAACTCCACCACCTCAACTAGAATATCCCAGCGAGGCCAGTATATTCCAAACCATACCATATAAATCTCCAGAAAGTTCCAGATACAAGACGAACCTAGCTTCACCTCACCTACAAAAAGGTATATACGAACGGGTGTTGATAAAAATTAGAGTATCATTAGAATCTCTATATACGCCATCTCACCCATTACTCCCCCAATAACTTTTTCTTATTCTCCAAAGCCCCATATCCACTAAAGATATAGATATTACACACATCTCCTCCGGAAGTATATATAAACCCGTCTAAAAAAGAAACCTTCTAGAATCTCCATGGTATCATTTAGAAGGCGAACACCTGGTGCTCCAACTTGCTGACTGGCTTCGCCGGCTCGTATCCGAGAGCCTTACAATGGTTCTTCATCGCCGAAACCATAGGTGGAGGTCCACAGATCAGGATCTTAACATCCTTCGAGGGAGCAGGGCACCACGCCTACAAGAAAAAACCAACCCTGTTAGTTACCCTTCTTTTCTATATAAAGTAGTCGAAGAAAGACTCACCTTAATCATATCCGCAGTAACAAACCCAACCCCACCAGTCCACCCTTCAGGAGGATTATTAAGCACATAATGCACCCTCAACCTCTCCTTCTCCCGTTCCGCCAACTCATCTAAATCCTCACGTAGCAAAATATCCTCCTCATTAACATTCGCAAAAATCAAATCACAAACAGTTCTATCATCATTATTCCTCAGAATCGCCTTGATAATCTGTAGCATGGGTGTGATCCCTGTTCCGCCAGCGATCATTCCAAAGTGTTTTACAAGGCCGTTAGAGTATTTCATTTGTCCCTTGGGACCCTTGACTTTGATGGTTTGACCGATTTTGAGCTGGGCGATGTATTTGGAGATGTTGCCCGTGGGGTAGGATTTTATGAGGAGTTCGAAGTAGCCTTTGTTGAGGTCGGAGGAGATGGGGGTGTAGGAACGGGCGATTTCTTTACCGTCTATTGTGGCGGCGATGGAGACGTGCTGGCCGATGGGGAGGCCGAGGATGTCGTTTTCGCCGGGGAGGGCGAAGCGGTAGCTATATTCATACTATTGTTAAGACGGATTCGCGGATATAGGAATGAGAGAAGGAGGTAGTACATGGCGGTATTGTGGTTCAGTTCGGTCTTCTCCTTCAATTGGAATTCCTGGAAGACATCCGGCTTGAGGACCTTTCGTGGGACTGTCATACACTGTTAGCTGTGCACTCTCCAAATCAATATAGAAGGTAGATAGTAAAGAACTTACATCCACGGTAGACCTTAAAGACGGCCAGGGTAAGAGCCAAAGCAACAGCATAGCCGACCCACTCGAACTTGACAATCGCCGTGCCCACTACCAGAAGTCCCATTGGGATGTATAAGCCATGGAGCGGCGTGGAGATCAAAGCAACCTGCTCTTCTGCCTTACCCATTGTTGTCTGAATTGAAGAAGAAGAAGACCAAGGATATTCTTTCTTCTCTAAGGGGAGGGTGTAAGAAAAGGGGAATGATGGGGAAATCAATGGGGACAGGATGGGGGGAGGGCAGAAGAGGGTTTTTATTGAGAAGAAGAAGCCACGAGGATGGTTTTCCTGCGTGGGTGGTTCGTGGGTGGTACGAAGAAGTCTACTAGCTAGCAGCCGGGACCCTGGTCAAGCCAGTCTCTTGCTGTTGTCGGGCAAAGAAAATTACAAAAAAAAAAAAAAAAAAAAAAAAAGATTCCATGCAGCAGCAGCGAATAGCGAATATGCGGCAGGTTTGTTGGGGCCGGAAGCTTATTAGCTTAACAGCTTATTAACGAGCATCGTCAGGCACCCGAACATGCAGGCTCTTCGGCTGCCGGCCATCCAATTGGTATACGTCTAGCTAAGTAAGTAGTCTATGTACTATCGAAGCAACATAGGTACTACAGTACTTCTACTGGCTGTATCAACTATCACGACATCGATACCGTGATAAGCTCTCGAACAGCTATCAAAGCTTTGTTAAAAGGTTTGAATCCGCCTCGTAAGCTTAATACGCCATGTAGAACATCCACATTCACATCCAGAACCCTGAATTATGTAATGAAAGCATCAATACATCCACAAGTACCATAAGTACCCCAAGTATCCCATATCCCGAATCCCATACCTACACCTTCACCACCTCTCCCCTCCAGCCTCAAGTACACATACATCCATCCACCCTCAAGTAACTCTTCCAATGACCAACCCCGAAGCAATGGCAGCCACCAAAACCCCAATCTCCACATTCCCCTCTCCACCCCCCAAATCCGACGTCTACATCCCAACCCTCAAAGACCAAGAAATCCTCAACACGCCCGAACACCTCTTCCACCTCCACACCTGGTCCGACCTACAAGCCATCATATCCGAAAACCGGCTCGAGGACCTAAAACGCCGTCCCGGCGATCTCAGACGCTACCTCGAATGGGGCGCAAAAACACGTGAAGATTACGGAAGTGTGTTGAAATATATCCTTTCAGAAAGACTATTTTGGGAAGGAAAGTTGGAGGCGAGGAGTTCTGTGCCCTTTGAAGATGAGGGTTAGTTATATCCTTATTTCCCCCCTCCCATCTTACTTCATTCCTCTTTCAAATGGTATAGTAGAGACAGTTTATTAATTATAATAATAATACTATCCAGAAGACACAAAAATCCTCCTAAACGACTGGCCATACGGTCTCTCACCGGGCATAATCCACATCGTCATCTGGACCAAAGCCGAAATCCCCGTCGACCCAGTCTCCGGCGACGTAACAGAAGAATCAAGACGCATAATAATAAACTACGTAACCAAAATATTCGTAAACCAGCTCGGATTGCCCAAGGAAAAGGTGTTGTGGTTTAAGAACTGGGCGGCATTACAAAGCGTCAGGACCGTAGAGCACATACACGTCCTTGTGGATACGAATGGGATAGAAGGAGCCATGGAGAGGATCAAGACGGTCGCAGGATGAGTTGTTACATACAACCAGTGGCAGCAGTGGTTTGGGAGTTACTACACGGGTATTTACTTTAGATTTTGGATAGAACTAGAACTAGCAAGCGTTGGACCATGCATCATAGAAATTTCAATGGAATCACGGTTACGAATAGGATAGAACAGGTTCGGAGTGATTATCTGGCAAGCAGTGCTTTATTTCGTGTGATCATAACCAAAGTCCCTTCATATGAAAACGCCCACCAGCCCTATAATGAACAATGACTAATAAAAAAGGAAAAAAAGCTGTAGCAATACACGAGATGAAATTGAAAGGAGAACACTATGCAATTGCAAGTTCCCGACCGAGTCCTTTTTGTAATAGTAGAGTGTTGCTAAAGGGAAGTAAGGGATGGGGATGATGTGTGTGGGTATAGTAGATTCGTCAATTGTTATTTGGTCATGACATTACATTCCCAGCGAGCAAGAAAGACGTAAAAACATTGTGCTTTCTAGTAGAGTATCGAGTAAAAAAGAAACCTCGGAAGGGAAAGGAGACAATTGCCAAAAAAACAAGTCCAAGGAGGTTGGAGATGTTTAACCGCCGAAACCGTAGAGGGTACGTCCTTGGCGCTTGAGGGCGTAGACGACGTCGAGGGAGGTAACGGTCTTTCGCTTGGCGTGCTCACTGTTTGGTAGATGTGTTAGAACACGTTCGCGACTTCGATCTCACAAAGGAGCAAGGGTAGTGATGGTAGTAAACTTACGTGTAGGTGACGGCGTCACGGATGACACCCTCGAGGAAAGTCTTGAGGACACCACGGGTCTCCTCATAGATCATAGCGGAGATACGCTTGACACCACCACGACGGGCGAGACGACGGATGGCAGGCTTGGTGATTCCCTGGATGTTGTCTCGAAGAATCTTCCTGTGACGCTTGGCACCGCCCTTTCCGAGACCCTTTCCACCTTTTCCGCCTGTTTGAGAGAAGAGATGAGTTAGCGATGGCCGATGACGATGATGATACTATTATAATAGTAGAGTAATATACTTACGTCCAGTCATGTTGATAGATTTTAGTTGAAGGTTAAAAGTAACAAAGGTTTATTTTTAGGAGGTTTGTTGATGGGTGAAGAAGTCGTAGACGCGTATTGGTTGTTTGGAGCAAGTACAAAATACCAAAAGTAAAAGGAAGAGGAGAGGGAAGAAGAAGAACGGGAGCAAAAATGGGCGGGGGAACCGGCTGGATTAAATAGCAAGCGAGCGGGTGCGGCCAAATCAATACTTTTTTTGATAATATTATTATGGCTGCTGGTCAAACGGGACAAAAGCATCGGAATTCCTCACCAAACGCTGGGCCGCCCGAACTCCCATAACGTGTGCTGGAAACCAGCACTTTTTACAACCCAAAATTTGTATGGGCTCTTTTGCTCACTTTTGGTCGCTTTGGTGGCTGGTCACATGATCTCATCGGCAAACCTGCTGCATCGGGCAACGCCTGCATGAAAACAACGCGAGCTGAGACATGAGCTCGATGATCTGGTGCGCTAGTCAGTGCTATGTACTAGTATGTATGTACTAAGCAGTTTCCCCACGCGAACCGCGACAGAGTGTTGCAACTATAAACAACAGGGCCTGCACCGGATCACTGGCCACTGGATCCTTTATTAGGCGTTTCTTGGAGGAAAACCCTTCACAAATCAACCCACCCGCAGGATCTAGATGCCCCCATGCATAAGTAAGTAGTATGTACGTCGACGTGAATATATATATATATATATCGGATGGTCATCCCATTGGCTAATCAGATTGTAATGTGAAATGTGAACATCGGATTGTTCCGACAACTGAAGAATACCATGTTGCTTTTCTCTACTACTACTACTACTGCGCGTGATATCATTACCCGTATACAATATGCAGGCCATTGACTCTGTTTCCTATTACTTGTACTTATAGTATGTAGTCTACCTGTACCGCACGTTCTTGCCGTCAGCGGTCCGCTTCTCCATCTTTGCCTGCCTCTTGCTACCAGCTCCCGGTGCCGCCATATCATTCGCTGCACCTCCCAGTCCACCAAGAGTATCTCGCATACCCGTCGCCGTCGTATACGCTGCGTACGCGCCGTACAATGGAATAACAGCCTACACACCGATCAATCAGTATCTTCCTAATATCCGATATCCGATCAAGACGGATAAAAAGGAAGCAGTAACATACCCACAACCACCAAAACTTTTCTCCAAAGAAAGCCACAAGTCCCAAACAAGCCCAAGTGACATAAATCACATCCCACAGCATCTCCATCATACCACCGGCATTGAGATCGTCGCCGGCTTTCCGCGCATCCTTAGGACGTCCTATACTCTCGAGATAGTACTGGATGCCTAGGGCGGGGACGTTGAAGATGACATAGCTGTATATGGCGCCTTTGGTGACGGATGAGGAGTGGTAGATGAAACGGTATAGGATGAAGAAGAGGTTGAAGGCGAGGGAGAGGATGTGGAGGAGGTTGAGGGAGGATTCGTTTTTGCGGGCGGTGGCTTTCGCTGCTTTCTGGTGTGGCTGTCAGCTACATCCCTTACACTCAAGTACTCACTTGTGTCCTGTAATATTGAGGGGATGATACATACCTGCGCCATAGCTGCTGTAGATGCTGCTATCCGGGAGAAAGACAGTAATCGAGTACGAAGTAATCAATTGGAGGAGGAGGAGGCGGAGAGAGGGTTGTTATTATGCAAGCCTTTTTCCGGGTGATATCTAGATCTGCGACAACGTCATCGTCGCTCCGTCGCTTAACACCACGCTGTCCAAACAGAGCAAGTGATCACCTGACCTGCCCGCAGTCGTGTTGAGCTGTGTTCTTGGAGATGGTTGGTTCTACAATGGCCCTCTGTGATGCCCTTTTATACGATGACAGTGGTGATAATAGTGGTGGTTGGAACATGGGACGAAGAAGCCATAGTGGCGGTGAAAGGTGCAGAGCCGCAGCTCAACATGCCCAGACGAGACGGTCCCGCCATCCGAAGTCCACTCTCGATCTTATCGTAACGTGCCTTTCGTATCGGATCTCACAAATCCAGATTTCGATTACGAACAAAGACGAAAGCCAGAACGGACGAAAGGAGTCCCTTTTTAATTATACTATATCCTCTCTTAACATTTATTTTCCAGATCCCAACCGAAAATGTTCCCATCTGAATTTGGTGATGTCCATCTTGATTCAATTTCCCAGTTTTTATTCCATATCGCTAGAGCATGTTGGGGGTTCAACAGATTTTTTCCTTTTAATTTTTTTTTGCTTTGGGGCGGATGAGGGAATCTAACCAGGTTGCCGCTTCCTTCCCTCCCCCTTCGAAGGAAAATAAGGTACAAGTCTCCATACCCAGGAGGTTGTAGCTCGGGGACGGGAACTGGTGTACACTCGGGCAGGGTGCGAGAGGGATCCCTGCAGCTAATTTCACCTTGCAGAGGAAGCTAGGCCCTTGTCCGCGATCTCCAATATCTTGGGGCCACCGAAAGTCGGTTTTGGGGATGTTTTTTTTTGTTGACCGTCTTTCGAAGCTTCGATACTTTGCCATTTCCACGCTTATCCGCGCATATAAAGTCTATACGAGACTGCTCATGAAACAATGATGTAGATACTGTATCAGTCGGTATATACGTTATCGTCCCGATATCGTTCCCGAGGGTTTTTCTCCACAGCGGTATATACGTTCAGTACGTATATTGTCTCGATTAGCTCTGGGACCAAGCTAGCTAGCTCGTCCCCGGTTGGGCGAATCGAAATCGCGGGATAGTTTCGGCTTAGATTTTATCCAATCTCAACTCCGAATTGACCATTAAATGTATGTACGTACCGAGTTAAACTCAACCTATGATGTAGAACCCCCGTGCATGCTTGTCAATTGCCTACCAATTGGCCGGATGCTTTCGTAACAATAGGTCCGTGTCCAGTCTGTTGTCCATGTGCATGTCCGCCGTGGGTGGGTGCTGGCTAGTACAGGTTTCGATATAATATAATAGACCTTTGCCCTCCCCCTCCACAACAGCGACACCTCAACCTTTCCCACCCCCAAGATATCTCATACCCTTCTATCCTCATCCCCTTTGGAGCTGTCGCGCACGCCCAAGTTAGCTGCTAAAGCTACCACTTTCATCAATTCTCTCTCCTCTCACTCCCTCCTTTATTCTCTCTCCCCCCCTCTCCTCTCTTCTACTTTCTTCGTCCTGTAGACGACTCGAGAACAGCGCTAGCTAGCTCTCACTTCTAGCGAACCCAGCATATTCAATCAATCAATCTACTCCTTTCACGACCATTCCTTGATATCCTACGTTGCTTATATTAGAAGCCTCAACTTCCATTCCACATCTTCAACCTTTCCCATCCTTATACCCTTCTAATATCCAAAAACCTAGGACAATCCCTAGAACATAGTTTTTTTGTCCTACATTATTTCCCCACAGTTTCTCCAATTCGCGTCAATATCGGAGTCTGACCAGCTTTCCGCCCTCAACCGACCCACCGCACGCACACACACACGCAAATATGTCGGCAGAAGGCTCATCACCGCTCCCGCACAGCGATGCCGCGGGAGAAAAGTTCGATCCTCAGTACGGCTCCTCATACGCTGCCAAACACAAGCTCTCATCCCACTTTATCGGCGGAAATAGACTGGATCTGGCGCCTTCGGGGCCCGTTAAAGATTTTGTGGCCAGCCATGATGGACACACTGTTATTACAAACGTACGCTATTACATTATACACGTTTTTTATACTGGAACCACGGGATGACTAATTTTGGTGATATTTTTGGCTATAGGTACTCATTGCAAACAACGGTATCGCCGCCGTCAAGGAGATCAGAAGTGTACGGAAATGGGCGTACGAGACTTTTGGTGACGAACGGGCAATTCAGTTCACCGTCATGGCGACGCCGGAAGATTTGAAGGCCAATGCGGATTATATCAGAATGGCTGATAAATACGTTGAAGTACGAGCTTCTCCTTAACTCAAACAATTGACAGGAAGAAGATAAAGGAGCTGACAATTGGGATAATAATAGGTTCCTGGAGGTACGAATAACAACAATTATGCCAACGTCGAGTTAATCGTCGATGTTGCGGAACGTATGGGCGTGCATGCCGTGTGGGCTGGATGGTAAGGCATTCCATATACAAAAGCTTACATTATTCCCTAGTAATATGACGTTTTTTTCTAACGAATGAATTTGTACATATCTAGGGGCCACGCAAGTGAGAATCCAAAGCTCCCGGAGTCGCTGGCGGCATCGAAGCACAAAATCGTATTCATCGGACCTCCCGGATCCGCTATGCGTTCCTTGGGTGACAAAATTTCGTCCACAATCGTTGCTCAGCATGCCAATGTTCCTTGTATTCCGTGGAGCGGTACGGGTGTCGAGGACGTTGTTGTCGATGATGCTGGACTTGTTACCGTTGCGCCGGAAGTATATACTAAAGGATGCGTTACAACTGCCGAAGAAGCGCTAGAGAAGGCGCGGTTAATCGGGTTCCCGGTTATGATTAAGGCTAGTGAAGGTGGTGGTGGTAAGGGTATTCGAAAAGTTGAGGGAGAAGAGGGATTCCATGCGCTGTTCACGCAGGTGGCGAATGAAGTTCCTGGATCTCCGATCTTTGTTATGAAGCTGGCTGGTCAGGCTCGACATTTGGAAGTCCAGCTGCTCGCGGATCAGTATGGTAACAATATCTCGTTGTTTGGACGTGATTGCTCCGTCCAGAGACGTCACCAGAAGATCATTGAAGAAGCTCCTGTTACCATTGCCAGACAGGAGACCTTTACGGAGATGGAGAAGGCGGCGGTTCGATTGGGCAAGTTGGTCGGATACGTTTCTGCCGGTACTGTCGAGTACCTCTACTCGCACGCTGAAGACAAGTTCTACTTCTTGGAGTTGAATCCTCGTTTGCAGGTCGAGCATCCGACTACTGAGATGGTTACTGGTGTTAACCTCCCAGCTGCCCAGCTTCAGATTGCTATGGGTTTACCACTTCACAGAATTCGTGATATTCGATTGCTCTACGGCGTTGATACTACTTCTGCTACCGAAATCGACTTTGATTTCTCGTCTGAAGAGTCTTTGCAAACCCAGCGTCGCCCAACTCCTAAGGGACATACCACCGCTTGCAGAATTACCTCTGAAGATCCCGGTGAGGGATTCAAGCCGTCTTCGGGTACCATGCACGATTTGAACTTCAGATCTTCCTCTAATGTCTGGGGTTACTTCTCCGTCAGTTCTCAGGGTGGTATCCACTCTTTCTCTGATTCTCAATTCGGTCACATCTTCGCATACGGAGAGAACAGATCTGCCTCCAGGAAGCACATGGTCATTGCCTTGAAGGAATTGAGCATTCGTGGTGATTTCAGAAATACGGTTCAGTACCTCATCAAACTCCTCCAGCTCGAGTCTTTCGAGGAGAATACCTTCACCACCGGCTGGCTAGACGAGCTCATCAGCAACAAGATGACAGCTGAGAGACCAGACCCCATGTTAGCTGTCGTCTGCGGTGCCGTCACAAAAGCTCATATCGCCAGTGAGACCTGTATCAGTGATTATAGGACATCACTTGAAAAGGGTCAGGTACCATCAAAGGGAGCGCTCAAGACCGTTTTCCCCGTCGACTTTATCTACGAAGGTATTCGCTACAAATTCACTGCCACCAGGTCCAGCGGAAACTCCTACCACCTGTTCATCAACGGCTCCAAGTGCGCTGTTGGAATCCGCGCTCTCGCAGACGGCGGTTTACTTGTGCTGCTTAGTGGTCGCAGTCACAACGTTTACTGGAAAGAGGATGTCGGTGCCACTCGTTTGAGTGTGGACAACATGACATGCCTTCTCGAGCAAGAGAGCGATCCGACGCAGCTTAGAACCCCATCTCCAGGAAAATTGGTCAAATTCCTCGTCGACAGCGGAGACCATGTCAAGAAGGGCCAGGCCTTCGCTGAAGTCGAGGTTATGAAAATGATCATGCCTTTGATCGCTCAAGAGGACGGTATGGTTCAGTTAATCAAGCAACCCGGAGCTGTTCTCGAGGCAGGTGATATCCTCGGTATCCTCGCCTTGGACGATCCATCCCGCGTTAAACATGCTCTCGCGTTCGAGGGTCAGCTCCCGAACTTCGGAGACCCCCAGATCGTGGGTACAAAGCCTGCGCAGAGATTTGAACTCCTCACCGGTATTCTTAGGAACATACTCGAAGGGTTCGATAATCAGGTTATCATGGCGCCGACTTTGAAGGAGTTGATTGAGGTTTTGAGAAATCCGGAGCTTCCTTATGGTGAATGGAGTGCGCAGTTCGCGGCGTTGCATTCTAGGATGCCGGCGAAGCTGGGAGCGCTGTTTACTACGGTGCTTGATAGGGCTAAAGGCAGGAAGGCGGAGTTTCCGGCTAAGACTCTTTTGAAGACCTTTGATAAGTTTATCGACGATCATTCGCAGACCGGTGATGCATCTGGTTTGAGGGTCTCGCTTTCTCCTCTACTTGATATCATCAAACGCTACCAAGATGGGCTCAAGGTTCACGAGTTCAATGTTATCACGTCACTTCTTGATCAGTACTGGGTAACGGAGAAGATCTTCTCTGGCCAGAATACTCGAGAGGAAGATGTTGTCCTGAGACTCCGTGATGAGAACAAGGAAAACATCGACACCGTCGTCCAGGCTGTTCTCTCCCACAGCAAGATTGGAGCCAAGAATAACTTGATCATTGCCATCCTCGACGAATACAGACCCAACAAGCCAAATGTCGGCGCCGTTGGCAAGCATTTCCGTGTTTCTCTCAAGAGGTTGACGGATTTGGATAATCGTTCGACTTCTAAGGTGCAACTTAAGGCCAGAGAATTGCTTATCCAATGCGCTCTACCCTCGATTGAAGAGCGTCAAGGCCAGATGGAGCACATCCTGCGATCTTCGGTTGTTGAGTCTCGTTATGGTGAAGGCGGATGGGATCATAGAACTCCAAACGTCGAACTACTCAAGGAAGTTATTGACTCCAAGTACACCGTCTTCGACGTCCTTCCTCACTTCTTCGGTCACTCTGACCCATGGGTCTCTCTCGCCGCCCTCGAAGTCTACATCAGACGTGCTTATCGTGCCTACCAACTCATGTCCGTCGACTACCATTATACCGACACCGAACCACCATTCATGATCACCTGGGATTTCTGTCTAAGCAAGATGGGCTTCTCAGATGCCGGAATGCCAATCCAACCCTCTACGCCTGGAACACCCACTGCCGACAAGGGCAACCCATTTAAGAGAATAGGATCTATTAGTGATATGAGCTTCCTTGTCAAAAGTGCGGAGTCCGAGCCTATTAGGAAGGGCGTCGTTGTACCCATCGGATACCTTGACGAAGCAGAAGAATATCTATCCAGAGCCCTTGAATTACTTCCCAAGAAGATCCAAAAATTCGGCAGCGCCAGCGGCCTTATGCCGGACCTTTCCCGCAGAAGACCACAGCCCCTCAAAGTGGAAGACGACGAAGACCTCAGCGGCGTTTGTAACGTGGCCGTTCGAGACGTTGAGAACCTGACGGATACGGAGATCGCGGAGAGGATATCCGCTCTTATGCAGGAAAGCACGGATGAGCTGCTTGCGCGCCATATCCGCCGTGTTACCTTCATCTGTGGCCACAGGGATGGCACCTATCCTGGTTACTTTACGTTCCGAGCGCCCACTTACGTTGAAGATGAGAGAATCCGTCATATCGAGCCTGCTTTGGCTTTCCAGCTTGAGTTGTCTCGGTTGTCGAATTTCAATATCACGCCGGTGTTTACTGAGAACAGGAATATTCACGTTTACAAGGCGGTTGGAAAGAATGTACCATCCGATCAGAGGTACTTTACCCGTGCTGTTGTTAGGCCCGGAAGACTTAGAGATGATATTCCCACACCGGAGTATTTGATCTCTGAGACCGACCGTCTTGTCAGCGATATCCTTGATGCTTTGGAAATCATCGGTAACAATGGTACCGATCTTAACCACATCTTCATCAACTTCTCGCCCGTCTTCCCACTTGAACCCGAAGAGGTCTTCTCCGCCCTCGGTGGATTCATTGACCGTTTCGGACGTCGTTCGTGGAGACTCCGTGTCACCACAGCTGAAATCCGTATCGTCTGCTCCGACCCATCAACTGGTATCGCCACCCCTCTCCGTGTCATCATCAACAACGTCTCCGGCTACGTCATCCAATACGAAATCTACTTTGAAAAGAAGAATGAAAAGAAGCAATGGGTCTTCCACAGCATCCCACTGGAGAGCAACAGCAAACCCGGTTCCATGCATCTTCGCGCCGTTAGCACACCCTACGCTACAAAGGAGGCACTTCAACCCAAGCGTTACAGGGCACACCTCATGGGAACCCAATACGTCTACGATTTCCCAGAGCTCTTCCGTCAGGCTATTCAGAATAGCTGGGATAAAGCTGTCAAGAAGCATCCGGAGCTTAGGAAGGCGATGCCGCAACCTGGTACTTGTATTGACTATAACGAACTCGTGCTCGATGACAACTATAGCTTGGTTGAAGTCAATCGGGAACCTGGTACTAATACCCACGGTATGGTCGGATGGCTTGTTACCGCGAAGACTCCAGAGTACCCCAAGGGTCGAAGATTCGTGATCATTGCCAACGATATCACATTCAAAATTGGATCCTTTGGACCGCAAGAAGATCGCTTCTTCAACGCTTGTACGGAGCTGGCGAGGAAGTTGGGAATTCCTAGAATCTACTTGTCTGCCAACTCCGGTGCTCGTATCGGTATGGCTGAGGAACTTATTCCTTTGTTCTCGGTTGCCTGGAATGATCCTGCGAAGCCGGAGGCTGGGTTTAGGTACCTTTACTTGACGCCTAACGTTCACGCTAAATTTGAGGAGAGTGGACGGAAGGAGGTTATTACGGAGAGAGTTGTGGAGGAAGGTGAGGAGAGGTATAAGATTACTACGATTATTGGACAGGAGGATGGGTTGGGTGTAGAGTGTTTGAGAGGATCGGGTATCATCGCCGGTGCTACGTCCAGGGCTTATGATGATATCTTCACCATTACTTTGGTTACTTGTCGGTCCGTTGGCATCGGTGCTTACCTTGTCAGACTTGGACAGCGTGCTGTGCAAATTGAAGGGCAGCCTATCGTAAGTTTCCCCCTTGCTTTCCAAAATGTTGTAATATTGCGGCTAACAAATGGTATAGATCTTGACTGGTGCCCCAGCTATCAACAAGCTCTTGGGTCGTGAAGTCTACACATCCAATCTTCAACTCGGAGGAACCCAGATCATGTACAAGAATGGTGTTTCCCATCTCACCGCATCTAATGACTTCGATGGGATTACGAAGATTGTGTCGTGGTTGTCTTACGTCCCGGATAAGAGGAACTCACCTGTTCCAATTCTGCCATCTAGCGATCCTTGGGATCGTGATATCCTCTACATGCCTCCACAGAGGGAGCCGTACGATGTTAGATGGTTGATTGGTGGTAAAGAGGATGAAATGGGCTTCGCACATGGTCTCTTCGATAAGGAGTCCTTCCAGGAAACCCTCAGCGGATGGGCCAAGACCGTCGTCGTCGGCAGAGCCAGACTCGGCGGTATTCCCGTCGGTGTCATCGCCGTCGAAACCAGGTCCGTCGAAAACGTCATCCCAGCCGATCCCGCCAACCCGGATTCTACCGAACAAATCAACATGGAAGCCGGACAAGTCTGGTACCCGAACTCCGCATTCAAAACCGCCCAAGCAATCAATGACTTCAACAAGGGTGAACAACTGCCCCTCATCATCCTTGCCAACTGGCGTGGTTTCTCCGGCGGTCAGCGCGATATGTACTTCGAAGTTCTCAAGTACGGTGCATACATCGTCGATGCGCTGGTTAAGTACCAACAACCGATCTTTGTGTACATCCCACCATTCGGAGAGTTACGTGGTGGGTCATGGGTCGTTATCGATCCTACCATCAATGCGGATATGATGGAGATGTATGCGGATGAGGAAGCCAGAGGTGGTGTTCTGGAACCAGAGGGTATCGTGGGGATTAAATACAGGAGAGATAAGCAGCTCGAGACGATGGCGAGACTTGATCCCGTTTATGCGGAACTCAGGCAGCAACTTGAAAATAAATCGTTGACGCAGAGCGAGCAGTCTGATATCAAGGTGAAGATTACGGAGAGGGAGAATTTGTTGATGCCGATTTATGGACAGATTTCGCTACACTTTGCGGATTTGCATGATCGTGCGGGACGGATGAAGGCGAAGGGTGTGATCAGGAAGGAATTACAGTGGTATAATGCCCGACGATTCCTATACTGGCGATTGAGGAGACGATTGAATGAGGAGTATATTTTGAAGAAGCTGGTTCCTGTATCGAAGAATATGACGAGAGCGACGGCGCTTGAGTTGCTGAAGAACTGGTATGATGGAGACAGTTTTGAAGGCAATGATAGGGCTGTTGCTACGTGGTATGAGGAGCACACTAAGGATGTTGCGGCCAAGATGGAGGAATTGAAGCTTGATGGGGTTGCGAAGGAGGTTGCGGGGATGTTGGGTGGGGTTGGAGCTAGTAAGGCGGGGGCTTTGAAGGGAATTGCGGCGTCGATTGAGAAGTTGTCGGCGGAGGAGAAGGCGGCTTTGTTGGGGATGCTTTCATAGTTTATTTTTTTATAAGGGGCTTTTTTTTTTGTGGCGTTTATACTTTGATTGCATGATGCGGATTGCTATATAGATTATAGCCTTCGATGGTATTCGGGGTTATTACTACTTGTTTATAATGCGTAGCTACTTTTTATACAGAACGGTATAGCATAAATAATGAAACCACTCTCTGCTACAGAAATTTCGATTATTTCCTTACTATTTTCTTTAGTCTCGACCTCAGGGCGCTGACCATATCGTCGCTGTTGAAATCCCGAGTGGTTTTTTTATATGGCGCCACATTTCTTGTGGTACCAACGGCTGCAAGTTTTATATTTGCAAAATGGAAGCCGGCTGATGTTATTTCATAGCGGCCGAATAGTGTAGTTGGTTATCACGTTCGCTTCACACGCGAGAGGTCGAGGGATCGAGCCCCTCTTCGGTCATCTCTAATTTTTTATCGTTTTGATGGGACAGATCGAAAGGCGGATTGGAAGGTTTGTCGATAAGTCTGTCTCTCTTTTTTTTTGGTTGGCGATTGTGTTTTTGGTGTTGATGGTGTGGGAAATGCAACGTCAACGCAAGATGGTTCTGGATAGGTTGTGGGTTGGGGTTGAATCGACGGGTTTTGAGAGGTGAGATACTTCGCTAGATAAGGTAAGGGTAACAAGGTGTTTTTAGTATCTTATGGATACGGTGTGGGGGAATATTCTGCGCCCGGTAGGCTCAGGCATCGGATTCATTACATTGTATACGTTATATAGACATTAGCCATTACTCTACCCTAATTACCCGCCCATATTCATACATCTGGGTATACACAACATTATCTCATAGGCGGGCCCTGGGGACTCCAAGCCATCGGCGGCGGTGGAATCGGTACAGTCTGATACTCGGGCTTGTCCGCAATACCACCGACTTCCTGTTCTATACCACCAATTGCTCCGTCTCCGTCCATTCCACCGTATCCTGCCGGTGGTGGAAGAGGTTTGCTACCAACTCTCCTTCTTCTCCAGAAGATGAAGAAACCGACGGCAGCTATGAGGGCGGTGCCACCTATTGCGCCAACTATGGCGCCTGCGAGAGCGCCGCCGGAGAGGCCGCTGTTGCTACTGCTATTGGTTTCCTGGGGTTGTTGGGAACCTGTTGATGTTGGACCACCAGAGGATCCGGTTGGTGCAGGCGACTGTTTCATGGATTTCGTTAGTGTGATACGCAAGATGGGTTCTTTTAAGGCAAAGAATTGAACTTACGGGTCTCGTCGTCGTTCTATCGCTTCCGCCTGTAGTCTGAGCTTCAGCTCTAACATCCCCAGCCGAACTGCAAAGCCCCTCATAAGGCGAATATAACGACACTCTATGTTGAAAATTACTCGACGCATACCCCAAACAAGTTCTCACCGCATTATCCGCCTCCGCCGCAATCCAATCCGCCCCGGAATAACAAAGACAACTCGCTTGCTCTGACGCTGGTAGACCTTCAAATCCGGCGGTATCGGACGAACAACCTGAAAACACCGTTTCAAATCGTCCGCAGTTGGCTTTGAGGTCCTCAGCTGAAGCTCTTACATCGCCGAGACTTGTGCATAATGCTGTATATTCTCTGATCGTGTTGGCGAAGGCATTCCCGGCTATGCTGGCTTTTTCGTAGCAGGTGGAGGCCCGTCTGTCATTGCTGGAGCCGGAGAATATGGAGCCGGAGTAGCATGCGCAGGCGGCGCGGGCGCTGAAGGTGCCGTATAACTCTACATTCGAGGATTCAGACGCACAAGCGCGGTTAATGGAATTTACTGATTCGCAGGATCTTATTGTTGAAGTTAATAATGCTGCGACATCACCGGCTGATGCGCAGAAACTGGTGAAGCTAGCGAATGGAGCGGCGGAAGCAGTGTCGACGAATGAGTAGATGTATTGTGAACATGTTCGCGCGAGACCGTCAATGTAATCGCCTGCGAAGGTTCCAGATGTATAGCAGGCGCAAAGAGGGTATACGGTTTCGAACTCGCCTTCGCAGTTTAGAAATGTGCGGTAGCTACTACAGACGGCGATTCCTACGCTGTTTTGACGGCGTTGGAGAGCGGTGGGTGGTTTGGTTATTTGGGGAGCAGGGGTTAGTGTTACTGCGCTGTTCGGAGCCAGGAGGTTGGCGACTGCATCGGCGGCGGAGAGTTTGGCTTGCGCGCTGTCGGCTGCGGTGAACGCCACTAGATGCAGTGACAAGATGCAAGCGAGAATGTGGAGCGGCGCCATTTCATCAACTTTATTGCATCCTTAGGTTTTAATGAGGCTCGAGGATTTTAGATGGAGGGCTCGAGGGAATGGGGAAAAGGGATTTACGTTTTTAGGACCTTGATCATGGTTTTGAAGGCCATTCTTTTATCTGTTTCGGCCGATGGGATACAGCACTGAGAGATAATAACGTTAGGTTGGCCCTGAAGCAATTCCACTGTTTCCTTGGAATGGCAAGGGCACGATCGTCGTTTGGCTGAAAGCCAAGCACGCCTAGCCCAGAGTAGTCTGACTGTCAAAGTGACGCCTGGTGGAACTGTGGGGATATGGGCCCGAATTACAAATTTTAAATGTCAAAGCTGGAGGTCGCCCAATGGATATCAAGGGTCGTAAATGGATGAATCGATAATGAATCATGGGAAATTTTGAACAATTCGACAAGGGTATCATGGCTTTTTGGTTTTTGAAGGCTTTTGTTTGAAGACTCGTTTTTTTGACAACAGGTTGGTCTTTTACTTCTTTTTGCTTGAGTTATGGACCATTTTTTTCTTGAGGTGTTTGGGCATTTTCTCCTTGCGTTTTTCTCGTTTTTCCTCTTTGATTTTTTGCTTGTGGGCCTGGTAAGGAGGTTAGTTTTTATAGCACTTGCGAGGGAGAGATATATGGTTACTGACCTTTTTCTCATCCTTGTCTTCGTGTTTTCTACCTCGAGGTGTTTTGTTGAATTGAGACTCATCGACACTTGATTCATCGTCATCGTCCTTCTCTTCATCTTGCTCTTCGCCATCATCTTCACTCTCCTCTTCCTCATCCGGGTGTACCTTCTTACCATCCACCAAAAGATGTTTATACACCAGTTTATCCTTCCCTCCTTTCTCGACGACTTCCGCGTCTCTCTCGACGTCGTAAACCTGCTCGAGAGTCTGCGGAATATATTGCTGTCTGAAAACTTCATTCTCGACCCCGCGCTGCTCATCGCTAACACCACTTTTAAGCTCTTCCTTCAATAGTTCTTCAATTCTTTCAGTCATCTTGTCTTCCTCGTTGGATCCATCGACTTCTGTGATAAACTCGTACAATTTCCGTTCGCTGAGACAGCGAACTCCTTGTTTGCCAAAGTAATCCGAAACATTCTTGATATCCATTCTCAAGAATTCTAAAGATCTGGGATGGTCGTGCTCGACGGACTGGGAAACATCGATAATGTAGAGTTTCCCGTTGTGGTATAAAATGTTGTATTCCGAAAGATCTGCGTGGACCAGGTGGGTCACGTGGAACATTTTGCGCATGATGCAGAGGAGTTCGATGTATAATTTTCGATATGCGCTAGAGTTATCCGGTTCACCTTCTAACGGTGGGATAGTTGCATCCTTTAACCTGGGCGACGGCCACCCTTCGCTATTTCCAAGGAATTCCATGAATAAAACGTGAAGTTTTAAGTGTAGTGGTTCTGGGGACGGGATGCCAGCTGTGTATATTCGCTTTAAGTTTCGCATTTCCTTTTCAGCCCATAGTTTAACTAGTTGTCGGTTGTTGGACTTTTGGTAGCCATGGCGGAAACGGTATTCGCCGCTGACGTATCTATCGCGATCTTTGAAGACTAGAATTGAGGTTTTGTAGATTTTGATTGCAATTTGGCGGCCTGGGTTTTCGAGTTCGCCAGAGACGGCGTGGTAGACGTTTGCTTCTTTACCGGTTGATAGACAACCGTTTACGGATTCTAGGATGCCCTTGTTTATGGCTTTTAGGAGAATCATGCGTGTTCTTGGATCGAGCACAAGTTCAGTTGTAGCTCGATCGGCTTTGTCGGTGTTTCTATACAATTTTGTGAGTGGAAGATAATCGATTTGAGATCTATATAATATATACCTTGGTCCTTTCCCTATCATACCAGCTGCAGCATCGTCAAGTTTTATACGATGTGCAAACTTGGATAAACTTGCTATTTGATCGTCTATTCTTGCTTCCATATTTCCCTTGGGCTTTTGTTTTCCTGACTGGCCCTGTGGGTTTATTCTGGGGAGCTGTGATTTGTGCATATTCGGATCCCTCTCAGCTTGGAGTAGTTTCTTTTGACGGGTATATTGCTTGGTAAGGTCTCCGGATGTCGAAGTGAGGTCGGTTAATGTCCAAGTATCGTCAAGGAGGTCTTCGTCATCGTCATCATCATCATCGTTTTCTTCTCCGTATTGTTCTTCTCCATTTTGACCTGGGGCAGCCTCAGCAGGTTCGATACTCACGCCGCCAGCATCATTCCTTGCATCTTGATGCTCTACGACTGTTGTTTTAGTTTGGTCCTCCATGTTGGTAAATGTTATCTCTAACGGCCTCCGTTGAGCACTGCTAGTAAAAACCGCCTCTTAAATCTCCAAGCTAAAGATCCCAACTTGTCGGTGCAAAGTAGTCAGATTGATGTCATGACAAGGTGGGAGCTATAGTGCTGCTTGGGTTGTGTTGGATGTCATTTTTTCGACTTCGGCAGTTCTTGCCCTCCCCAGAAAACCATCTCGGTTGGCGTTTCCACCTGTCAGTCGGAACCGCCATCGACGACGAAACCCAACGCGACGCGTTCCACCAATACAACTCGGGGCGCAAGCAACTGTTTTTCGATTTTACGATAAGAAACCCTTTTCCTTCTCCATCATCGTCACATTTACCCCCACCTTCGATTTAGCCGCTGGTGAACGGCATCCTCTTCATCGACAGCAATCATGCATATCAAACAGATCATCATCCAGGGCTTCAAAAGGTTCTTGCACCACCACCCCTCTATGTGTCTTCGGAAAGCTAACTTGTAGGATAGCTACAAGGACCAGACGATTATCGAACCGTTCAGCCCCGGGCACAATGTCATCGTCGGTCGCAATGGCTCTGGCAAGAGCAATTTCTTCGCTGGTACGGAGAGAACGTCCTTTACTACCTGCGTTGGAACCTAGCTGCTAACCCCGGGTTCTGGATCTCTAGCGATTCGATTCGTACTATCCGATGCCTACACACAGATGGGAAGGGAGGAGCGACAGGCTCTGTTACACGAAGGTTCCGGACAAGCTGTCATGAGCGCCTACGTCGAGGTTATCTTCGACAACTCCGACGAGCGATTCCTGACGGGTAAAGATGAGGTTGTTATTCGACGAACGATTGGGTTGAAGAAAGATGAGTACAGTTTGGATCGAAAGGCGGCTACGAAGACCGATGTTATGAACCTTCTGGAGAGTGCTGGGTTCAGTCGAAGCAATCCTTACTATATCGTACCGCAGGGCCGTGTTACCTCGCTCACGAATATGAAGGATCCGGAACGTTTGACGCTTTTGAAGGAGATCGCTGGTACTCAGGTTTATGAACAGCGGAGGGGGGAATCGTTGAAGATTATGGAGGACACCAACCAGAAGAGGAACAAGATTGATGAATTGTTGGATTCGGTTGAAGAACGACTTGGAGAGCTTGAACAGGAAAAAGAGGAGCTAAGAGGGTATCAGGAGAATGATAGGGAGAAACGTTGCTTGGAGTATACGATTCTTCACCGAGAACAACTCGAGATCAATGGTGCTATTGATCAGATTGAAGAAGGACGTGTGAGAGGAGCTGAGAACAACGACGATGCGCTTGAGAAATTTCGGGAACGTGAGAAGGAAATCGAACAACTCACAAAGCAGCTCGCAAAGGCCGGGCAAGAGATATCGCTTCGGAAACTTGAGAAACAACAACTGGATAAGGAACGTCGAGAGCACCTCAAGAGCAGCACACAGCTAGACCTCGCCGTTCGCGAATACGCCGACAATCAATCGAGCAGAGACCAAGCGAAGAAGAAGCATAAGGCCGAAGTGAACAGACTCCAAACGCAAATTGCGTCCCATCGGAGTGAGCTTGAGAAGTTGATCCCAGAATTCTACACCAGAAGGACGGAAGAAACGAAGATTCGAAATGAGTATGTCACCCGTGGTATATATACGCACTTCACAGGCTAACGAAAATACAGGTTGGACAAAGTCCGCGCTGTCCAGCACGCCCTACATACCAAGCAAGGCCGCAATGCCAACTTTAACAGCAAGAAGGAACGAGACACCTTTCTCAAAGCCGATATGGCGAAAATTAATGCGAACTTGACAAGAAGACAAGCTGCTCGCGAGACCCTCGAGCAAACAATCTCGTCGACTGAGGCCCACGTCGAATCCGTACAAAAGGATATCGAGCAGACCAGACAACTACGTGACAACCGCACCGAAGCTTTGACGAAACTTAACGACAAAGTTAGGGAGGCTGAGAACCATTGGGAGAAGCTTGTCGACAAAAAGAAGGTTCTCCAGAGAGAAGATGCAAGATTAGATAGTGAGGTTAGGGCGATAGGAGACGAACTGAGGAAAGCTGAGAACTCACTATCGTGGATGATGGACCGGGATACAAGTCGGGGCCTACAGTCGATGCGCGCTGCTAAGGCCGAGCTCGGCTTGACGGGTGTTTATGGGACTCTTGCTGAATTATGTCAGGTCGAAGACATATATAAAACGGCTGTTGAAGTTACTGCCGGCGGCAGCCTTTTCCATGTCGTCGTCGATACTGACAGAACAGCAACCAAGCTCATCAACTACGTCCGAGACCGAGGACAGGGTCGTGTCACCTGTATGCCACTTGACCGGATGCGAAACCGCCCTGTTCGTTACCCCGAAGCCACAGATGCTATCCCTATGCTGGAAAAGATAGAGTACGAACAAAGATACCACAGCGCTTTCGAGCACGTTTTCGGCAAGACTATCATCTGCCCGGATCTTCATATTGCTTCACAGTACGCTCGTTCTCACGGACTGAGTGCGATCGATTTGGAAGGCAGATCCAGTGACAAGAGAGGTGCTCTTAGCGGTGGGTTTATTGATCGGAAAAAGAGCCGTCTGGCCACTGTTGAGCAAGTCACTGAGCTCCAGGCGAAGTTCGACGAAGAGTTGGAGAAGAGCAACGAATTGAAGGAAGAGCTTCGGTCATTAGAACAAGAGATCAATATCGCTCAGGGAGGAGTGAATAAGGCTAGGTTCGATCTTAATAAGTCGGCCAAGCAGTTTCACATGATCCCAGAGCAGATCCAATCGAAGACCTCGGAGCTCAGTGCTCTTCGGGAGGAGTTACGCAGGATGGAACAGGATAAAGACAACTCTGACATTGAATTAGCACGCTTGAATGAGCAGCTTGCATCGCACAAGGCTGAACTCGCCTCGGAGTTCAAGAAGAATCTGAGCCCTGATGAGGAGCAGGCTTTAACCCAGGCGCTTGATAGCATTCAAAAACTGAATTCCGCCTTGGCCGAGGCGTTGACAAAACGAGTCGAGGTTGAAGCGAAGAAGACTGAGATCGAGTCTATGCTGCACGACAACCTTGAGGTCCGTTTAGATCAACTCAAGGCTACTAGTGAAGAGGGAGAAGGAGACTCAGCTGGAGGTGTCGGTCAGGGTAGAAGGATAGCGGATCTCCAAGCCGATCTGAAGCGCGCACAAAAATCGATTGCTTCAGTTGAGCAGAAGATCCGTGAGATCGAAGAAAGCCTTGAAGGATATACTAAGGAGATTTCCAAACTCGAGAAGGCTAAGGCAACGAAGCAGGCTGAGCAGGAACAGGAGGCCCTCAGCATTGAAAAAATGCAGAAGCGCATGGAGAAGAGCATGGCCAAGCGTGCCATGCTGGGTGAGAACGCTGCCGAAGTTCAGCGCAAGATCCGAGATCTCGGTGTGCTTCCAGATGAAGCGTTCGAGAAGTATACCAAGTTCAAGTCCGAAACACTCGTCAGCAAGTTGAAGAAGGTCCACGAGAACCTGAAGAAGTTTTCACACGTCAACAAGAAGGCTTTCGAGCAATACAACAACTTCACTAAGCAACGTGATACGCTGCAGAAGCGTCGTGAAGAGTTGGATGAGTCTCAACAGTCTATTGAGGAATTGATTCAGGTTCTTGACCAAAGGAAGGATGAAGCTATCGAGCGTACCTTCAGACAAGTATCGAAGAGCTTTGCAGAGATCTTCGAAAAACTTGTTCCTTTGGGTCGTGGACGTTTGGTTATTCAACGCAAGGCGGATAACAGGAGCCGACGTGACGAGGATGACTCCGATGAAGAGGAAGGAGGACGCAGCTCTGTCGACAACTACCTTGGGGTTGGGATCTCAGTTTCCTTCAACTCCAAGCATGATGAACAGCAGAAGATCCAGCAGCTTTCCGGAGGACAGAAGAGTTTGTGCGCCTTGGCTTTAGTCTTCGCTATCCAGCAGTGCGATCCAGCACCATTCTACCTCTTTGACGAAATCGACGCCAACCTTGATGCTCAATACCGTACCGCTGTTGCCCAGATGGTGAAGAATTTGAGTGCCGGTCACGAAGGTGGACAGTTCATTTGGTAAGCACCATATTGACTTGAGTAGAAACCAGTAGGATGACTAACGAATTTTCGTAGCACCACTTTCCGAAGAGAAATGGTCTTGACAGCAGATCAACACTACGGTGTCACATTCTTGAACAAGATGTCGAGTATTGATCTTGTCGGTAAGGAGGAAGCGCTGGCCTTTGTCGACGGACAGAAGCAGTAAAGACGGCATTTCGCTCCAATTTAATGTAATATCTTTGTCACCATTTCTTTTTTTTTTTTTTTACCCTGCTGCTGCTTTTACATACGGCGAAAGAGCTTACACCCTTTCTGTTCTTGCTCTGTTTGCTTCTGCATTTTTTTATGACTTTTTTCCTACAACTATTGATTCATGAATGATATCACGGGAAAGTCACACGGAGTTCCGGGCTGTGAAGACTTTCTTTCTGAATGTTCTATTTTTCTTCATAAAAATACTTTTCTAATCGAGACCCTTGCAACCGATGTCGCGATATGCTAGAGGGGTGGTGGTTGCTGTGGTATTTTGACGACAACGACAAAACCGTAGGTATGCAGGCTATCGATATTGCAATTGTACAAGCTGCATTCACTGATAGGCATTGCCCAGGTAAATTCTAAGCCCTGAATCGGCTCGTAAGGTTGATATCAGGCCGATATCAACGTAATATAGGAATATATGGGACCAATGGGGCCTGTATCCAGCCAAATGAGTGATCATTCCAAGAATGAAAGCCTCGTCAAAGAACAATAGTTGAACGATATCGATCAGGCCGACTAGACTACGTGAGATGGACATGTACAAGGATGCAGTATTGTAAATGGCTGGTGGTGTTTGGTATCAGCTTGGAAGCAGCAGGACATCGTGGACGGTAATTGGCCAGGATGCGGGCGTTGTTGTTATTTTTGAGGCTGGTCCCGGTGATAGCGCAATTCGATTGGCTGGGGCCCCTGAAAGGCGTTTAATCTGAAAGGGTGTGTGTGGCCGTGGGACGGGATCTCTGACATACAATAATAATCTGTACATAGACGGCCTGGTGTTTAACACTCTAGTGGAGGCCGATTAATATCCAGCCATCCAATATACTTACTACCCAACGTTACTATTCTTCCAAGTGTTCGAAAGTGTAGATATCATTCATACTTCATCGACGACATCCATCGAAGCCAAAGATAGTATTAGTGAAAGCGTTGCAACTGACGAATTCGGATGTTTTTGGCAACAACAACACCAACACCATCCAAACACAGCAACTGAACATCAACATCGACACCAAGACCATCTCCATCTCCATCCAATCGTCACCCGTCGACCACCTCACCTCCCACCTCGCCTCTCCCTCGCCTCTCCCTCCGACCTCCCCCCAAACCCACCTCAACCACCGTCTCTCCCTCGGTTAGACGTCTCGCTCACTCCTTGACATCGACAACCAACCATCCGCTCCTCGGTCGTACCGCTGTTTGTTATTACCATCGGTCCCTTTCCCTGTCGACTACAATCCAGGCCAAACCATGTCCCAACCACCTTCCTCGCTCTAAAGACGCGAAGAAGACGACATTCCGTATTCATCACAAACCTCACAAGGACCTCCGACACGCTCGAAATATTCTCGCCATCTCTCCCTCTACCCGACGTCAACAAAACCGTCATTCCCACCACCATCAACACTAATCGTTTGCCTTAACAGCAACTTGTAGATTTCACCAGGTTTCTAGCGGGTAAAGGTCTCTGCGAATACAGAGACTACAACCGCTGAGTAATCTCCAACCTACAAACTGCTCTCCTCAATAACCTCCTTCCTCTCATCATCTCTCTTTTCTCCACACTCTGGTGCTCCTGGTTCTCCATCCAAGGCTGCATCGCAGAGGCTAAACATGGAGACTTACGATTCGAAACGACGCCCGCCGCGGCCGCCCCTTTTCACCAGTAATTCGACGGCATCGACCAGCACAAATGGCTCCGGAGCATGCGATCCATCGTTATTACCTGCTGTCGCTTCACAGCTTCGAAAAGTTGTTTGGTACTCGCTGGACAACAACCTCATCACCAACGCCATATTCACCGCTGAACGACTGGTAGCATTTGATTCAAAGGACCCTGAGAATACATACCTCCTCGCCCTGTCACTTTACCGTGGTAATCACGTTAAGCACGCTGAGAGTATCACGAAGGCTGTTAAAGGACATTTAGGGTGTGCATATATCTATGCACAATGCTGTCTGGGATTGAAAAAGTATCGGGAGGGTATTGCCGCATTAGAGAAGTGCAAGGCTTTGTGGGTTAGCGAGAGCCACTGGAGTATGTGTAGCCACCTGAAACTCATCTGTTGACGCTTTGAGACTGACTGGATATTTCTTTGTCACCAGATCAACATTCGGATAGAGAACGTCGGTCGACACCAGATGCAGCAGCCGTACTAAATGTTTTAGGTGACTTGTTTATGGGTATGCGAGACGACAAATTAGCCCTTCAAGCGTATCATGCTTCGTTTGCCGCAAACCCATACCTCTGGGATTCGTTTAGTTCTACTGCAGAAACCGGTGCCGCACTTAAGGCCACCGCGGTATTCAAACCGACAGAAGAAATGCTCGCTATTGCTCGGATGGCTAGCCAGTCACTAAATTCATCGATGACGGAAGAAACGGTTATTTCACAGAGCCAGTTCAACAGTCAAGAACACGATCCATTCTCTTCTTCTTCTTCACAATCTCGAGACCCCGGAACCGTTTTTGGTGTACCACCCGCCCCGCAGAATAGGTTGAACGAGGGTGGGGCAAATGTAGGGATGGAAACCCCGACGAGTGATAATGTCATTCCAGCTTCCATCGACTACCCAAAAGCACCTTCCCGCAAAGCTCGACCTCAAAGTTTGATAGATGCTCCGCGAAAGACTTTGATGACAAGATCGAGAGATCAGGATCATCAGTTGGAGAAGAAAAGGTCCATTGCTAGTACCGATGAGGCTAAGAATTCCCAGACCGCTGTGACCGCTCCAGCCACTCGCAGAAGCAATCGAATTCTCGCTTCGAATCGAATTACGAGCAAATTTGCCGCCGCCGGACAACGAGAAGCGAAGAAACCAAAGACAGCAACCAAATCTTCAAGTCGTGGCCAATTGGCCACTGACAAGGCCTCGAGCGCCCTTGTTCATAGTCAGGGAGACGTTCACATGGCAGAGGCCCGCCCAATCTCTGCTCCGATTCCGAGACCCCAAGAGCCAAAAGAAGTCATGGCTCATGTCGTTATCTTGGATTTGTATAGGAAGCTTGGGACTGCGCTGGTCAATCTCTGCCGTTTTGACTGTAAGACAGCCGTTATGAACTATCAATCTTTAAACCCAGTTCATAGGGAAACTCCATACGTCCTTGCTAAGCTTGGTCGAGCCCTATACGAACTTTCGAGAT
Source organism: Arthrobotrys megalospora (assembly GCA_036971655.1). Lineage (NCBI taxonomy): Eukaryota > Fungi > Ascomycota > Orbiliomycetes > Orbiliales > Orbiliaceae > Arthrobotrys > Arthrobotrys megalospora. Next base: position 1,302,939 of record JAVHJN010000013.1, read on the forward strand.
ACACCGAAGTAAGTGTTCACTCATAATCACAAAGCGTAGCCCTATTGACTAACGATGTATAGGCTGGTGAATGCTTTGCCAAAGTCCGTTTGATGGACCCCCTACGAATGCAGGAAATGGAAACATATTCAACTTTGCTTTGGCATCTCAAGAAGGACGTTGAACTGTCGTTCTTGGCTCATGAACTATTTGACTTGGATCGAGTTTCTCCACAGGCATGGTGTGCTCTAGGGAATTGCTACTCGCTCCAGCGGGATCATGACCAAGCTCTCCGATGCTTCAAGCGTGCCACTCAGATTGATGATCAACTTGCCTACGCTTACACATTACAAGGCCATGAACATCTCGCCAATGACGACCTCGAGAAGGCGATGTCGTGTTTCAGAAGTGCCCTTTCTGCCGACAGTCGCCATTACAACGCTTGGTACGGAATTGGAAAGGTTTATGAGAAGTCTGGGAAGAATGATATGGCCCTGAGGCATTATAAGACTGCTTATTCCATCAACCCTACAAACGTTGTCTTGATTTGCTGCGTTGGTGCCGCTTTTGAGAAAGAAGGAAACTACAAACAAGCTCTAGTTCACTATTCGAAGGCCTGCGATCTTGCACCGGGTAGCGCCCTGTCGAAGTTCAGAAAGGCACGCGTTTTGATTGGATTAGGAAAGTTACATGTAAGTTTTATCGCTCTGACTATAGGTTGTCCTAGCTGACCACTGACTCTTTTCAAACTAGGCGGCACGAGATGAGCTTGTCTCTATCAAGGATATTGCTCCAGAAGAAGCAAACGTACATTTCATGCTTGCCAGAGTTTACAAATTGCTTCACGAGAAGCAGCTTGCTGTCAAGCATTTCACGTCCGCCCTCCACTTGGACCCTAGAGTAAGAACCAACGAGACCCTAAGCCCCATAACCCCATGCTAAAACGTTCATCTACAGGCAAGCTCATTAATCAAAGAGGCGATGGAATCACTTGACGACCCCAACGAGGATTCGTACATAGAAGACGCGGAGCCCTACTTGGAGCAATAGTCTGTGATTCTTCAAACTTCTTTGCCCATTTTTACAATCCCGATTTTCATATCTTTCTCAGTCACCACTCTACCCCGCCTCTCTTACCAGGTTCGGTATCCATATCTAGGTCGAGGAACCTTTTCATAAGGTTCCTCGTTTTTCTCCTTCCCGCCTGTACCCTTTCAAGAGCCTCTTCCTATGGTCCGTGTCACCTGAAGGTGCCACCGACCTCGGCTGTTTGACGTCCATCTTCTGGGCTCCAGCTACGCTACGCGATGTCTAAAGAAAGAAAAACAATGCATATATCCTGCATCACCCTAAAAAATCGGCGTTTTCTGTCTATCTGATTTCCATGGCTAGCGTTTATCGGTCTCTGTTTTCGTCGTTCCTTGCTATTCGGGGTGTTTCAGTTTAGTGGCGTTCCTCTCCTGCGCTCTCTTGCTTGTTTTTTCGAGGATTATTAGCTCTCTCTCTCGCTGAAATGTTACTAATGCACGGTGAGTTATGGGTTTTTATGGGATAAACTCGATAATGACTCTCCTCGAGGGCTTTATTCCATTTTTTACCCTGACACGCCTCCCCTTTTTTGTCTGCTTGCTTAGCTAGCCGTCTTTCTTCTTCTTGTCTGTCAATAACTTTTTACAAGTTTTCCTCCTCCTGTATTATAGCTAAGATAGATAGCTTGAGACGAAAAAAAACAAAGAGGTCCCTCCCCGAGGAAGGTGTTTATATGGGGACCTGTTATGAATTTATATTTCTGGAATACCTGGTTGTTTGATGTTGTAAATTAGTGAGAGTAGGGTATGTGAGAAAACTTCGAAATGAACTCGACGCTAAGTTCTGGATTATATCTGTGTGTGTATATACATTGTTTCGGAAACCAGGTTGTGGACCTTCGGTACATACGCGGGTTTTCGGTAGATATATACATTAATAATATATACTGGTGGGCTTGAGTGGATAAAAAAAACTCTGCCAACCAATCTTCAAGAGAGAATAGCCTCAAGGGCTGTGAGAGTATGTACTCTCGGTGTGGTGAAAAACTGTTCCCTTCTAAAGGGGAGTTGGTATTAATCATTATTTAGTATTCATTCGTGAGAAAGTTTTAAAACGAGAGGTCGAGGCCGTCTCCGAATTTCTTAAATTGGTCGGCTATCGTGATCGTATTTTGTTAGACCTAAGTCTCTGTATTTCCATATATGTTGAGCACCAAGGAGGAAGACTTACCGTATTGGCGGGTTGTGGCACAATCGGAATCCAATGATACCTCGAATGCTTGCGGTAGCAGGGCTTTCAATTCGGTCTGCCTGCGACGATGTGAAGGATGCGTGCTGAGAAGCTCTGGCGGTGATGGCTCGTTCTTCTCTAGCTCTTCCATTCGCTCCCATCTATTCATCCACCATTGATAAGCATAAATACTCTACCAATTTATCAACTCTATTTCACTTACACAGCAATAGCAGCCTTAGGATCATAACAACCCTTCGCCATCAACAGTAATCCAATATGATCCGCCTCACTCTCCTGCGCCCTCGATTTGGGTCTATCGATTGCTAATTGTAGCAGCTGATGTCCCAAATCGCCCGGTACACCCCAGAATAACTCAACGACCCACGAGGCAGCGAGTAGGAATAGACCTCTAGTGATCTGTTCCGCTGAATGCCGTGCGACATTATGACCGATTTCATGTCCCAATACCGCGGCCAACCCATCGTCGTTACCGCATACAGGTAACATACCTGTAAAAACAAACACTTTCCCACCAGGCATGACAAAAGCATTTCGTTCATCCGATTCAATAACCGTGGCTTTCCATTCATAATCCGACGGTAACCCGGAGTGAGGTATCAACCGTTCAAGAACTCTTCGGACTTGAATACTTCTCGGATCATTTTCGGGAAGGATCTGGTTTTGGAATTGGGAAAGTAGTTGGGGTAGTTGTTCTTCACTTAGGGATTTTGTGAATTCTTCGGAGATGATGTTGAAGCGGCGGCGGCCGGAGATGGGGACTTCTTCGAGGTTGTAGACGTAGAAGCCGCCTGTTAGGGCACCGAGACCGGCGGCTTCGACCAGGAAGGTTGGGCGGGCGGCCCAGCGGAGGAGGGCGATGTAGGCTGCCCAGCGGATTCGTTGGGTTTGTTGGTACCGGGTCGGGGAAGGGTTTGATGGGGTGGTGTGGAATGCGTGGTGGGAGGGGAGTGGGGAGATGCGCCTACTTGCGGTGGGCGGTGGGAATTGTAGCCGTGGGAGTAGCGGGGTTCGCGGGGTGATGGGAAGAAGTCGTGCGCGTGCCAGGCGGGACGCTAGACGGATGGATGGCAGCATGTTGGATGGTTGAAGGTGGTGATCGAAGTTATCGTAACATCATACATCGTGAAGAGGAGAGCTGAAGGGGCTATAAATGCAGCGTTCTTCGAGCATATGAATCATGTGCATAAGTGCATGCAGTTTCGCGCTGACGTTCGGCGACGGCGATTTGGTTCGTTTTCGACAGCGACGGCTAGCCGAAGCTAGCCAGCTAGAACGAGTCAAGTATCGATACATCCCCATATGCTCTTCTCCTAGGACCATCAGTGGATGAGGTACTCGGTGCTTTAGTAGAACTAGAGAAACGTATTATACCCTCACTCTATGCAATCGCAACCAAATCCATCTAAATTGGATCTAAAGGTTCGTTATCGAGTAATGTTAATGCTGAAGTCTGGAGAATAGGTTGCGTTGGCAGGGATCGAATCGTGATCTCCATCTTGTGCATAAAAACATGTACTAACTCTCTATTTCGCCACCGAATGATTTGACGTTAGTATCAATAGACCTCCCAGATGGATAGCTTGTAGAAATAACAGGCGATACTCGAAAGTCGTCGAGGGATTTTGAGAAGTAACATTATATTGTCATATCTTGTACCCTACTACAACCCTGGCCGCAAGACAAGGTTCAAACCTCAAATCCCAGCCCGCTATCCAAAAGAAGCGGAAGCGACACCAAAAAAAAATCTGATAGAAAAAAAATATAAATCCCTCGAACCAGATTCGAACTGGTGACCTGCAGGTTACGATTTACTCAGAAGTTTGAGCTTCTGAAGGACTATTACAGCCTGTTGTGATACCAACTACACCATCGAGGGGGGTGCGCATAAAGTTTTCACATGGGCGATTCGTTAGAATAATGTCGAATGTCCCTCTCGCTGTTGTGCTCCCCAGGTCTTTGGTTCGTTCGGCTTTTTGGTTCTGGGAGATGCTGCACTAGCACTAAGGTTAACGGTTCTCGATTACACCAAGAGTACTTGTCTATTCACAGGCTTTATTATGCTAGTTGGAGTTCTAAACTTCAAGTTACGATTTATATGTCCTTGTTTGTTATATACCAATATATTGGGGGAATCGTCTGCATTAGTAGCTAGGGAGATTAACTTTACTTTATGAGTTTTTTAGTACTTAGTTACAGTATATTGCTATTAGTCTCGTAGTATTATCACTACATAGTATCTCAGAAGCTTCGATGTCACCAACATCACTTTTTAATAGTGACGCTGCGCAGACGTTACAGTGATACTACGATGGCATCGCGGTGGCACCGCAACGGCACCGCAAAGACATCGCAATGACACTGCAGCGGCACAACGGCAACGCAGTGGCGCTCCACCACCGGCCATCTCCGCCATTCAGTTCCTAGGATACACCTTATGTAAATCTGCCTGTGTGGATCCCTTTGAGTCTACCAATTGTCTCACCGATCACTAGTTACTCCGAAAGACTCAAGCTGCCCTGAGCTGAAGCCAGCCAGCTGTCGAGTATTCGATACATGGGAATGTGTTGAAACCGTGATTATTCCCTGCTGCGCTTTACCTAAAATGGATAGTGGTACCAAAACTGACCAATCACGTTTTCAGGGCATGTCGAAAACAGCAATCCACGCCTTGGCCCGGTCTTGAGACGACATCAGCTGAAATCACGATCTTTCGAGAATATTAATAGTGAATTCCGATAGTATAGGGTCGAGACATGTCTCGATATGTCTAGTAGCTATGGTGTGTGATTATAGCTACGCCAATGGTCAGGCTCGCGGATCTTGACATCAAACTATTATCCAACGTACAAGATGTATATTGCTACACCATTAATGTTACGTATTCGCATCCTACGCTACAGAGTTATCCCAAGAGCTTGATGCTCCTGCCTCTATAGCTCTAAACCCGGGGCATCCGCATATTTCCATTGCACTCTGTAACATCAACCCCAACCTCTAGGCCGGGCCTCTAGACGTTTCAAAGTGAACCCAGCACCAGTGAAGATAGCCAAGACGTCACTTGGCCGGATCACGCAGGGGAAGCTATTCCCTGTTCCAAACCTGGCAAGCTCCAACGTCCAACAACACCAGAATCCAGACAAGACACTTCGAGATTGCTTCAGAACGATTGAGCGAAAAGCTTCGAAGGAAGCTTAATGCATGATGCCGGGTTTTCCGATATTGTCTTAAGCTTCTCGAATGTTGAATAATATACGATGGCAAATTGTGTATATAAAGCACATCGATTCCTCCCTTCTCGATGATTTTTTTTCTACCATCATCAGCATCAATCAACTACTTCAACTTACTCTCATCTTCACTTCTTTTTTCCGTGGCCGGTCCACTATAACTTTCAGAGGCAGGTTCCTCCAGTTTACACTTAACGAACAATCTTACGATCCATCTTTACGATTTCTTCACGAACATTTTTCACGAATCAATATCTTTCTATTTTAAGATTTATTACTTAATCACTTAAAACCCAAACCATCAAAATGAAGTTCTCCACCAGCACTATCGTCTGCACTGCCCTCCTCTCCTCCTCCACCGCCCTCGCCGGTACCTGGCGCCAATTCGAGCGCCGCCAATACTACGAAACCGGCGTCGGTAACGCCGTAAATGCCATAAACGCCGCCGCTGCTGCTGGCGTCCCAGCAGCCAACACCTGGCTTAACACCGCACCACAATCCGACGTGTATTCCTGGGCCGCAGGAAAACGTCAAGTAACCGAAGACCAACGTCCCCGCCTCTCCGCAAAGCAGCGTGCCATCGAGCGTGCCAGACGACACAATGCACCCGAAGCGCAGATTACATTTTTGGAAGGTATTCCTGACGAAACGTTTGATAAGATGTCTACAATGCGCCGAAAATTCGGGCAGGCGATGGGACAACTCTGGAATGGTACCGTGCCGGATTTGAACGCTCTACCTACCGAGGGGTTTAGACCCCCACGTGGAGCCTTCATGCGCCGCCCCGGTACTGGTGGAGAGGGTAGACCTGAGGGCGGTAAGCCGTCTCCTAGGGAGTGGCTTATGCGATGGGCGGTTATGAGCGGTGCTTCTGCTGAGCAGGTTCAGGCTTTGAAGGATACTCCTGAGGCTGAATTTGAAGGGCTCAAGGATATGCCGTTGAAGGAGAGGTTGGTTAAGGAAGCTGAGCTGATGAAATCGGATAAGGTTGAGTTTTTCAAGACGGGTGTTCCTCAGGCTTTGTATGATGAGTTGGCTACTTTGGAGACTACGGTTAGGGAGGCGCATAAGAAGCTTAGGAATGGTGAGGTTCCTACTTTGTAAAGATGCTCTTATGATGAACTTTTTAGAGAGTTAGGATAGACTTGATGGATGTACTAGTAATTAGCTGGGTTAGGCTTTAACGAAGGCCACAGTCGACCCATACTAGCTATTGACTACAATTCCAAGCACCGTATTATGCTAAAGCAAAAAAAACTATGGGCCCTTAACCCCGTAGAACATGTAATCCGTGCAAAACGCCCGTACTTGATCAATATCAACCGTTCCATAAAAATTATTCCCAACTAAAGTAAGAAGGATCGATTTGGTCCGCGGTGTCTGTACCTGTCACCGTCTCACCGCCAGGTAGAATATTGTAAAGGCCATACTCGGTTGGGTTTTGGCCATTCCAAAGGAAACTCTGATCTCCACCCGTGAACCCTTCGAATTCGCCAGAAGTATACTGCCCAAGCATACCATCTGGGTTAGCAGCCGTAGCCATATACAAATCCCCGTTGCCGTCCTGGGCAGGACCATCCTGTTGCATGATAATGTCATATGGCACCCCGATATCCGTATTATTCTGCTCAGCGGATTCAACTGGCATCGTCATAACTATTTCTCCAGCATCCTTCGCCAGACCTACCAGTATCCCTGTCCACCTGGAACAAACCGAAAGTCCTTTGAAGAAGTGCTCCGCATACTCCCCCGCGACCTTTTGGAATTTTATCGTAATACTTTCTTGCTCAGAATCTGGGAAAGGAATATGATGGAATCCGTAATCGCCGTTTGCGAATACCCCTCGAATAACACACCATTGTTCCAATGTCAAATCCAAGATACGGAGAGTTTCGAATAAACGGTTGTAAACCGGGTACCTGAAACTCAGCTTTATAAGACGATTGATAGTTTTTTCGTCGAATACTAGTTTGTATACATAAGTACCGTTGGGACCGGGGCATATTTCCTTTGCGAGATTGTCTTCGTATTCGAGGTTTTTGATGAGTTTTATAAGTCTACCTTCGGCTTTATCGGTCGAAGATTGGCATTGGAGGTCGTATACGTGGAGGATGGAGGTGCAGATTATGCGGAGGATGCCTCTCATACCGGACTCGATAAATTTATAATATCCATTTGGGTCATCGCAGTTAGGCAGCGTCTGAATGTTGGGGTTCTTTGGGGGTTGACCGTGTTTTTTGCATGGCCGTGGCGGGAATAGGCTGCATTTTGGTCGGGACTCCTGTGCGTATACATTATTGTTGAGAGGGTCAGGCATTTGAGGCGACTCGAATGGTGGGGGGTGTCCTTCTTCGTTCATCCTCTGCATCTTGGACTTTCTAGAATCGGCGAGTGTGATATTAGGTTGGCTAGGAGTATATCGTCTGTACTGGTCTCGCCCCCGGTTGCTAGTGAATTATTAACGGATACGTGTAAGAACCGACTATATACAGTGGATCTGAGATATTATTGGAATATTCGCTGGTATAACAATTTCATGAAATGCAATGCTGATCAATCAGCGGAATTGAATGATCGTGATATCACAACTTCAAAAAATACCATGCAACAGCCACATGCACAATTTGATATTTGGCGGGCTATTTCTTCTCGCGGTCCGACCACAGTAGACCTCTAATCTTGTCCCTGCCATCTCTTTGGATAGCGTCCTCCCAGTCAATCCCGCCGACTTCCCCGCTAACATCCCCAACATGAGGTATTTCTGGATCAACTAGTTGGGCGATGCCTTTCCCGGAGTCCGTACTAATATCACTCGCTTTGTCCACTATTGTTACCGTAATGCTTTGAATTTGATCTTTCGCTGCCGAGATTTTATCGTGTGCGGCATCGGTGACCACGCTCGTCAAGGTCTTGTTCTTCTGCCGTAGCCGCATGATGAGCACATACACAGACAATATTTGTCTATGCAGGGCTTCTTTGATGAGCATCGTAATACCTATAACTCTTTTGTTAGCCTAGCCCTTCCCCAAGCATCCCCATAATCGAGTAAAGAATATAAATATCTCACCATTGGAAAAGAACCCCTTCAGTATCTCCCCCCAAACACCTTCATACATCCCCGCCACACCACCGGTCCGATATGCCTCTTTCAAAACCTCCAATACTGCAAACCCTCTACTCGCTTTATCCCCCTTCTTCTGCACCTGTGATCTGGCTTTTGCCATCGATAGTGGATACATAATCGAACTAGCCACCGCCTTTGAAATCGCAGCGAGTAGGAATGTCTGTCCTCCCGTCGGCCTTTCCCTATACCTCCTCGGCAACAACGATTTCAACGTTTCGTATAGGAAAAAGGTAATCGCCGGGTTTAGAGTTAATAACAAAGTAGCATCATAACCGGACCAGAAGCCCTTAATGCCCTTTTCTTTGTATATTTGTTTGATGATTGCCCTTGTATCGGTATTTTTATATATCGTCCGGGTTTCGACTTTTTCCCGTTGGAGAGCGGCGGTTTGTTTCCTGGTGACTACGTTTGCTATTGGGGCGGTAAAGAACTTTGCAATGGCACCGGCTAGGACGCCGATGGAGAGTTCTTCGAAGACGCCGAGGGTTCTGGGGGTCTTGCCGGATGGTGGGGTGTTTGCTTGGAGACGTCGTTGGCGCATGAAGTTGTCTTTCCATGATAACGTAATGAGTACAGTATCGATCGAGCAAATTCATATGGATAAGTTGAGAGAGAGCGCTCTTACAGGATAGAAAGTATATAAACGCCGACCCCATACTATTCGCCGTATCCTGCAAACACCCGGAATAAAAGGCCTTCACACCGCCTTCTTCTTTGTATATCTTCTTCGCGGCATCGATGAAACCCGCATATAGTTCATCACTATCCTCTCCATTTTCAGTATTGCTATTTGAAGTGTTGCGAATCGCACGTTGGACTTGTAATCTTTTTACGATCAGGTCGATCGGGTAGACTGCGATGCTTGAGATTGAAGTGCCTACGGCTCCGGAGAGACCTGCTATTATGGCGTTATACTCGTCCGGGGGTTGGATTTTGGATCTTTGTGGGGTTGAGAGGAGTTCCTCCGCCCTTGAATGGATGCTGTTAGTACTTTAATGTGGGGATTGCAGACGGTGAGTATACATACTCGAGATGGTAGAGCTCGAATGCGTCCTTTTAGTTGACATCTTGTTAGCAAAAGAGTGCATTATACTGCATAATCCAGTTATATTGATATTCCTTACGAGGTCGCTGTTGTAGTAAGTATACCGATTCATCGTTAAGAGTTATCATGGTCATGATCAAAGCCTGAGCCCCCGTCCAGCAGGGTTATTTTATAAACATCGAGTTTAAGTAACTACTGCAAGTACAAGCTCGGGCCGGGTCGCGAACTACGTCATTTCGGGAAAACACCAGGATCTCGAGGCCCCGACGTTCAACGGAGCAATAGTAAGACATATAAGACGGACAAGACAGGGCAGCGGTCGGGGCGCCTTGGCCTCAAATTGGCGCCCCTCATCTTTTGCAACCTCAGAAATCTTGGAACGTCTCGATCTTGTCCGCAGGCTTGTCGCGAAAGCTTGATCGAATCCGCCATGTCGCAGGAAGCACTCGTCCGGTCGTGGGGGTATTCCCATGTCTTCACCTGGACTGACGGTCCGTAAGTAGCCATCCCATCCCGTTCCGGTCGCTATACTATACTACACCGAGATATATATCCTTATGCGTATAAGGATATATTCTCGCTGTCGTTATAACCATGACGGGGATGCCCCGGGGAGAGCATAAATACGAATCGAATCAGTCAAGGCCAAGGCTAATCAGGATTAATCTAATAGAAACGGATACTACCCGCCCCACCGACACGCCACCGAGACCACGCACTTGATCGTACGCGGCTCCCTGACCATTCGCTACCCCGAGAGCAGTGATCCGGACACAAAGACCACCCACGGCGTCGGCGAGAGAGTTGACGTGGGAAAGAACGTGCTCCACGAAGTCTGGATAGGCGATGAAGGCTGCACTTGTAAGCAAAAGCAATGTTAATTGTTTCATGTTCTTTCATTCTTTCATTCTTTCTTTATTAATTCCTCCGCTGCAGATATCATCGGGGAGTAATAGCAAACCCACCATGGTCGCCTCGGTGGAAGAAATTTCTCCGGCCCAAGCTGCCGTCGACAGGCAATCCCCCAGAACATTAACGCAGACGGACGTCGATGCATGTACTCCGCATGAGCATTGTCTGCAAGCAGACCCCCTGGGGCGTAAGACGGATGTCAGACGGTAAGCCGCTTTAGCTTTGGCGACCGGCCGGTTCGACAAATCAGGGCGAGTCGGAACAGAACAGAACAGGTCAGGATTTAAATATTAAATCGACGGGCCAGGCTATGCAGAATGTAACCTCTTCCTATTAACTTCTTCTTGCTATAAAACCCCCATTCCATCTCTCCCTCCTCTGCTTTATGTTTGCTGCCACGTCCAATCTACCACCATCGCGATTTTTTCGACTTTAACGTCAACTGCATTTATATCGACTTCATTCTCTCTCTCTCTCTCTCTCTTCCCATGTCGACGCCTGCATCTTCCTAGCCTTCTGTTCGCTCGCATTGCAAACCAAGCTTCCGGTTGAGGTCATTTGAACCGGGGTTCACCTGCACTGCAACGGCACGCAGCCGCCCACCATGATTCGACGTCCGTCATCTTTCATCTCCATCGTCGTCGCCGTTTCCATAATCTTCTACCTCTACTACTTCACCAACAAATTCAACGTATCACCATATCTTCCCTCCCAAGTCCCAACTGCCACAGATGCCGAATCCCACAAATCCCCACCACCTCCTCTGGGAGAACAACCAGACGAAAACCCAAAGGATCATTACATAACCGTAACTGAAACAGTCTCAACAACCGCAACCCAAGCACCTCCCACAAACTCCAATCCAGACTCCTCCGCCTCCCTCCCAGCAGACTACTACCCTTCCCCGGGCGACCTAGACGAAGCCTCAACCTGGTGCGAAACCCGCTACGGTCCTACTTACCTCCAAACAATCGCCAAAAATGCTCGTCCATTCTGTAAACCCGAAAGTCACTCCCAATTCGACTGCCTACACAGCAACATGTACGGCGAAACCCGCAAGGACTCCCTCTGCATCGCTCAAAACGTCGTCTTTGAAGACCTAAGATTCAACATCGACTGCGAACTTCGCGATCCTCATGAACCAGACCTAATGGGCTACCCACACCCTCACAACTTCCAAAGTTACTGGTACGAAACGGGTCCTAGGGTAGTAATGAACCAATTCGTAACAATGGGTTCGTCTGCAGCCTCCGCATTCGACAAGAACAAATGTTCAGACCCATCAACCGCTCGCGACGACGGTTACAAAATCCTCATAAAACGCGAAGGTGGAACAAACTACTGGCACTCATTGATGGAAATCTTCTCCTTCTACTTCACAATCGACGCTCTACAAATGTCCATCAACAAAAAGACCGGAAAACCCTACATGTCGGCTTCAGACCCCTCTAAAATCCAAGTAATCATTCTCGATAAACACGATAATAAAAATTACTTTGAACTCTGGAATTACTTTTCTGATAAACCGGTACTCACGCTGGACGAATACATCAAAGACTCTTCTAGAAAACCCTGCATTTCGAATCTAATCATCCCGTTACCCGGTGCTTCAAACCCTCTCTGGCAAGGCGATTGGGACCCCCGCATCTGCGACCACTCGATAATAGTCTCCACGATCCGCAGCAGAATCCTAAAACACCTCCAAATCCCCACAGGTCGAGACCTTCACTCCCCGATAAACGTAACCTTCATAGACCGCAAAGGTTCACGAAAACTTACAAACTCAAAGGAATTAACCGACGCCTTAATCGCCGCTTACCCAACTGTCAACGTGAACGTGGTCGATATGGCAAAACTTTCGTTAAAGCAGCAAATCTCTTTGGTGGTTAATACGGATGTATTGGTCGGTGTTCATGGGGCGGGACATACGCATGCTTTCTTTTTGCCGTCGCAGAGTAGTTTGGTGGAGATATTACCGGCGGATTTGGGGCATAGGGGGTTTAGAAATCTCGTGGGATTGAGGGGACTACGATATTTTTCGGACCATGCGCCTATGGCGCCGAGTGATAAAGCAGAGGGTTCGAGGGATTGGCATGAAGAGGATGTAGTGTTTGAGAAAGATGCGTTTATGAAGCTGATGGAGGCTGCGATACAGAGTGTGGCGCATAGAGGGTTTTTGGATTCGGATGTTTCTTGATTTTATTTGAATGAAATGAAATGAAAGTCAAGTGATGGGAAGAGGTTAATAGAAGAGGAAGAGAGGGGAAAGTTGGGTAAATGACCGACGTGTGTGTATCTTTCTCGATTCCCCACCCCTAGTGATTCATATCTTGTGCATGGGTTACGATTAATGAAAAAGACGCAGGACGTTCGTTTTGATTTGGTTTTGGGATATTATTCGGTTGTCATCATCATTAGACTGCTATGTTTCCCTTTTCACATTTTGCATCATTTTCTCTTCTTTGTTCATATTTTAGCCAGTTCATTCATGCATTTAAGCATTATCATTTTCATCATCATCAGGCATTTACGTGTGTACTTTTCCTATTAAATGAATTCTAGTCATGATCAGTACCGAACTTGAAAGGGCAAACTTAAGAAGCTTCTAAGTACTCAAAAATATCAAATCCTGCTTTTTAATACATTAAATATACAATTATAAGCTTGACACCCGGAGCCTTCAACCGCAAATACACCATTTCCAAGCTGCCATACCCCACCGTAAACAGCTATTTCTCTACTCGTCGGCACCGAAGGAACTCCCGTCAATAAAACGAAAAGAAGCGAAAGTTATTTTGCAAAAAAAAGGCATGACGAAAAGCGAGGGTACACAGACAGCTACAAAAACAATCATCTCATGACCAAAACCCCCAAAATGCACAAAAAGAAGTTTAGACAGCAAAAAAAGAGGACTCCACAGAACGCCATGCTAGACCTTCAAAGATACCCCTCCTAACGATCAGAATTAAAAAACGAATGTAAAGAAAACCCCCAGAGCTGAGGAGAAGAAGTAAAAAGAACCGAAAAATAGCCGGGAGCGAATTAATCTTGATCAGCCTGCCCAAAGAAAGAAGGAGTCGAGTCCTGTAATATCCGTCTCTAAGGAGATACATTCTCAACTTTAACTTTCTTCGCAGTACCAATATTGACTTGTGATACCTATACCCCTTCGTTAGTACCACCCTTTCAAAACTTACAAAGAATAGTAAAGGAAAGAAAGAAACATACCTTCTTCGCAAACTTCAAACTCGTCAAAGTCTCATTCATATGCGCCAACAAAGGACTAACCATCACAAACATCAAAGTCTAGAAGAAAAAAACACCCCCAAAAGTTAGCATACCCCTCAAACCCAACTATCGATAACCGTTCAAAAATAAAGCGACATACCTTACTATTCCCCCCCAAACTATTCTGCAACAAAAACGTCAACTTTGAATTCCTATAAGGAATATGCTTCACCTCCTTCCCTCCACCAAGAGCACTAATCACGTCTCCTAAAGCACTCAAACTCTTATTGATATTCTGCGTCTCCTTCAACCTATCCCCCGTAGCCTGCGAATGACTCAACCGTTCCGACCCGGCCAAATCAACAAGGTTCAAAGTTCCCTCACACTTCTCCCCGGTAACGTTGTTGACCCCGTACAACTTCAAGATGAACACCGAATGACTTCTCGAAGACCTTTCATTAGCTTTCGTAGCTGCCACCATTCGATTATTCGACGCCCGTCGCATAACTTCCTCCATCATGTCAGGTCCGTTGAGCGTAATGGTCGTACATTCCGTCAACGTAGTCCTTCCCTTATCATGTCGAATCTCAATCTTCTTTTTATCCAGGTCGGTATCCTTGCCGAGTAAATCATTCAGATTCTCGTTGTAAACTTCCACAAAGCTGCCTTCCATTGTGTATGTCCATCCTTTCTCAGTAAGCTGGGCGGAGGTACGGAAGATCTGCTCCACGGCTTGTGGGATCATACCGTCCTTGGAGGTCATCGTGAATGTTTTACCAGAGCCCGTTTGGCCATAGGCGAAAATGCAAACGTTGTATCCATCAAGGGCGGACTGGACCAGCTGTGAGATTTCTTCAAAGATGAGGTTGTTATTCGCTGTTGGGTTGAAGACTTTGTCAAAGGTGTACGGGTGCTCCTTGACAGTCTCCGCACCGCTGAGGGTAGCCTTCTCCGAGGAATAAACCTTGATGTCCTTCGCCTCATCATCTTGACCAGGGAAATCCATCTTCGCAGGCTCTGTCTCAGCTTCAAGTGTAGGCCTAACACGGCAGAAAACTCGAATGTTTCCCTTCAACTCCAAAACCTGGTTATGCAACTTCCGTCGAAGAGTCTCCTCAGTCCTCAGTTTCGTCATAGCTGTTTCCAAATCCTGGCGCATCTGGGAGACATCTCCATCCTTAGCTCGAATAGAACTATCCCGGTCTGAAATCATGGATTCGAGAGAGCAAATCTTGTCGCGAAGAGCCCGCGCCGAAGATTCCATATTGAGCGAGTTGACAGACTGCTCAGAGATAGTATTCCTCATATCCTTATTCATCTTCTGCGCAACAGCCAGCTCATCCTTCGTCTCATTATGAGCAGAAGTCTCAGCCTTCAACTCTCCCTTCACCTTCGCAAGCTCCGTCTCATAAGTGCTCTTGAGCGTCGCAATCTCCGTCATATAAGTATTCTTCAAAGTCGCAACTTCAAGCTCACTCCTATTCTTGAGATCCAAAACCTCATTCCGACTTCGCTGCTGCGCATCTTCCAAGTCTCTGGCAGCATTAGTCTTAAGAGTCGATAATTCATCCGCATGCCGTCGCTTATCTTCCGCCTGCTCCATCTTAAGCCTTTCAAGCGCCATCCGTAACTCATCGACCTCGGATTTATGCTTAGTCGTCAAGTCGCTAACTTCCGTCTTCTGCTTCCGCTCAAGGTTGTCAATGTCATCGCGGGCTTTCCGCCGTAACTCATCCGTTTCGTTAAGAAGCTGCCGCCGAGCGTCATCAGCCTCGACTCTCCTCAGTCGCTGCTCTTCATGTAGTTCCATCTTTGTTTTATTCAACTCGGCCTGCTCGCGATTTAACTCGGACTGAAGATGTGAATTCTTGGTTTCCAATGTCGCTCGCACAGTCTCCAATTCGATCACTATACCAAATCAGCACCCAAACTCCCAAATCCCCACAAAATCAAAGTTATAATTACCCTTCATAGAACTCATATCCTTCTGCACATTCGTATCCGCGAACCTATCCATCATCTCCCTATGATCCTCTTCCAAATCCGCCAATCGTCCTTTAACATCCCACCCAGCTCTAGCAGGCCTCTTCTTCGCAACCCAGGGACCTCCGGAGCCCTTTTCTTTCTCTTGTTCCTTCTCCTTCTCATCTTCAGCTTCATCTTGTCCTAAAGGAAGCGCAGCAGAAACTACAGCTTCGATCTGTTTATTGTGGGCCGCTAACGCAGCATTCGGTTTCCCTAGTGTACTCCTATTCAAAGCACCCCTCGCAGCGGCTCCAATCCTCGAAGCACCTGGTCCACCGGTTCTACCAATCGTACTCTTACCCAGAATATTCCTTCCAACTGGACCTTTAACCGCAGAAGCGGCGGCGGCCGGGGTATTCTGAGATATCGCCGATCTAGCGACTTGAGCCGGGCGGTCGTATGGGCTATCCGCGTGTTCAAGGCCTCGTTTTAAAGATGTTGAAGCTGATAAAGGGTTCGCAGTGGATTTTGCCGCAGTCGTTGGACCTTTAAGAGCGGATGGTTTTCCTATTACACTTGTGCTGAAGATGGAGGGTTTACCGATTACGCTTTTGCTGAATGCGAGTCTAGAGTTTACGGTTGATTCTCCTAGGTCTGCGAGGGGTTGTGTGGTGGAGGTAGTGGATTGTGGTTCTAGGTTGGTATTTGCAGTGGAGGATGGGGCGGGTAACCGCGACCCACCGGGTCGAGGGAGTGATGATTGCATGGTTAATTGAGGTTGCACAGGTTCGTTAAGAGCAGCAGGTGGTGGTTCTGGCTCGAGGAAGGCTTCATTCACGCCGACCCTGGTGACGGGCACGGGGATGAGAGATCGGACGGCAGTAGTGATCGGGCCTCCAGTGTATTCTATATCAACGTCTTTGTCCTTGTCCTTGTCTTTGTCCGGACAGTTTGGTGGATGGTTGAGGAGGAAAGGAGGAGGGTGTGGATATCGTTTTGTGAGGAGGGTTGAAGGAGGTATTGGGTTTAGACGGACTCGATGGAGATTTGGCGATGGCTAGATGAAGTTGATGTCAGTATATGAAAGAATGAATAGTATGTAGGTAGATGATTGATGAAGGTGGAGATGAAGATGAAGATGAAGTCGAGATGTTGTGACAACACAAAGAAAGGGAATAGCTTCAAATCGCGTGTTTGTTGACATCGAAGCTCCACTCTTGACAACAACATCACGGCTCCAAATAAAGCTACAGTAGCAGCATATAATAGGATAAGATAGGAGAGTATACTCACAGGCGCAGACCCGAATAGAACATTTGATTCAGCATCGGTCTTCGAAGGACTGCTGTTGAGAGTCGACAGAGCTGCGACGGCGGTGATTTTCTTGGCCTGGGCAAAGAGCGTGGACTTCATGTTTACGTCTTTCCCTTTTCTGACGGGGGTAAACAAACGCTGTGATTGGTTGGCCGGGGTCAGCTTGGCTTCTTCGATTCAGCGACTTCAATCTTCAATCAACTTACTTTCGACTTTAACTTCGACTTCGACTTCAACTGACAAGAACGAGAACGAGAACGAGAACGGCATCAACAGCGGAGGGTGGTGGTGGATTAAAAAGGACCACAGCATACACACATAAACACCATTAATCCACCAACAATATCAATAATAATCACCTCCATCGACAGATCACCACGATGAACTCCTCCTCCTCCTGGTTCACGTAAGCCCCCCATAACCCCCCATACAATATACCTACTATCATTGCGATACTAACAAGACCAGCTCCTACGAACGCTCCCTCCTAAAATCCGACTACGGCACCCAACGCCACCGCCTAACCCGCGACCACTCCAAATCCCTCGACTCCTGCAACCTCTGCCTCCAACGTGCCCGCGACCCGGTCTGCTGCTCCACCCACGGCGACATCTTCTGTCGCGAATGCGCCATCTCAAATCTTCTATCTCAAAGAACGGAAATAAAACGTCTACAAAAGGAAATTGAGAAGAGACATGCAGATGAAGAAGAAGAGAGAGTAAGGCTCGAGAAGGAGGCTGTGGAAAGAGGTGTAAAGGAGTTTGAAGAAGTACAGATGGGACTCGAACGGCGGAAGATAAATAGTAATAATAACAATAATAACGACCTTAAACGAAAAGCCGGCGATATCACAGCGGATAATACACCGACTCAAACAATAATCGCCCGTTCAAACGGAAAAATCACAATAGAAGAAACAGAACCCGACTCCTCTTCCTCCTCCCACCAAACCAAACGCTCAAAAACCTTCACCCTCGACGAATCAGAACTCCTAAGAATCGCCCGTTCAGACCGCGAACGTCTAAAAACTTCAATAACCGCCGAAAAATCCGCCGCTTCAGCTCCAAAACTTCCTTCATTCTGGATCCCATCTTTAACACCTTCTCTGTCAACCTCGGAAATAGCACCGACCAAACCACCGAAACTGCAACCCGTTTGTCCGGGATCAGATCCAGAGAAGCTGCACAACTACAGTTTAAAATCTTTAGTCACCGTAAATTTTGCAGAAGAGGAAGAGGAGAAGAATAAACACGGTGAAAAGGCTAGGATATGTCCCAGTTGTAAAAAGGGTCTTAGTAACGAGACCAAGGCCGTCGGTATGTTCATTTCCCTCCATATAATATATCCCTAACTAAAACCATAACTAACACCCCAACCAGTCGCAAAACCCTGCGGCCACGTAATCTGTAGACCCTGCGTAAAGAAATTCATCCTCCACTCCAACGACCCCCACGCCTCCTTCGCCGGAAAAGAACAAAGAATCCAATGCTCAGTTTGCGAAGCAGACCTCACAGAGCCAAGTACCTCCAAATCCAGCAAGAAAAGGGACAAAGACAAAGACAAAGACGCCATAAAACCCGGTTTGGTACAGATATCCAGCGACGGAACCGGTTTCACAGCCGGCGGTGGCAGGGTACTCGCTAAAAAGGAAATGGTCGCTTTTCAGTGTTAAACCGGAAACGGATTGATATTATCCTCAACGCCCCCTCGTACCGAACAGATGCGAACTACGACAATAGTATGATGCTAATGTTATATATAGTAATGTACAATACCAAAAACGACGATGCCATGATACCACCCATAGCTAGAAAGAAACCTAGTAGTAAATAATAATAATACACATACCACCCTTCACACGGGGTAGCCCTCATCATGCATCCTAAATCATCATGGTCATCATCATGGTCATCATATCACCATCATCTCGAAAGAATAGAATTTCAGCAGCAAAGAAGATGAAAAAAGCACCGTGCGCACAATGTGAAACCTATCTAAAAATCCATCCGCCCATTTATAGGAAAAAAAGAGAAGCTCGAAGAAGAAGAATAAGAAGAATGATAATAGTAGCATAAAAGGCGTGGGGAACATCCGACAGTCCCAGTAAACCGAAAGAGAGAAAAAAACACCGTAAAAAACACCAGTTGGAAAATGCACATATCACAAAACGCGGGGGAAAAACACTGGCTATAATGTACATGAAGAAGAAGAGAAGAATCATCGTAAAGCAGAAAAGTTGAATAGCAGCCTACATCGCTGCTAATGATCAGAATGGCAAGGAACGGAAAGGTGCACTTCATGGCTGAAGGGTATAAACCCTTTGGATTCGTGGTCGGGGTATTAGCTTCGCCCTCTTTGTTCGTTGGAGGCTTTCCGCCTCCTCAGCTTCCCACCCCAACATCTCTTCCGATGCACGCTTTTGTCCCGCCAGTGGCGCGTATAAAGCACCACTGGGGGGAAGCGTGCATCGGAAGGTGTCGGGGCGGGTAAGCTTCGCTATCTCCTCCTCCGTATACCCCAAGTCCCACTCCAAGGGACTTATTCCCAAAGACGGATGGTACTAGTTCTCGTCATCCGAAGACACTTTCTTTTTCCTGCCCCTCCTCTTCTTAGGAGGAGCGCCGTCCTCCTCGATGATGTTGACGTTGCCGCCGTCGGAATTACCGCCACTGGCGGCGGCCTTCCCATTGCCTTCACCGGCGGTAGGGATGTCCGGGGCCTTTGAAATGATGTCGGACAGGAAGTCGAACTGTTCTTCCTGGTTGACGGCCAGCTTCAGGTGAGCTGCCGTGATTCTCTTGCTCCCTCTGGCCTTCGCCTGTTCGGCAGCTTGGGTGACGAGTGATACCATAAATAACTCGAGAGCCTTGGCTAAAATTCCACAAAAAAATATAATTGTTAGCTACATGATTCTCAACGTCGATTGAACAAGGGTGGATGATGAAACCTACCAACTATGACAGGGGTAACCTGGGCGACCTTCCCGACATCTTCATCAGCTTGCATGATTCGCTTGATGCGAGCTACTGGAAACTTTGTCTTGATATTGACGTGCTGAATCGGTTTCCTTGGCACCCTTTCGCCGGGGGCATCGGCATCGCTTGTGAGAGACTGATGTGCAGCAGTGGTAGGTGTAGCAGGAACAACAGTCTGAGGATGAGGAGCTTGATAGGATTGATATGGAGAAGCAGGAGGATATTGATGCCCAAGTTGAGGTTGTCCGAACTGACTACCAGCAGCAGCAGCAGCAGAAGCAGCCGCCATGTTCATTTGCTGGTTATAGGTGTTATTATTGTACGAGGATCTGAGCTGTCGAGTCGGGGGTTGATACGCTTGATGAGCGTACAATTGCGACGACTGCTGTGAACTGTACAGATCACCTGGAAGGGACTGTTGAGACTGCGAGTTTTGGGCAGAGGTAGAAGTTGTTGGGGTGGGAGGTTGATAGCTTCCTTGATATGAATAGCTATTGTTACGCTGGTTGCTCGGGTACCCTCCAGGCGGGTAAGGCGGATAACCCTCCATCTGGGAAGAGAGAAAAAGGAGAACCTTCGCGGTTCGGATTGTGGATTTTGGTGGAGTTGGTGGTTGTGGTGGCTGGGTATCTTAGCCTGAATCACGTTGCAGACAACGGGTAACTCGGCCAGAAGTAGAGACCAATTATACCAATTGAATGGACGGGAAGCTGCAGTGTCGATGGGGGTTTACTATTAGTAAACGAGCTTACCAGGAATTTGTTGAGGAGGTGCATTGGAATTGAGGTAGTTGACCAAGCTCTAGGGAAGCAACGGCAGGGGATTTACAGGAGTACTTACAGGGATAACAGGGAAGTTAATAGAGGCAATCGATAGAACGGAGGGTTTTGACGATGAAGCAATTGGATTGAGGATGACGAGAGGATTCGATACCAGAGCAAGGTTGATATCGAAGGTGTGGTGATGGGGGTGAAGAGGTTAGAAAGAAAGGAAGAGAGGGAGAGAGGGAGAGGTAGGCGTCTAAGATCTCGAAAGAGGCTGGGCAGTTTATATGTCTGCAGCCCCGAGCAGAGCAAAACGCGTTGTGGTGTTGTGAAATGGGGAGTGTTGCGGTGTGTTGTGGTGTGTTGTGTTGTGTTGGCGTTGTTCCGACTAGCTGCGAATTACTAACTAGCAGTGCTTAGTAGCAGGGTGAGGATGGCATTGCACTGGTGACCGACTTAATTAGCAGCTGCCAGAGAACGGGAACGGGCAACTTTGGAGGGGCTGCATGGCGGGCCTTATATAAAATTTGGCTCCACGCGAAAAGCTCCAAAACGAGCTCGCCTGTTGCTTTATTTTGCGCAGCCCCGCCCCTGTCATCATCATCATCCTCCACAATCCACCATCATCGCTACAATAACTTACTTCCATACATACATACTTCCATACAGACATGCTCCCGTCGATATCGATATAAAATACTTACAAGGTACCATCACCATCTCCTATCCCTCTACTCGCGACGCAAAACATACAAGCATCCACCTATATCGAATGATGATACCGAGCTGCTCCAGCTGTTCTACTCCAAACGAACGAATTACAAGGAATTTCCTATATTTACCCCCAATCGCCTATCCAGACCGTTGAAAACTCCACGAGGGTACTTCGCTCGCTTTTCCCCCAGAAGCATCCGGCCACCCGGAGCGTTTCTTCGGAACTTCGAAACTCGAAATACTCTCATTTCACACCCCGTCTGTGGCGTCATACAAAAAAAATAAAAGGGATTCTTTTTGTTTTCGTTCGGGAACGTGAGAGTTTCCCTACCCTTTTTCTTTACAAAAGCAAGGGGAAAAAAATTACTTGATCTAATCTGATCGTTGACATTTTATTGTCCTTTGGAAAAAACCACCCTTTCAACACTCTAGCAAGAAATTATATAGCGGGTATTAACATATCGTATGCTTCCTAGAAATATTATACACTCGAAAAGAGAAAAAAAAACCCTAGAACCAATCAAAAAAACACGAAAGATAACAAGGAAGAAGAGGGTTGCCAAAAATGAAAAAGGATGCGGCTGCCGCTGTCCCTTCCATGACGATTCATGCCCGAAAACCTAGCCTCGGAGCCAGTATACCCCGATTTATGCACCACCAAAGCAAAAAAAAGCCGCGCGACCCCATCCGTATGCATTAATGCCGAACCTCTTTTACTCCCCCGTCCGATCCTCAAACCTCACATAAATCGTCCCTTCCTTTGTAATCTTCGTAACCTTGCCCGTATGATCCGTCGGCTCCGTGATTCCCTTAGCCTTCAGGTCCTCCACCGTGATTCTCTTGCCCCAGAAGTCCTTCCACCGCTGATTACACGCGTCTTCCACCCAACATCCTGCTAGATGTACTGCCAAATCGTCCTTATGCCATCCCATATGCTCCCATCCAACCGGGAACCCGTTCAAAACCCGCTGCGGCACGAGCGCCACCCGTTCTCTCACTTGTCTATGATGCTGCACCATATGCAACTGTCCCAATAGTTAGTCTCATATCCACCAGGATCGTCATACAGAGATATAAAAACCTACCAGAGCATCCTGCTCCTTCCCTGGCCACCCATTATACACATAAAACGGCTCCTCCCACCAATCCATCAACATCTTTGTGAACTTACTCCTCCTCAAAAAGAAGCTCCCAGCATTCAACCCGTTATGATCCTGGCCAATAATAATCTCAATATCTTTCGGATCCACATCTTTCCCCATATAGTGTCCGGTGTGCTTGCTATCCCCCTTCAGGAACTCAACTCCAGCCTCGAACTTCGTCCTCATCGCAGTGTGCGATAGAATATGCGAGTTCAGGTCGATATCAGGGTTCATAATGATAGCATCAAGATCGAGCCACCAGACCCAATGCGTATCTGGGAATTGGATGAATGTATCGAGTAACGCGGGAATTTTAGCCCAGACCGGGTGTGCGCCGTGTAAATCGTATTTGGAGATGTTGATAAAGTGGAACTTGTATCCGTGGAAGTCGGCATACTCCTGACGGTTCTGAGTCGCCATCTCGAGTAGATTTTCAATGCCACCGTTGTGTCCCTTTCCGTCGCTAGCCATAAGGAGGACGACCTGATCGGGTCGCGGACCGGCTGGATCGTAGAATACATCGTCTTTGACATCGAAAGTCCATTGTGCCTTAGGAATCGGGATCTTTCCCTTCTTCTTTTCCACTTCGGGGTCCTTATGCTTGCCTTCCTCCTCCTTAGGTTGTGTTTCCTGTGACGCTGGCTGCTGTTCCTGTGGTTTTTCCGGTTGCTGGTTTGTATTCCCGTTATTCTGTGGGTCCGAAACTTGATACGGGTCCGGAGTGGAGTGCCCAGACTTCTGCCCTATCGCGCCGTTAAGGGAGTCATCTGCTTCGTGGAAAAGCCCGTCATTCGTAGCCGGGTGGCCGTTCCGTATATTATTGTTTTCGAAGTAGGAGAGGAGGGTGATGAAGAGGAAGAGGACTATGCATGCTAATATGCAGCTGTAGCACACCGGAAAGAGCCCGAATTAGCCAGTTCTCATGTAATAGGAATCAAGCCGAAGCTCTACGTTGAAGCTAATACCGGGATTAAAGAGTACGTACTTCGATACAATCCGTCTCGCCATCGCTGGCTATTCGCCCACTGGATGGGGTGCCACGATATTCTAGGATAGACGTCGCGAAAATGATGTGCCAAATGTGGAATGCCGTCAATGCCGTCAGAGGGAGCGTCGTGAACCAAGCAACCAAATACTAATGCCGATGCCAATAACAAATGCCCGTCGTGAAAATGCCGAAAAAAGACAGTTAACAACCGATCGTTATGCTATATCGCCAAATACATCCGAAGAACAGTCGTGAGAAGTTTAAGGGTGCTCGGATGGACGGTGCCGAGAAGGAAGCGTTTCTGCGGTGGAACCAAGCTTGGAAAAGAGCAACTTTGCGAGACCTTTTTAGCGGATAGAAATACCCAGAAAGAATTAAGAATAAGTAGTCCAAAACACGCTCTTTGGATGGTATCGATTAAAGCGAGACTGCCGACCTGCCGGATTTTGCTGGCGGAGTGTGGAAGTGGTAAATGGTAAATGGATGGTACCGAAGAGATACGTATGGCAGTTGGACTGGGATGTTATGTAAACGAAGGAGACGGGCACAGCTTTCGAGGTTTTGGAGGTTTGCGAAATGAAAAGCCAAGCTATGACAAGGGACAAGGGAACACGGATACCGGAGAAAAGAAATAGCTAATCAAAAATATTTTGAAAATAGAATTCCGTAGGACAAAATGTACGACAAAGCTAAGCTAATGTGAGGAGGGGGAGGAGCTTGATGGCGAGAAATTTTAAAAGGGGTTGATGGCAGGAGAAGGAATTTAACATTTAAAGGTGTCGAGGAGAAGGAACGTTAACGTAGTATTTGTCGACGGGAGTGGAGCCAAGCGTCAGGCCGAGTCGAGTCTGTCGCAAGTCGGGTGAGAAATAAGGGGAAAGGCGATTGCCTTTTTGACAGATCCGACGTACATACTTCTAACGTATGTATGTACGGCACCGAGACTCCCGACAAAGCTTGAGACATCCCAAGCTTTATGTGCGAAGGGTCTTATTACGTACTTTTCTGGCTTTCGATTTATACCTTGCAGTTGAATCTTGCTCAATATAACCAAAGAGACCCATGGAGCCAGTAGCACGTATTGGGAACCAATAAATTATAAACCTTCTACAGATCTAGTATTATAGTTTTGACAGCTTTAGCAAGCATCGCCAGCCAAGGATATCCCCAAAAGCCATTGACAATATCCTCCCTACACAAAAATATTCCGCAAATATATATATTGATAGCGAGTTTTTTGCTTCCAGGAGCAGATCGATCTTGTCGTAGTCTAGAGGCGGTACATTGTTAGCGGGTGAAACGAGAGGACTACAGTCTTGCTGTGACGAACGATATGGCACTTACACGCTCGAACAAACCGACGGCCAATGACGAAGAATCGAATTATATTTGATACAATAGTATAGTAGTATGGTCTATAGGCTCTAACTATAAAAATAGTACACTTGGAATGCTCAACTAAATTACCCATGAAAAGGTTTTTTCTATTTTCTCACCCAAAATAAAACGAGTGTCATGCTCCAATTCTCACGCCAGCGTAATTGCATCTCCCAATAACCAAAAAGAATAATAAAAAATCTCCAAAAAGACCAATCCCCGCCTCCAAGTAATGATAATTAGTAGTAACCAAAAAGAATGACCCCTCAAAGAAAAAAAGCGAACCAAAAGCGAAATGAAAGCAATAACCGTTAAACCGGTAAAGAAATGATAGCATTCGCCCCCCGTTAGGAAGATTCAACATCCTCCTCCTCCAACTCCTCCGTCGACGGTGGATTCTCCAAAGGCACAGCGATAGCTCCCTTCACCCATTCCAACTTCTCCACCTCCTCCAACGGTACCCGTTTCTTGACCCTCTTTAAAAGCCCATCCACAACCGCCTTAGCCGGATTCCAATCAGGATCATAAGCCTCCTTAACGCTCTGCTCTCCTTCACCTGCAGCGGCAGCACCTCCTTCCTCTTCCACAACCGGTGGCGGTGTATCTGCCAGCTTAAACCACTTCCAGTCGCACCTAGCGATCCGATGCGCCGTCCTAGATCGCATCTTATGTTCATTCGCCCCAGGAACAGGGTCAAACGGTAGTCTGGACTCGCAGATAGCGTATAACAGAACACCCAACGCCCACGCATCCGTCTGGCGGCCGTCGTAGGGTTGACCCAACAGCAATTCCGGCGCTGCATAGTCTTCCGATCCACACCTGGTTGTCAGGAGCGGTTCGTCGAAGTCTATACGCCTAGATAGACCTAGATCCGTAAGCGTGGTAATCGAGCGATTCGAGGCGATTATCTCGTCGCCGGACTGCTTAAGCTCGTCGATTGTGAAGTTTATCAAGACATCTAAAATCAAAATGTTAGTAATTTCTTCCAATCACACGAATTCAAGATGGTGGAACGTACTCTCCAGCTTAATATCACGATGCACAATCCCCGACAAATGCAAATACCTTACTGCCCCTACCAGCTCTGCGAATATCCTCCTCACAAATCTCGGCGTAAACAATTTCGGCGCACCTGTTGCTAAATCAAAAAGATCACCACCAGCACAGTAGCCCAGAACAAGCAACGCCCGTTTCCGTTCGATACTCTGCGCCTTCAAATGCACTAACGATGGATGCTTCAACGACTTCAGAATATCCAGCTCTCTCTTAAGCGAGCTCTCTATTCTCGCCTTCGAGGCCCCTCCCGCAGCTGTGTTCTCCACAATCTTGACCGCAACAAGCTTATCCCGATCCAATTCAGCCTCGGAATCCGTGTTTTTCTTAAGTTCCAACGTGGCCAGCATGACCTTGCTAAACGTCCCCTGGCCGAGCAGTCGAACCGCCCGCCACCGTCGAATGTTATTCCCAGGATATGTCGTAGCCGTAAATATTTCCCGCGCAACGCTACCATCTTCAGGAATACGGTAATCCGACACCCCATCTACTATACTGGGGACCTGAAGGTCGGCCGTACTCCTCGTCCTTTGCTGTCCATGTTTTCCAGCAAGGTGCTCTTCTCGCTTAAAAGGATGTATTGAAGAAGAAGATGCATCTTTTGTCTCTGAATTCCCATCTTCCGTCTGACTCTGCTTCGATATTGTAGGAACATCGAGTTTTGTGACCTGCTCGCTCACACTCCGGGCCGCATTTTGGTGTAATCGGTAATCGTGCGCTGAGGGGGCATCAATGTGATTTAACCCTTGGTATAATTTCCGCTTACTCGGTGACCTGCCGACACCAATGGGCATCGAGTCGCCCCCACCACCAGCACCATGTTCTCCTTGATCGTTGATGGATAACGATGCGATAGATCCTCGAGAAGTCGGACGGGAGCTGAGGCTTCCGTTTCGAAATAATCGCCAGGGACCGGGTGAGTCTGCTGATATGACTGGAGATGGCAATGGTGTAATTTCTGAGAGAAAGCCGCCGATTGATGGGGAACCTGTCGCTGAATTTGGAGAAAGGGAGCTTTGGAAGGAATTGGAGCGAGAGAGAGCTGCAGCAGATGGACGAGTGCTGGAGGGAACCGGGATGGATTTTGCGTTGTTTGTGGAGGAAGACATGGCTACGACGTCAGTTTGAAGACGAAGATCGGGGAGATGGGGAGGATGATGATAAGAATGGTGGTGGAGAGGTTGGTGGTTGCTGGAATGAGCGAGAGAGGAATGAAGGTGGTGGTGGGGCGGCTGGAGGTCGTCGTCTGGCGGCGGATTGGCGAATATAAGGCGGGGAGGTTGTATCTGCGAGGTTGGCTGAGCATTACCGTTACCGTTACCACCAGCAGTGCTCCTGCTGCGGTCTACTAGTAGTAGTGCTGGTAGCTCTCCGTCGGGCAGGCTGGAATGCGGAATGGATGATCCATTATTCCCACCGCCATTGCCCTTGCCAGTGGCAGCAGCAGGATTGAGCGGGTTCGAATTCGAATTCGTCGTGCTGTCGACCTCCGTCATGGCAGCAGAGCAAATATCGAGCAAATGCCGTGGAAAAGCGGCAGCGTCTGAGGGCGTATCAGCAGCCACTCGAGATCCAGGTTAATTTCTTTCCAAGCCAAAGTCACTATCGCCAACTGAGTAAGTATCGGGTTAGTAAGGTCATGCAGATGCAGTGCAGACGTCGGGAAAAGAAAGCTCAGTTGCAAGGGAATTAATCGAATTAAATGAATTAAATGAGGAAGTGGGATGGATGGCTGCTGCCCCTCAG
The DNA here is from genome assembly GCA_036971655.1 of Arthrobotrys megalospora. Lineage (NCBI taxonomy): Eukaryota > Fungi > Ascomycota > Orbiliomycetes > Orbiliales > Orbiliaceae > Arthrobotrys > Arthrobotrys megalospora. Next base: position 1,330,775 of record JAVHJN010000013.1, read on the forward strand.
ACACGAACGATAAAAGCTCGTTCGGCAGCCAATGGTCTGCTGCACATGGCCTGCCATCTTGGGGTCGCTAGCCTGCCCGTGAATCTGGGTCGGCCAGGCCCCGTGCCAGCGCCATAGCTCCAGTCCCAGGCCGAGGCTTGGCCCAAACCATGTCATTTGATGTCTTGTACTCTGTATTGTCCGTGAATGTTAACCGTGGTGGTGAGGCTGTCTTAAACTTTCAGGAACCGCTTCTTAAAGTTGCTTGGATTCGATTGGGCCCCACCCGCCGGATGGAGTCCTCAGGGCCCCGGACGTGTCCGAAGTCTCCAGATCCGGCGACTGCGCGCTCAGACCAGGCCCTTTCTTCTCCGCTTCTTACATACATACAAAACATATGCATATGCTCCCTGCTCTCAGACATGATCATGAACACAACCTTAAAAGACGGCGGGGAGAAAAAAAAAAAGCAAGGGCTTTGTGAAGCATATTAATATTATCGAATGATAGAGAAAAACAAGAGAGACAAAAAAAAGCAGATTCTGCATTGCCACTTCACAGATCGTACACACACTTTTCCTTATGTCGTTTTCACATTTGTCGTTTCGCATTTCTTGGAAATATGCCGCGGTCCAACATGTTAACATCTGTTGACTCACGGGTGATACTCGTCGTCATCGTCGTCCATTGCAAGCGGTTGTGGATGAGCTGATGCGCCGTTGCCCTTCGAATTGTTAGCACCCTTAAGCAACATCGCAACGACATCAGCGTCCAACCCTTCCATCCCCGCCATAGGATTATCCGCAGCCTTAGGTGCCGCCGGCGCCTTGCTGTAGTTCCCATATTGCAGCATCGAGGAGAGTAAATCGCCAGGCGCCTGTGTTTTTGTCGGCGAATTCTGCTGGAATGAAAAAGGTCCGCTCTCCTGGAACGACGGGTCTTCAGTGGCGGGTGGCGGTGTCAGAGCTTCAACCATCTCACGCGGTGGTTCGATGTCTGGAGTCGTGGAGCGCATTGCGGTGTCGCCGTTCTTATCGTCCGTCATCCCGGAAAGCAGCATATTCTCCACGTCCTTCTTAACATCCTCCGTCCTCGCTTTCTTCTCGTCTACCTCCTTCAATTGTGACTCCTCTCCTGCCAACGCGGTCTTGTTGGTTTCAAGCAGTGTCTCAAGATTCTTGATTAGTTCCTTTCGCGATGACAAGGCGTCCGAAACGGCGGCATGTGCGATATCAAGCGTCTTAATAAGCTGCGATAGCCGTGCCACGTAGACTGCAGGCGGAGGGATAGCTTCCGCCTCCATCCACTTCTTGTACTCATCGCTAGCCGACCCAAGTGCGATCGTTGAATGGGTAAGTTGGTTGTTGAGCTTGCTCTGGGCAGCGGAGAGTCGCGTAAGCTCTGCTGGTGTAGAGCCACCAATTCCACCACCGAGTCCCCGTCGCGCGGTGGCACTAGACTTCCCCTTATCGACGTCTACCCCGAATATTCCGTTAGTTTTGAATGTTTCCAGCAACTAGTGGTGGATAGGACATACCATCCAGCCGTGAATCGACCCCATCCAACACATCCACATCGAAGATCGCCCGCTGCCTCCAGACCTGAATAACCCGTCTCAACTTCCCCTGAATATCCGCCGAAGAACCTCGGTACGCGACTTCACACGCATCCGCCATTATCTACCCACTAAATTAGAATCATTCAAAACTAGTCGTTGGGTAATATCGTACCGGAGCGAAAGCGACGTTGAATTCTTCCTTCTTCCTCGCTTTCATCTGCTGGACAACCTCTGTTCACCCAATAACTGTCAGAACCTTATCTATCGGCGTATATATATGCGTATTTAGGGATAATCGTACCGTTAACGAGGTATACGAGGTTCAACTTTCGAGGAGCCGACGACTCCTTCAACCGCTGAAGCCATAGTTGCGCGAACCGCTTAGCGTGTCTCCTACACAAACCCGATATGATCAGTAAACAAACCTTCAAGATATCATAACAATGAACGTATCATACCTATGGAACATTACCCATTGTGCAATAGAGACGATACCCTCCTGGGTTTCGTTGAGAGCATTCAACTTCGAGAAGACGGTTTCGTCGGAGAGAGACATGACGACGAGAGTATAGATGAATTATGCAAAGGTGCAAGCACCAGTCGATTTGATCAAAGAAAAGGGAGATTGTGAGATTTTGGTTCGTGATAGTAATGGTCGAGAAAGATGTTTCGTCGGTGTCTACGTCACAATCACACGACCAGATTTGTACACCCAAGGATTCGTGGTTCGTATTCTACAAATAGCGGGTAGATGTCGTCGGGAAGCTTGGTGATGGCCTGAGGTGATACTTGACAGGTCTACCGGAGTATGGGTGATGTGGGATGTTGAAGGATCGGGTGAACGGCCTGACGAAGTTGGGAAAAGCTTGTACATGTGTGAGACGCGATTCAAAATGCCAAGCATTGGCCATCTCCCTCGAATCAGCAACACCAAATGCTTGTTGTATTCTCTATCGATGCACAAAGTTCAGCAGTCAATAGTGTGAATACTTTTGCTCCTTTTGCTTCTTTATTGAAGCAAGTCTAAAGGATAGTTTCAATGTTAGTTACCTCCTCGCGTGGAATTTGGTTGACATTCTGGCGTAATGAACAGATCATCAATGGTGCCCTGCAAAGCCTCTCATCATTAAGCACATGAACAGCCAGCAAACCGTCTCGAATCCACGTCAATTGAAGTAATTATTTAAGACTTACCGGCTTAAGTACATGTTATCTCGTAACTCAACTTTGCAACCCTAAACTTACATTCATGATGGCCCTACCGACTAACCCGCCCCGAAGCCCTTCGCCAGTGTACCTTGCATGTACACCTGGTGCATGCGACGTCAACATGGACCCAATCCTGGAATCGCAGAATGGTAATCCTACCGAAACTATGGAACAAGATGATGTCCTAGAACCAACAGAGGATGAATACACATACATATCCAAGCCTGAGCGGAATACCACAGACTGGCAATGGTGGGCCATTTTCCTTCCCGCCCTCGTCGCATCAACCGCCATCAGCCTAATATTGTTAGTAATGAGGGGTCGGTTGTATCTCTTCATGGGGCCACTCAGTTGCCTCCTTTTGTTAGTAGGGTATAATCTAGATCACTTCGGCGTTACTGTTCTCGGATTCATAGTCGGTATAATACTGTCGGTACGGTCTCTGCTGGGCTCGTGCTCGTAAACCTGCCTCCACGAAGTGACCAATCTCTGCTAATATATGGTCCTGCTGACGGCCGGCGACCCCTCCCACAACCATTGGCGCCAGTATACCTCCTTGAATACGCCAGTACTCCGATTGTAGTTATTACCGCAAATACTACTACCAGCACCAGTACGCTTACACAAACTATTACGGAGACGTTGACGTCCGGAACGCTAACGTTAACTGCAACTACACATATACGGATAGGAATTGTCTTCTTGCGAGTACAGTACAGGAACTCGACGGCAACACTATGGTCTCAATTGAAGATGTTATGATTATTGAAAATCGCTCAACGAGACCAAAATCGCTGGGTCTTGAGTTTGATTGCTATTCCAGCAACACTAAATGTTTGTTGTATTTTATATCCGATAAAATCAAGCAATCGGCGCCGGCGTCAATAGTCTGAATACTCCTAAAAGATAATTTCTAGGACCCTGTTGATTCTGTTAGTCCTCGAGTCGAAGTTGTTTGGTATCGCAGTGTAGTTAAAGTGACAATTTAGTCATGTCCTACAAAATCTCTCATCGATCATGTATCGGATCTTCGGTGTTAACAGCCTCAAATCCAGATTAGATAAAATTGCTACCCTATAAACCCAACCTTACAAACTCAAACATACTTTCATAATATCCAGACCAACCGCTCCGCCTCGAGGTTCTCCGTCAGCCCACAGACGTCTACCTGCGCATTCGAAGTACCTATATCAACATGGATACACCCTTGGAACCGCGAGACAATAATTATAAGCCCACCGAAACCGAGAAAGGACGATGCACTGCCCTAAATCCGATAAAGATAGAACAACGGGGGTACGGGCCTCAACACCTAGCTCACGATCGACCGAGAATTACAGAATGGCGTTGGTGGGCCGTTTTCTTTCCTACATTTATCGTTTTCATCATTATCACCTTGATCTTCTTGGCAATGGGTGATCTGTGGTATTGCGGACTAGGACTAGTGGCCGCCATTCTCGTTCTCCTAAATCAGGGATATGACCATAGTGGCATTTACGCTCTAGCGGTGGTAGCTTATGGTATAGCGGTGATAACTCCGCTACCCGACCTCCCCGCAACCGCAACCAGTACTGGCGGTAGATCCAAAACTGTAACCGAAACTGTAACTGTATGGGGATAGTCCCTTGGAAGGGCTGACGAGAACTTCACAAAACCCCGGGGTGATCCAAAAATTCGAAGATAATGGTTTAACCTCAATTGGAGAAATTTATGATTATTTAAAATTGATACGTCCCTAGTTTGCTTGTCGCAGAACTCTCATTCTTCTCGGATCAGCAACACCGAATGCATCATGTTGTATTTTAGTACAAATAAAGTCCACGAAGTCGACGTCGATGTGTATAATCTAAACATTACTTTATAAACAAGTCTAAAGGATAATTCCTACTAATTGTTTATGTTCTCGCATCGGATCTACTTGATACTGTAGTATAACTCACGGATCATTGCTCGTTTTCTACAAAATCCCTCATTATAGATCAGATCTCCGGTGTGAACTAACAGCCCCGAATCTATCTGATAAACCCAGTCCTGCAACCCTAAACATACCTTCATAACATCAATGCCCAGATCGACTACTCTGCATCGAAGACCTCCATCAGTCTACCCAATACATTCGAAGCTAGCATGGACGCGCCGAAGAAGATATACCCGACTGCATACAAGCCTCGAGCTCGCGGTCAACCGAAAATCACAGAATGGCGGTGGTGGACTATCGTTCCTGCCTTTTTTATATTTAGTATTGTCGCCTTAATATCGTTCATACTGGACGATATGTGGTATTGGTTACTGGTACCATTTGCCGCCATCTTCGTTATCCTAGGTGAAGAATTAGAACATGGTTATTTTCATATTTTAACCTTGATGGCCATAGGTCTGGCGGCGGTGCTTTCGAGACTACCTGACGACGACACCGCAATTCCAACCAGTACCAGCAGTACTATTACCAGCACCAACGGGCTGACGCAAACCTTTATGTCGACGGCATCCGCAACAGTGTTCAGACTCGAAATTATAACCGAAGTCCAAATTGTGACATCAACCGTAACCATGTGGAAAACAGTCCCCTGACAGCTGTACATGTACGGGTTGTTTTAAACTTGACTATAATTGGTCTTGTAAATTATATAGGCCTCCACGAAGTAGCCAAATTATAATCCGGATTATATGGATTTAGCACTTGCATAATTGAGCATAGCCCACCATGGCCACCCAGTGGCTATGCATATGCCCTACTTCGGGCATGATCATGACCAGGTACCATACAAGCTCTGTTTAGATTCATGTTTATAGTCTATGCAGATATCTATCTGGATCTAGCGCCCGGGCGAAGTACATAGATATTTTTCAATGGAATTCATGGAAGCTTAAGGCCTGGCATGCAGCGCAGCGTACGTTTAGCTACTCATTTAGCAATCTAGCTATTATGACACAAAATCAACACAAGATCTTCGAAGATCGATCCTGACCGCAGCATAGAGGTAACTTGGCTCCCTTGAATACTGTCTTCACAGATGCCTGTATGATGCTGCATTAATATACACGGGCAAAATGCTCTCAATGATCAGCCACATATTGTAAAACCGTTTCAACCGAAGTGGTTGAGATTAATATTGAAGATTGGTCGGCGCAACGACGGTATCGTAGCTAGACCTTTTGCACAACGGTGAGTCGGGGCAACGTATAAAATGCGACGATAAACAAGTTACGCAATTGTATGATAAGAATTTCAAAACGGCTTTTGATGGAAGTTTGCATCCCTTCTTATTGCAATCCACTTGCTTGCTATCGAATCCCATCGCAAAATCTATCGAGATACCAGAAGAAACGATACGTGATCATGGTTAAGGGAAGTAGAAGGACAAGGGGAGGGCAGGGGAGGAGGAAGCGTTTGGGAGAGCCAGCGCAGCCGCAGCCGCAGCCGCCACCAGCGGGGTCCGGCGGAGTTCCGGACGGTACGTTGCCCGAATATTTAACCCAAGTTGCAAATATGAAAGAGGCTTAATGGATATGATCGGTTTGGCTGATATCTTTGAGATAATAATATAGTTGAAAACCAGACAGAAGGTCTGGTATATACGCCAGAAGAGCCGTGGCTCTATTCTGCACAGCAGAATAGGGCCCTCTTCAGAAGCTTCACCGTGAGGGATTGGTGTCTGTTTCTTGGCGCGGCCGGCATAGTGGCGGGTGTTCTACTTGGGCTGCCGTTGAGGCGACAATACATGGTGCCCTGGGTGCTCGCCTCTATGGGTGTCTGGGCATTTGTGGTGTTTGCGGATGGCAGGGCCCTCCATGCGGGTGTCCTGATTTTGTGCGGAGGGTTGGCGTTGATGATTCCCTTCTTGGTTGTCACAGCCAACAAAATAATCACCACCGCCACCGCCACATCACCAACACGCTCCCTATAATAACTATCAGCCACACTGCCATCTACCTATCGCCATCTAGCATCACCTTCTAGTACCGACATTCTTAGCTTAACGAACACCACTAAACACCACCATCACCACCCCTCAACCCCCACAAAACTCACCACTACAAAACTACAATACAATCCATCATGTCCCACTTCCCCTCGATCGAAGATTTTGACGACGGTGTCACCGCTCCAACCGGCGGTCCCATCGATGATGCCAACGAGCTGATCATACGCGAGCAAGCCCTCCTCGGTGACGAAGCCAACCAATTCTCAGCCGACAGATTTCCCGCGCTCGACAACGAAGCCGACCTGCTGGGAGGAGATAGCGGACTGGTCGAAACTCAGAAGTTTGAAAGTAGCTTTCCTAACCTACTTGCTGATAATGAGGTAATTTATGCTCCGAGCTCCCTGGTGTAAGCTGGTGGTTATGTTGCTCAATGGAAAGGGGGATGGGAGACGGAAGGAGCTTTCCAGAGCTGTCTTTCTGGATCGAATGGAAGGACATGAGCAGCAGCTAACTACCTCTTCTCTCAGGCTGTCGGACCTGGCGGAACCATCACAGGTACATCGGCGCCATACATGCCAGGTGTCGTGAACACCAACTTCCCATCCACAATCTCGTCTCTTCCAGAAGAAGAACCCGAAGTCATCAAGTAAGCTCACCATTATCGCCACCACCACCTTAATACCTCATGCATCGATACTAATACACGCCTTTTTCAAACAATCCAGACAATGGCGTGAACGCCAACAGCTAGAAATCCAACGTCGTGACGAACTTTCAGAATCTCGCAAGCAAGAAACGGTCGATAAAGCCAGAGCTGCTATCGATGATTTTTACGATAATTACAATTCCAAGAAGGATAAGAGCATAGAGCAGACCCGGTATGAAGAAACGCGACTTTACCCTTTTTTTTACATCTACAGGCCGGTCCCTAAAGGTCGAGCTTTACGAGCTATTGCTGATATATGATATTTATGGAAATATACAGAAAGGAAGCCGAAGAATTTCTCGCCAGCCGTGAAAACACCTCCGTCGGTGGAACCTCCTGGGAACGTATTGCAAAGTTGGTGGACCTTACGGACAAAGGCGTCAAGACCGCAAAGTCGGATAAGACACGTTTCAGAGAGTACGTTATTCCCTCTCCCTCTTCGCCTACGCATATCCCTAGCAAAAACTTCTAACACCGGAACCTGTGCAACTATTAGACTCCTTGTTTCCCTACGAAAGGACGAAAAGGCACCCGGCGCCAGCGGCGTTTAGATGTTCTTTTGCACACACACCTCTATTCACGTTTCCCTTTTTTAAAAAACTTGATGGGACTTTTTTTTATTACTACTAGTCCCCTTTTAAGATCACTTCTTTTTTTTAAAGATCCAAACGAAAATCAAAAGTATTACTTGGGTGGTAATGACATGAATGAAGGAAGAAGGAAGGGGCGCAGCATGAGATCTGGTTTCTTCTTCTTCCCTTTTTCCCTTTTTTCTATATGATCGGGCTTGCTGGTTGCTTTTAATACACTTACTTACCCGCTTTTGGTCGAGCATGCTTTGTACATCAACTTATTAACTTCGCCTAGCCTGCATGCTTTGATCGACGAATACACGTTTTTTTTCTCTGGAACGTGCGTTTTTAAAAGAACTTTAAAAGGGTTTAAAGGGCCATTTCGATATAAAAACTCCCGTTCAAGGGTCGTTTATTGGGATCCGTAGATTTCAATATTTGGTGTTTGTAGGGCTGTCGGAATTGGGATATAAGGAAGAACTCCCCCAGACTACTACTACCGGTAAAAGGAAGTAACTCCCCTAGTAAAAAGGAAAAGGAAAAGGGAAGCTAACCCCCCGGGAGAAAGAGGGGTTTGAGTTTGAGAAAAAAAGAAAGAGAATAAACAGTTTCTATCCCAAAGCGACCGACTTGAATTTTTGATTTCCTTGTTTATGTCCAGCATTTCCCCCCATCATCATCTGCTACACAGAAAACTACGCCCCCCATCAATCTTCAGAACCAAAAAAAGGGTGTAACAAAAAAGGGTAAAAGGAAGCCGCAGGTAAAGAAACCAAAGGGAAGGAGTAGGTGGGGAGGGAGAGGCTCGATAAGCAACTTAAAAGGGCCAAAAAGCAACAAGTTTGTTACAAAGGGGTGCCTTATTTCTGCATCATGAGCTGCACAAACTCGTTGTAATCGATTCTTCCATCACCGTCCTGGTCGGCTTCCCGGATCATCTCGTCGACCTCGGCGTCGGTGAGCTTCTCGCCGATGCTGGTCATGACGTGTCTTAATTCAGCGGCGGAAATGTAACCGTTATTGTCGCGGTCGAAGACCTTGAAGGCCTCTGGATCGCACACGCAATATGGTTAGATAAATTGAACTCTTTTGGTGGGGACTGCTTTTGTTATTATTAAGCGGAGGATTATTTTGGTTTACCTCGAATTTCCTCCTCGCTATCGGTATCCTTCATCTTACGGGCCATCATGGTAAGGAATTCTAGATATCACATAGTACGCCTCGTGTCAGCCTTCAGCCGTACCTGGGGGAGGAATTCTGCCTTGGCGTCAGCCCGTGCCATTTGCGAACCCGGTTTCTTACCAGGGAAATCGATAGTGCCGTTGTTGTCGGCGTCGACTTCATTGATCATGTCTTGGAGCTCGCTCTCGGATGGGTTCTGGCCTAAGCTGCGCATGACGGTTCCGAGCTCCTTGGTGGTGATTTGGCCTGTTCATCGTACAATGTTAACTCGAGGGACCTTTTTAGGAAAAAATAAAAGCAATGATAAAGAACAAAGATAGAGGAATTCATACCATCGCCATCTTTATCCTGTAGACGAGGAACGGTAGCTCCAGTGGTTAGCGAATCTTTATTTGTGTGTGGTTTTTCCCCGCTATGCATGCCCCACCATGAGCCGGAGCTAATCGTGGACGTGTCCGTTTTTCTTTCCCAGCTGTTATGGCTTTATGGTAAAAGCCTTGGTGGATTCTCGCTGGACGGCCCATGGAAAGGGTAGACTGGATTTTGTAGGGCGATGGAAAGCGTGGTGGTGTATACGTACGAAAAGGGAGAAGGCCTCCTTGAACTCGGAAACTTGTTCTTCGGTGAGAGCATCAGCCTGTGTTGTAGTAGGTTAGCAAATGAGATGGAGCTTCTACTCTAAAAGGTGATTGTATATAAAGAGAGAGTCTATTAAGGGTGTAATGGATGGTAGAAGGGAGATATGGATGGATCTGGGGGAATGAATGGGGTAGCTAGCTCCAGGGTTCCAGGTCTGTAGCACGAACAGATCTATGACGGAACCGATACGGGGAGAAGCTTTTGGAGGGGTTCAATTCGGGTCGGACGGGGAAAGGTGAACGAGAGGGCAGTAGACAGAAGAAACAAAAAAAAGACATACCATTGTTGCGAGTAGATGATGGAAGGGTCGAGTAGATAGATTGAAGTTGAGATTGATGGAAGGAAGTAGCAAGTTGAGATGGTGTTTGGGTTTCGTTCGTGTGCGCGAAGGGAAAGCAAAGCTCGGATGGTTTGATTTGCTGGGGAGAAGAGAAGAGAAGGAGGGGGTTTTATTCGAGCTCGTTTCCCACTCCACTCCACTGCCACGGCCACTTACTCCCCTGAAGTAACTACTCCTGGAGCAAGTAAGGAAATAAGTAAGTAAGTAAGAAGTACTACTAACTACCGCCTAGCTATCGAGCTGTTTGATCCGAGTGATGGGGGCATTCAGGGCGGATATGATTTGGTCATGACCATGCAGGTGGCTGCACATGTCACACTGCCCACTCAAGCTGTGACATAAACCTGCATCTCATCTCGGTGATGCTTTGATTCCTGCTAGGTACTATGTATATTACACTGATAATAGATACAAACATCTACTCGATCGAGTTAGAGAGATGTGAATTTGAAGCTGTAGCTTAGCTGTTGACTAGCCAGGTATCAACTGAGTAAGTAAGTAGCTATCACTGTCACCGTCCCCACAGACAGACAGACAGACAGAAAGCAAGCTAGGTAGTTGATTCAAAAGAGCTGCCCCTTAAGCTAGCACATAAGCTTAAACCAAAAAGAAATTATCAATTCCATGATCCAGATTATGGCTGTCGTATCGGTGTAATGGTTTGTAGTGCAGTGGTGTGTATGTATCATATCGAGGGTAGCCAGGTACATACACACATACATGCAGGCATACGCAACCACCTGTCGCCGCCAAATGATATCACCACATCACCAACATCAACATCACCACCACCATCCATCATCATCTATCAAACTTCCCCAACTTCTCCAACCTCCACCTCCTGTCGCCGTCACATCCACCGCTCTTCTCCACCGTCGCATCCACCTTACCTCCCATTCAAGCCACTCCATGATCCCGTAAACCGCCACCCGTCGCCCCCAAAAGAGCTTCCCTGACATCAAAGCTCGGACCCCCTTAAGCTTACCCGTCTAGCTCGTGCACATCTCAGCCTCTCTCTCTCCCTCCCTCTCTCTCCCAACATCACTCAACATTGCAACCTCACCATAACTAGGCTTCATTTCTCCACTCTCCTGGGAATACATACGTACCTCGAACTCCCATTACGTCCCTCGGATCCCTGATCCGAACCCCTCGCGATCATGTGGCGAGACCGTACAAACCTGTAGGCCACCCCGTCCACCCCTAACCGACCCTGTACCACCTATATCTCTCCACTACCAAAAACACATTGACTGATCATATACAAACAAAACAAAAAAGCTACATCTCCTACCGCCAATCCTACTCCCACCGTCCAACAAAACGTCCCCGCTTCTCCTCCCAAAACGACTATTCCCAAGATGAAGACCGTCGCGGCCTCCTCTCCACAAACGACACAGACTACGAACCAAACGGCAGTACAAACCATGACGCAGTCATCGAAATGGACCGTCTCCCCCCTCGCTGGGCAGACGCCTCCGACACCGTCACCGAATTACTCTCAGATATAACCCGAATGTCCTCCAAACTCGACAAGCTCCACGCCAAACACGTCCTCCCGGGCTTCGACGACAACAGATCGGCCGAAGAAGGCGAGATTGAAAGGTTAACAACGGACATCACCACCAAATTCCACGAATGTCAAGCTGCGATCAAACGTATAGAACGGCTAGCCCAGGGTGGGACGAGAGCTGAAGAAGTAATGTCGAAGAACATTCAAATATCCCTCGCCACAAAAGTTCAACAATCAAGCACTGCTTTTCGAAAAAAGCAGGCTGCGTATCTAAAACGTATGCCCTTTACTATCCCGTACCTTCTATGTACCCATACTAACCACATTGGTGTATAAACTACAGGCCTCCGCGGCCTCTCCGGCATAACCCCTCCAATCGAACGCTCCGGCTCCCCAAACCCCGCCTTCATGTCCTCAACCCTCCTCGACGAAGAAAACGACATCTCCTACTCTCGCTCCGCCCTCCAACAATCACTAACCCTAACCTCCAACGACAACGCAATAATCCAACGCGAACGCGAAATAACAGACATAGCAAACGGAATCCTCGAGCTAGCCGACATCTTCAAAGAGCTTCAAACGATGGTAATAGATCAGGGCACTTTACTCGACAGGATTGATTATAATGTGGAAATGATGAAGACGAATGTTAAGGAAGCGGCGAAGGAGTTGGTGGTTGCTAGTGGGTACCAGAAACGGACGACGAAGAGGAAGGCGATGTTGTTGTTGGTTATTTGTATTGTTGGGGTTATTATTTTGTTGACGTTGAAGCCGAGGAGGGGGTCTGAGCCTGATGTTCAGCATCCGCCGTTACCGCCGAGTAAGGATCCGAATGTACCTGGGTTGATTAACCCCGGTGGAGGGAATAGGATAAACCATCCAGGTGGAGGTGGGGGAGAGACCGGTGATCCCGATGCAACCCCGGGGAAGGTGGTGTTGAAGATGGCAGCTAGGTCTGTAGGTTGGAATGAAAGGAAGAGGAGGATAAAAAGGCGGGTTGAGGTAGAGTAAAGGGGACCCCTGGAATCCTAACACCCCCAACTGGTAATTGGTGATTTTACAGTGGTTTTTTTTGAGTTTCTGTGATACCTTTTTTGTTTTGAGGACTTACTACTATAGTTGTACATTTTAGCATATCCGGTGCCCTGGCGTCCTGTCACCTGTTGCTGCATGAATAAGTTAAAACGACATCCTTTTTTAGAGCCATTTTCTTTCTTTTCTTTTCTAAGTAATTCCTTAGATACTTAATATACCTAGGTAGATAAAAAATAATCTAATCATGAGGTAGCACTCACTAATCTTCCGATACTTTATATAAAGAGAGACTATCATAAACGATATTATCTAAGTATGTACAATGCAGTGATATATCCTCTCACCCCAACATCCCATAAATTACAAGAGAGAGAAAAAAAGAGGACGAAAGAAAGGCTAAGTTAAAACAACCGCCCAAGAGAGAGAGTTAAGTTTTTATAGAATTCGAAATCACCGCTTCTCCTCAGCCTCCCTCTCAACCCCCTTCCCAATCCTAACTCTCACATCCTCCTCCCTCTCATCATCACTCTCCTCTATCCTCCTTTCCTCTTCCTCCTCTGCTTCCTCCTCTTCTTCTTCCTCCCTAATCCTCTCAGCCTCATCCGCCTCCCTTTCTGTAATATCCATCTCCCTCCTCTGCTGCTGCGCCGGGTACCCAACCCCACCACCAAGCTGACTTTCCATCAACTTACTAAACGCCCCTTCTCTACTCGTCAACTCCGCATAAGTACCTTCTTCCGCAACCTTCCCATCAGTTCCGAGTACAATAATCCTTTCAGACCGTTTAATAGTCGATAACCTATGCGCGATTGAAATAGTAGTCGTCGATCCGGCCATAAGTTTTGCGAGAGCTTCGTTTACTAGGGTTTCGGATTCGGCGTCTAGTGCTGATGTCGCTTCGTCGAGGATTATGATGTCTGGTTCTTTGATTATTGCTCGGGCGATGGCGATACGTTGGCGTTGGCCGCCGGATAGTTGTGTTCTATTTGTGTGTGTGTATCCGTTAGTAAGTCTATTCATATCGAGGAATTTTTGGAAAGCGGTGATATAGTCCATACCCTCTCGGTCCAACATATGTCTCCAATCCATCAGGCTATATTATCCATCCGTTAGTCACAATCCCTCCCCCAATAATACAAAAAAAATCCAGAGCGTTATCCTTACAAAGTCACTAATAAACTGACAATTCGCCCTCCTAGCTGCCTGAATAATCTCCGTCCTAGTAGCCCTCGGTTTTCCATAAGAAATGTTTTCCGCAATGGTACCGGAAAATAAAACGGGCTCCTGGGAAACGATTCCTATCTTTCGACGTAGAGATTTGACGTTGACTTCCTCTAGGTCTTGGCCGTTGATTAGGACTTTACCGGCGCTTGGACTGTAGAATCTGAGAAGGAGGGAGGAGACGGTGGATTTTCCGCCACCGCTGGGGCCGACGATTGAGACTGTAGAGATTTTGTTAGTTGACGTGCTGGCGGTTCCGTGGGTTTTATATTGTGCCTTACCATTGGAGCCAGCGGGGATAGAGAAGTTGAGTCCATCAAAGATCGTAACAGCCGGGCGAGTAGGGTAGCTAAAGACCACTATGGTAGAAAAATGTATTAGATAAAGCGCAACCTCGTCCTCAATATTCAGTTACCTACCATCTTCAAATGCTATAGTCCCCTTCGCAGATTTGACTTTCTTGCCCTCTAAAGAGTACAACATTAGTACGAAACCATGGCAAAACCATGGGGAAACTTACGTGTCAATGAATGCGACGGCTCTCTATCTTGAAGTTCAAACAAACGACTCGCAGCACCAACTCCCTTCATGAGTTCAGAGTAGAAACTCGAAAGACCAAAGAGACTGGATCCGGCATAGGCGGTATACATCAAGAAAGACGTAAGCTCTCCAATAGAGATAGCTCCATTCTTAACTTGCTGACTGCCAAACACCAAAATCGCCAAGATCGTGACGTTTCCAGCGAAACCAGTCTATAGAAACTTAGTATCCACGTGATTTATCCGGTCGTCGTATAGCGAAAAAGGTCTCAAAACTTACCGTACTAAAAAAGGTAGCGCTGACCAACGCCTCTTTGACGCCTAATTTAAATATCTTTCGGACTTGCTTGTTGTACCGACCAACTTCTTGAGCTTCGCCCGCAAAAGCCTGCGAAGTTCTAACGTTACCGAGTCGCTCTTCTGCCACTTTAGTAGCATCACCAATAGACTTTTGGATCTTTCGTGAGATATTCCTGATCGTTCGACCGTAAAAGAATGCACCAATACCAATAGGTGGGATCATAAGTGACATAATACCCTAGAAAGAAAAGTCAATACGACCCACTTCTTAAAATAATCCAACAAAAACGAAAAAGAAAACTACACACCGTCAAAGTCGCAGAAGTATACAACATCATCACCAACCCGGCAGCACCGCTAACAAGCGCTCTCAGGCCATCGGAGAGATTTTGCGTAATACTCTTTCCAACAATAATGGTGTCAGACGACAATCGGGATATTAGATCACCAACTCGGTTTGCATCGAAGAATTCAGCGTCTTGGGTGTAGGTCCGTTTGTAAAGCTGGGTTCTGAGACGGGTGACTATGCGTTCGCCGACGACTCTGAGGAGGATGATGCGGCCGTAGTTTGCAATGGCGCCGATGCAGAGGACTAGTGATTCTTTAGTGAGGTATAGCTGCAGTGATATAAAAAGTCAAATATACCTCCACCGAGAGCGACGTAGAACTGGTTCATGGGAAGGCCAAAGAGTGTCCCGCTGTCGGTTTGAGTAGCAACGTCAAGGATTTTTCCAATCGAGAATCTAAACTACTGTTAGCATGTCACAGGCTCTCCAGCATCATTCAAGATTAACCTACGGTATCGACATAGATATGGCCGAAGACACCAGCAGGAAACAAAACGCAACTTCACCCGCAAACCAACGTCAGCAAAACGACCACCAGCATATTCAGACCTCCTGCCCATTCAGTCCCAAGAAAAATAAAAAATCGCATACCTCCTAACCATTTTGCTTCCGGCCTTGCAATCTTCAGTAGTCGCCATATTTCGCCAAACCCAGAAAACCCACCGACAGTACCGGGATCTTTTCGTAGCCTCGCGCTGAGATTAACCTGTGCAGCTTTACTAGCCTTCTCTGAACGCCCGAATTCCGACTTGATATCCTTAGCATGCTGGTCGTCCTTTGAATCCGTATGTTCTTCGTTATGATTATGAGTCGTGTAACGGTGTGAAGTAGTAGAGAAAGACTTTATAGCATAGCGAGTGATCTGTGACCGTTTCTGAAACCCAATTGACCGAAATACCCGACTTTCATTACTTGATAAAGACCGCAGTTCCCATCCCACGTGGTTCTGCCGCGTGCTAAACCCACGAGCCGGTGATTGCGCTTTCAGTTGTCCAACAACTCGATGACCGGGTACCGACGGAGCGGCGGCGGCGGGGGGTATTATAGATCGGGTGAGCGGCGATATTAAACTTCTAAACGAACATTGTGATACAAAGAGTGGAGATTTTGAGGCATGCAAGATGCATCCCGCGAACGGACGTGGTGCGGGCAGCATAGAGACTTTGCTGCCGCACCCGAAGTGGTACCCGTATGTGTGTGTGGGTGTGTGGTTTATATGGAAACTACGACGACGACTGGGGTTCCCGAATGTTGGGTAGTGTTATTATGGCCAATTGATCAAATTCCGTGACATGAATTATGGGAAACGGAATGAGATGGTGGTAGAAGATGTGAGGATTGGATTCATCGGATAGTAGACTCGCGCGGTTCGGACATGCTTTTTGAGGGCTTCGAAGAGGACTGGAAACGATAACTCGGGGTAAAATCGTGACTTAGTACGGCGGCATCGGATCTGGATCTATAGTTAGAGCGTTAGCGAAATGATGCAACCGCATGCACGATGCCGTCGAGGAGACTTGTCATGTACATGTACGTATAGTGTAGAATAGAGGAATAGAATAACGTCGACTCACCTGCTTTCGAATTCTGACCTTCGGAGTTTCGGGGTCTCTGGAGAACGGTTACCGAGGGATGGAAGTTCCAGACCCGGGATAGTCCAGACGATTAGAAAGATAATTTCCGGCGCGAGCAGTCTCGAACTCCAAACTGCAAGGTCTTCTGCATCAGCCAAGCCAGATTCCAATTCGAGTTCGACACCCCGCCGCACCGAACAGAACATGTGCTGTGCCCCACCAACACAACCACAAACAGCCTCGAGAAGCTTCGACGCCGTCACGCTGTGATATCACATCCCCCCACCTTTCACGTATTCATCACACCCACCGTCTCTACCTTCATCATCACCACCAACGTAAAACATCTAAAAGTAGGAGTCAAAGTAATACACTGCCAACATGGTCATCGACTACTCCAAATGGGACAACCTCGAGCTGTCCGACGACTCGGACGTCGAGGTCCACCCAAACGTCGACAAGAAATCCTTCATCCGCTGGAAACAGCGCGACATCCACGAGAAGCGCGAACAACGCTCCCAAACCAAAGACCACATGAAACTGGAACACCAGATGAATGACCGTCTACTGTCCCGCATCGAATCTCTCCACAATGCTTTAAAATCCCACATCGAAAGTTCCGAAACTAAAGATGGCACACCTGAGGAGTTCGTGCTCCAGACACTTTTGGATACCACCACACCGGAAGACTTGGAGAAGGCTCAGGTGCTTGGGAAGCCGGATCCTAATGCTCCAACTTACGCCGAGATGTTGACAAAGTTGGCGGACAAAGTATCTTCGGAAATCCCAAAGAATGCAGCTGATAGGTGGAAGGCATTTGAGAAAGGCATTTTGGGGTTCAAGAACGAACTGAAGACCAGAAACGATGCCAGCAAGGCCGAGTTGGCGAAGATGGAGCGGGAAGATGCAAGGAAGATTACCTCGCAAGGACTTAGAGACGGATTCAATACTACACATGTCGCAAAGGCCGACCCGACACCACCCGCCCCGGAGCCGTCCAGGAAAGCAGGAAAGTCAAAGGTCGAGACCGTCGAACTTCTCAACGCCGGTGCTTCAAAATCTAGCAGCGGGGTCGACTCGCTATCCTCCGGTGCCGAGGCAGATATTGATGAAGAAGAAACCGACGAAGAATCTGAATTCGACAGACAACATCACGCAACAAAGCTCGGCAAGGACTTTGGCAAGATCAAATCATCCGATCTACGCGCCAGCGCAGAGTTTATTGCCAAAAACCCAACTGTCCTGGCAGAACGAGAGTCAGATGGACTCCTTATCGAAGCCTTCAACGCCCAAATTGATGGAAAGGATACTATGGCGAAGCAATATGTCCACCAAGCTCTCCTGCTCCAGTACTGCAGACAACTAGGAGGCAGCTCAAATGCGGTCCAACTCTTCTTCAAGAGAATCACCACGCCGAATCATACCGCCCAAGCAGCCTTCTTCAACGATGTTAACGACACCCACTTTAAACTCAAAGGTCGAGCCATCGAAATCGCCAAGGAGAAGGGCGAGACCAAGGAAGTCGAGCAAATCCAACTTCATGCTGTTGATCCAAACCAACAAATCTACATTGAAATCCCACCCAAAGATTCAGAGGATCCAAAACTCCAAGAAGCTCGCCAAATATTTGAAACTTTCCCACCAGGATTCCAGAAGGCTCTCGAAACTAAGGATTTGGATAAAATCAATGTTGTCCTAGGAAAGATGTCGGTCGACGAGGCGGAAGAGATTGTCGGAAAACTCAGCGAGGTACGTGTAAACGAAAATACCAAAGAGACCTAATCGAAACAACTACTAACTACTACTCCACCTTGTAGAGTGGGATGTTGAGCCTGATTGAAGAAATCATCGATTCAACCACTGAAGAGGGACAAGCCAAGCTCGCCGCCCTCGAAGCAGAGAAAAAAGACAAAGGAAAGCAGTCGACTCTCGCTAGTGAAACTATCAAGGAGGAAGATG
Source organism: Arthrobotrys megalospora (assembly GCA_036971655.1). NCBI lineage: Eukaryota > Fungi > Ascomycota > Orbiliomycetes > Orbiliales > Orbiliaceae > Arthrobotrys > Arthrobotrys megalospora. The sequence continues at coordinate 1,349,374 of JAVHJN010000013.1, forward strand.
AGTATAACCCATTGGTTGACGAAGTTGACTAAGCATATTTTGCATCATATTTCTTTTCTTTTCTTTTTGTCTACGGGATTGGGTAAGATTGCATTTTGTATCATCAGATGGATTAATTATGAAGTCGTACTATGACAAGCTCGAAGAAAACCAACCAAGGAACATAGAACATAAAATGCGTATGGAAGCGCTGTGATAATAATCAATTTGACTTACCCACCCCTCTATCAAAACCCAGTATGCGTAACACGAGTGTGATCGTACATATGTACCGGAGGAATCGTCAACCAAAACATCCATGAACGAATAAACGCCAGCCTTCCCCTCCGGATATTCAACAAAACATACAAACCCAAAGACGCTTTAAAGACAAAGTATCAAATACTCAAAACAAAAAAATGCAAATTAAAAACCAAAAACAAAACCACATAAAAGCAAATCCAAAGTCCCAATTAGTAGTACTTAGTAGTAGCTAGCTTCAAACATTCAACAAAAAACTCGCCGCACTCCCCGCCGCCAACCCAGCAACCAAACAAAGCCCCATAAACCCACCAGCCGCCGCACTCTCCTCCTCCGGCACCAACTGCGGCCCCAACATCATAGTATTACTCCCCACATACCCATTCGTCAATCCAAACGTAAACTGCACCAGTTCATAAAAGAAATCACTCTGAACCTTAGCCCCTCTACCCTTAATATTCCCCAACCAATAAAGCGGAATATAAACCGTCCTCGCTGTCGCCGCAATTGCTAGAATAGTAGGATTCGTACACGCGATGCTGGGGAATCCGCAGACTACGCGGCCGATTAGATCGCCTGTGTTCCAGATTAGGAATGAGAAGGGGATGAAGATTTCCGGGCGGGAGAGGAGGGACGATGACGGTGGGTTTACGGATAGTGTGGCTTGTGTGAAGACTGGGAAGACCATTGTTAAAGCGAAGTTGAAAAAGATGGTGTATGCCGGCAACGGGAGTTTTTTGATAAGAGTTAGAAGGGAGAGGGTTTCCTTCGGTTCATTGGCTTCGGGCTCAGTGAGTTCGTCGGCTGTGTGGTGGTTTGAACGGTGAAACCTTTCCTTGTGGCGGGATACAAGGATAAGGAAGAGAAACAGTGCGGCACAGGAGACCACCGTTGCGGTTAAGAAGTAGAGGAACGCAGATTTAGGAGATGCAGAGGCAGTTTTATCTTCCTGGTTTTCCTGAGCCTTAGGTGGTATTACCAGGACCGCTATCATCTGCGCAATAGATGGTAGGACACCAGCGACACCCTGTCCGGACATCACTCCCTGCGTATATATAGGATCAAAACCACCAACATACGCAAACAATCCATTCTGAAAGAACCCAGCCGAGACAGCAGTACCCAGAACCATGAGAAGGGTAAAGGCTAGGTATACACCCGCGGATATACCGGTAAACCATACTGTGGAGAGGGCGAGAAGGACGAATACTACGCTATTGATGATAAGGGCGATTGTTATGCGGCGAGGATAGTGTGCGCTTTTTTGCAGATGGGACAGGGCGAGGGTGGTAACTAATGTAGCGGCTGTCGATACAGTCATTATAGAAGATTGGAAGGTATCTAGAATGGCTTTGTTCTATAGGTCCCCAAAAGTTAGTATCATATGTCCTGCCGCACGATAGATAAGACAGTTACATACATCTTTAAACCGCATTTGAAAATACCTATATACCCGCACAACCTCATTAGCATACTATACCAATAGCCAACCCCGATCATAAGGTATAAAAGTACTCACGCGGCTGCCGCCAAAAAGCAGTTCCAAGCCCACAACATCGCAACCCCGAGCACCAAAAACACCGAATAATCAAACCACGATATCCGCTGTGCCCCATGGAAAGTCTTAGCCCCCCTTGGTGACAACAGCACAGTCGACGAAGTCATCGACGGCGGATCATAACCCGCATCCGCATCATCCAGCTCCCCATTTTCTCCCTCTAACGGCGTATAATCCACCGGCGCCGTCGACTGCCGTGTTCGGAATATATCACGTATTCGGTCCATGGTTGCCGGTTATAATATATAGAGGAAATATGTTGAAGGTGAAGTTGGGGTACGGGAGTTTGTATATATATGTCGGCATATAGCTGGAGAGTGAGCCTTCGCGTTCGGAACCTGTCCGTTCCCTAGTTAGGATCCTTTTGGGCAGCGTCGCAGCTGACACGCAGCCCCTGATGACGTTGGGGCCCTGAACCTCGTGTGTTGTGCGCGTAGTTACAAGATCTCGGATCGGATTCGGACAAGGGTTACTCCCGGCTGACCAACAAGGATACTAAGAATCCCTGCCGCATTCACGTGACACTTGTGAAACAATCCAACATTCATGACTCGGCATGATATCCTCATTAGTCAACATTACATTTGTACAAGTATCTAAATACACTGCTCTACGCTGGCAAGAAGCAACAGAGAACAGGGGGGAAAAAGTGACTGGCCATGAAATGGATCATCAAGTCTGGAGAGCGTGGGGAAAAAAAGGATATGAATGATAGCAAGGAAAAGAAAATGAATCGTGGAAGGAATGTGGAAAAGAGGTAAAGGGAAGGAAAAAAACGCCTTCAATGCTAAGATCGAGAGGTCTATATCCGTGTTTACAACATATCGTGCCCCTGTCGTATCAAAAATGGTCGCTAGATGTTCTCCGTCGTTGCGTCGTGACGTCGGTTTAGTAGATCCCCTGTGTTCGGTACTGGAACGTGTCGTACATGCGGGTATAGTAACTAGGGAAAACGAGTTAGTCGGTGGAAAAGAAACGCTCATGTTAGGGGGAAGAAGTACCTTCCAATGCTCTTGGCAATCAAGTCGTTCTCTACGAACGCTTCGGCTTCGTCTTGACTGAGGTGCAGCTGGAATCTGGCTCTCAAAGCACCCACAACCTGGACTACACCCACCCCGAAACATGGCATAGCAGACTCCTTGCCCATGATTTCGACCATCATAATGAGATTGTCAGCCGACTTTCTTAGAGCTAATTATCAAACAATGTTAGCTGAGAATCTTATCACGATTATATCATAGATAGATGGCGAACCTTGGAAAGCCTTTTTGCACAAACTCTTAAAAACTCCGAATTGCTCGGAGTTGACACCCCCGAGCAACTCGACGTATTCGTACGTAAGTTTGAATGGAGCTGCTTCGAATCCCATCGATCCGGGAGAATTCGACAATAGGAAACCGAAATCGATATGAATAATATCTTTGGTACTTTTAGTTTGTAGGGTCACACGTATTTAATACTAGGGGTACTCACGGCCTTCGTTATCAACAAGGATATTGCCGTTATGTCTATCCTTCACCTGAAGTATATAGCAAATGATAGAGTACGCGGCTAATGACTTGGTGAACGCGTCCAGTGAATCCTTGTACGGCTTGGAATCCGTTTCGCCGAATGTCTAGAAGCCGTTAGAACAATATACTCCCGGAGCCTGTTGTTTCGAAAGCTAACCTTCTGCCAATGATCCTTCAAAGTCGCAAATTTACCTCGAGGATTCTTTCCCGCTGCCATCGAAGCAAGCGTCAGACTTCGTTTCAAGGAGTGTAAGGAAACACCATTGGTAATAGTCTCGATGAGACCGGACGACTGCAGTCCCGATTAGTATGCATATAAAACTTAGAACCCTTTTTGCAAAGATAACCTACCTCGCCCGTTACAAGAATCCTCATCCGTCGTACCCAGACATCGACATTCGCATTTTCCCACACCCTTCCACAGAACTGGATAAGCTGACAGGCAAACATCTCCTGCCGTAAATCACCTCCAGTTTTGACAATAACACTTAATAGATCCCAATTCTTATAGAGTCCATACGGCGAAGATTTGCGAATACGCTCCCTCTTCGCACGCCATTCCTCACCAAAGGTAGCCGCGCTAGGATCATCCTTATCTCCACGTCGGGCAATACCCGCGGTCTTGGAGTCGTTTTCCATCCTAGCCTCACCGGCTTCGGTGCGTATCTTCTCCGTGGTAGGCCCTTCCGTAACAGAGAGGACCTCTGCAGCCTCCGTTGCAGCCTTCGCATCCATCATGCTTTCGAAGCTAGAGATTGTCGGTTCTTCGTAAAAGAAACTCTGCTCTTCAAGCGCTTGCATGCTGGCAATGATCTTTGCCTTGATAGCGGATACTTCGTCCTTCGGCCGTTTGGAGCTGCTAGCTTCCAACTGTGACAGCATGTGAGCAGCCGTTCGCATGTGGGTGGCTAAAGCGGAAAGTTCCACTTGATCTGTCTTGCCAGCACCTGGGGAGAAGGGGGTTGATCGTCTGGGGATAGGGCTCTCGGACCGTCCATCGGCGCCCGATGACCTTGGAGTGACAATGGAAGATACGGATGATAGAGTTGCAGCACCACTTGATAATCTAGGTACTGCGGAAACCGGACCCTTTACAACGGAATTGGGCTCCACACTTGGCCGTGGAGTAACATCGTCAAAGCCGTACGTTGCCATCATCGGCGAGTTACTTATATCACCCGAAGCTGGCTCGTAAACAGAATCGGCATTCGTATCATCGGCCGGCCTATCATCCCTCTCTGCGACCCTGGTTGCGTCTGATAAGTCAAATATCCTCCGCTTCGGTTTTCCCTCATCGGAGTGCTGTGCTGCTATAATCGTCTGGTTCGCTTTGCTGTTTGGGTCAAAGTCAAAGTCGTTTAGTAGCACCTCTACCATTATCAAGTAAGGTACTCGCTCAGCGCTGTTCAAAACAGTCGCTTCAGCTGGGTTTATCCTCACTATTCGATGGTGAGATGAAAGATGGCCCTCTTTAGATTCCGATTCTGCGATACAAGGCAGAATAACAGGAATGTCAACTTCCGCTGGCAGGTCATTGTTGAGAAGTGCGAGCTCGGCTCTCAGGGCACTGAGCCGAGCAGGTTTCGGGACCGGAATAAGTTTGTTGGATATGCCTTCCAGTGCAGACAAAAACTGCGTCTCGGAGTGAAAATAGTTCGTCCTCAAAAGGTGAACCTTTTGTTTCTCGGTCAGTTCGGCGGTCTTCTTTGCGCGAGACCGCGAATTTTTGGATTCCCTTTTCTTCGTGATTGGAGGTGACAAAAGGTCCGGTTCTTCACCATTCGGTAGCCTCAGATCGGGCATAGACGTCGAGTTTGTCGGAACCGGAACAATCTCGAGGTTTTTCGATGCCGACGCCGACGTAGACGGCTTGAAAGATTGTCGGCGGGCGGAGCCACTAGCTGAGGACGTTCTTCTCGGCGATGGAGGTGGTATCGATTTCCCAGATTTCGGCTGCTCTGGGTCCGGAGTTGTAGGCTCTGTACGAACCAATTCGATCTTGGACGTTGACTTGGAGCTTTCGGGTCGCCGCCTCCGCGCTCGTATCGATCCGGACGTTGTTGCGCCGACAGTCTTACTCCTCCCAAGTCTAGGCGACGGTAAAGGTGTCTCCGAGATCGTGAGTTCTGGTTTTGGTTGCTTCCTGGCTTGAGCAATAGCTATCGGTCCGGCGTATGCAGGCAGTAAGGGCATGGCAATTCCAGCGAGGACAAGGCCGGCGAGTATGGTGACAGGAAAGACATGGTTCTGGATAGGATCCCGCTCCCCCGCCTGGGTAGAGCCAAAGACGATATGCTGCACCTTGTTGTATACCCGTCGACATGTCTATCGGAACTAGTTTTTAGTTTCCATTCTGCTGTGCCTTTGGCATATTGGACCACATACTTTGAAAGCATTTGATTGCGGATCTTTGGCTAGGTCGTGTAGATGGGTCTGAAATAACCAAAATGTCTAACCCCCACGGATGCATAACAGTTAGTGATATCCGGCAACGATGAACTACGGGTGAGACGAACGATAAGGGCACCATGCGCATTCTTTTCACACAGCTCAATAACAAGTTCCTCCAAAGCGACACTCTCGATGTCGTTGATGCTAACCAACAGATGACATAGCTGCGGTATATAAAACTCTATCTGCTCATAGCTGAACTGACGTAGCTTATGGCAAAGGTAGTGATGTATACCGATCTGATTTGGATATCGCCTACGGACGTCACTTTTGTTAGCGTAATCCGGGGTTCGATGTGTTCAGCTCGAGGCGGAATGCCGGTGCAGTGTCACAAGCATCGTGACAGTGACATACTGGAGATATGCAACAGCCAAGAAAGGGTCATTATTAAAATGGTCGCTTTGGAAGAACCGGAGAAGCAGTTCCCGCGATGACATCTATCCGGATGTGGTGTTCCCCCATCCACAGGGAAACATAAAAAGGAGGTCCGCCGCGGCTCTTCGTGGAGTGTGACAGTGCAGTAGCGGAGGGGCGGCGGTTGGTGGATGGATATGATATGTGTTGGAACTCGGTTCCCGGCAGCTGGCAGAAGCTAGAAGGGCAACCTGACCTGGGCCAAGATAACGATGTCTCGCCCGTCAGCGTAGGCGCCTGTTGGCTTTGGTTATTCTGGCTATGGGACTGTTTTCGAAGCGGCACTTTGGTGGTAAACCGTCGGGGCTCGTAGGGTAAAGGTCGAACCGTGAGATATTCAGGGTATGTAGCTAACCCGTCGTTAGTGGGCCGTTCCTTCTGTGTAAAGTATCCTCAAGAGCTAGCGCGCTGCCAAGGAAATAAAGCTCTTGAGGTTCCGGAGCCGAAAGGCTGCTCCATCCAGGCCATCCCAAGCCAGTGGACGCCCGATTGCCGACGAGGGCTGTCCAGCTGTTCAATTGCAAGCTGGTGGCGTGGAGGCTATTTTGCAGAGCGTATGTCTTCGAACTCGCATGCGACGAATTCGAGGCACGAGATCCATGTGGCTTGAGATCCACCGACTTCATGTCACTTCATGCGATGCATGGTTGTGGGCCTGTTACTCGGAGCAGATTTCCGTTCTCCGAAGCGAAAATAGCCTCAACGAGGTATTATAAATCTCCTACAAATAATTTTTATAAAATCTTAGATCTGTAGAAATTTATATCCGAGTCTGAATTGCCGAAATCTGCCTTGCACTTAGGTTTATTGATTGATTGACATCTATATTGACCCTATCACATGTATGTGGGTGGAGATATATCCAAATTGTTTGGCTGGTGGCACGGCTATTATTCCATGCATGTTGATATATACAGACCATCTTACGTCAGTTCAGGATCTTCTTCCCCGGTGTGAGGGCTTCAGCAATTGCGCCCGCCATTACTTCCAATCCCTCCTCCCGCTGACTCAAGTTCGCCCCTAGAAAGCATTGTACAACCGGCCAGGCATGGATCGTTGGTTTCTCCGTAACCCGTAATCTGACCGACTTCATCTTCTGGATCCTCGAAACAAGTGACCTAATCTCTCCGGTGAAAACTTCTTGACTCCCGTAAATCATATGTATGCCATGGACGGGTAGAGCCTCCCCCCACCAGCCCAAATCTTTACATAAACCCGGTGACTTATACGGATCGTTTACATCCCCAGCATTTGCATAAGACACTCCGAATTTATGCAATTGGTTAGCGTCCAAGAAGTCGTTTTCGGTGTTTTTATTCTCCGTCGATACAAGAACAGTCCATGGTGATATGAGGGTTGCATAGCTGGGCCGTTTGAGGTCCGGTACATTCGCCTTCTCCGTTCCGTTCGCCCTTCGCGGTCTTGCTAAGTGGAGTAGTAAGCTGAGGGCGATGTTCCCACCGGCACTGTCGCCACAGACAACTATCTCCGCAGTTGGGGCAAGCTCATGAACAATTCGGTATCCTCCGTATGCTTCATCCAGTTGGGTGGGGAACTTAGCATCGGGTACTAATGTATAGTCAAGAGCAAAGACGCTTGGATTCTTGAATCCCGCAATTCTCAGCTTGGAGGCCCACAGTATAAGGAATTCTAGGTAGAAGTAGGCAGAACCCATGGTAAACCCTCCACCTATCCAATACAACCACATTTGATCCGTATAAGTACTAGTCCGTTTTGATGATAGGTTTCAATGTGGAGGATGTACTTCTGAGGGCTACTAGTACGTACCGTGGATATAGTAAAGAACAACGTCTGGTTCAGAATCTTTTAGAGTCTTGACCCAAAGGCCCCGAACACCATCCTGATCGATCTTCTCCGGACTCCAAGAAGGAACATTGCCAGGTAATAGGCCATTCCTCAAGAGCCGAAACCTATAAAATGGCATTACAATCTCTCCGTTGAAGAAAACTCTCCCAATATCACTTGGCAGATTCGCAAATGAATATCGGACGAGGCGAATAACAAGCTCTTGGAACAAAGTTGAATCATTAACAAAGTCCGGACGCTCTTCTTTGGACAAGAGTACATGATCTCGAAAGAATGAATATGGTAGTGTAAAAACTGAAATATGTCAGTGATAGTTGGTCGTAACTCTGAATCCATCTTCGCGGAGCCTCAAAATGCAACAAAATTTGTGTTGGAACACATGCATACCGAAATATGGAATGGCTGTCAGCAGCCACGAGACTACTTTAACAATGCCGGCATGAGGATCGATGATAAGTTGCGGGATAAGGAAACCGACGAATACCAGGCAGTCAAGCCATGATACTAGCCCGAGAGTCTTGTGCATAATTCGACTGGCCGTGCGACTCTCGTCGAATCAATTTTGTCGGCAGAGCAGTCAGCTGTACTGTATTCGTAACACGGGGAGAGGTAGATATCGATGTGTAATGTATTGATGCTAGCCAATCCAGCAAGAAACCGTGGAAACAAAAGAAGATTTAGACTCCTAGCGCGATACTCCGATATTCATACGCTTAGGATATAGTTTAGTCAGCTGCACGAATCTTTTTAGCCAAGGTTCGGCATTTATGCTTGACTTCATATCAATATCGCGAGGTTCGAGATCCCTGAAGATATAAGCGATTTATGCCACAGCGAATACGAATTCACGAAGTTGCTGCTGAAAAATCGACAGGCCTTAAATTCCGATAAGAAGATTATCGCAATTTGCTTGAACATGGCCATCTAAATTCCTCTATTAGAATTAATCATGAAGGGTCTGAACGGTGGTTTGGCAGTGATGCCGCGTTGGGTGACGCGTTTTAATTGCTGATACCGCGGGAAGAAAATTTAATTGGCAAAAAAAGTTCATCAGACGACAACCCTCCTTCAACGTCACTTCATCCTCAAGTCACCCTCGCGATCCCTCCTCACGAACAGCGTCAACGGTCGAATAACACCCTCTTCCATCATAGCTTCCTCGATACCTGTGCTTTTGGACTGCTCTTTTGATACTCTGTTTCTCGTTTAAGCGTTTTGAATCCAGTATTCTGTCACGAATTTCCTTGACCGATTCACTCTCGTCAGCCTTCTGCAGCAACGAAGTACATCCGAAACTATCAACTCTAAACGGTCTAGGAACCATCGAATTTGGCTTTCTTTCGATAGATCTCGTACCCGATATTCTTACATCACACGTTTCTCAGGCCAATGGCCTCATCTTAATAGCCTAATCACCCAGTCGCCACACAGACCCCCATACAAGCCGAGTACGCGCCGGTTCTCCTCACCGGCATGGTCGCAGACACATCATCATCACCATAACAACTTGAAAGACTCGATTCATCGCACAGTGTCTTATCACCTCCAACCGCTGTCAAAATGACGGCTAGGTACGGCTAACTAGCCATCGCACAACCTTTCAGGATCCAATTGCTCATAAATGGTCTTTAGTAGTCTCTCGATTCCCCTGGAGGAAATTCCAGTCCGCCTTCGATGTTCCATGTGCAACAATCTTGCACAGGATGCTTATCGACTCCCATGCTGCGAACAGTCGATATGTGGCAATTGTACGAGTTCCAAAACTACCCCGACATATACTTTGAAACTTTGCTAATATACATCAAAGGCCAATCGAATCTCCCCACTGTCTGCAAAATCTGCGACCATTCCCCGTTAGACGCTGCCGACTGCAAAGTGTACGCCTCTCTCCGAACTACTGTCACGATCTTTTTGCGAACAGCAGAAAAGAAGTACGGATCATTGGCGAAGGCGAAGAAGGAGGTTACACCGACTCCACAAACCCCTGTCGAGAAGGCCGCAGACCCACCTGCGGCCCCTGCAGCACCAGAGTCTACTAGAGAAGCTTCGTTGCCTGCTCAAGCGGACCAGGAAAGCTCAACAGAGGCCACAGAAGATAAGGATACTCCTAAGGTTAGCTACATCCGCATTGACCCGTGTTATGTGACTATGCTAACACCATATTTAGCTGGAGGAGCAAAACGGCACATCTGCCACTGAAAGCGGACAGGATGAATCCGAGAGCGCGACACAGAATCAAAACACGCAAGGAACTAGCGATGGGATGAACAGTCAAACCCAAGGAGGGCAGTTCTGGAACAACCAACAAGGAATGAACCAGTATCCAGACCAAAGTGGTCAATATCAAGGATATAACATGGGATGGAACGGATACGATCAAAACTCCGGTTATGGAATGCAAAGCGGATGGAACAACGGTATGCAGAACATGATGGGTAAGCTATACCACCGCCGATGTCGTGTCGGGAGTGCGCAGGCAGCTGACTTCAAAACTTAGACCAATCAGGCACCATGAACTCCTTCAATGGAATGCAATCCTTCCCAGATGGCTTCAATGGGATGGGAAATATGAACATGGGGTATGGATACGGTCAAGGTAGCTATGGGAACTCTGGGATGGGGATGCAAGGACAAGGCAATTGGGGAAACGGGTGGAATATGCAGAATGGATTAGATGGATCGAGCTTCAATTCTTCTGGCATGAACGCTGGTTTCTATCCCGGTGCAGGTGGATATAATCACCAGTCTTCTTATGGAAATCATCAATCCCAACAAAATCAGATGATGCCTCATCAACAATTCCAGTCTCGTGGCTACCACCACAATCAATACCGTAATTACTCGAATCAGAACATGCGTGGGAACTATGGGCAGCAGCAACAGCAGTTTGGAGGGCCGCGAGGCAGCAACAGGAACTACGAGCAACAGGCTTCTGGTAATGATGTCTCTGGCGCCTCCCATGGTGTCAATGGGGATGGTCCAGAACAAAATGCCGCCACCGCCGATGGGGAACTGCCGCAGATCAACTCTAGAGCTCGAGGTGATACTGAGAAGGTGCTGGTTGATGAAGTATCTAACGAGCAAGCCGGGAATAAGGATTTCCAAGACAGCATGAGTAGTGAGACCAATGGTGCTACAAATGCTATCTCTTCTATCGATATCAGAGGCGATTCTCAAGCCACAGAGTCCACTGATTCGTCGGGTACTGTAGTTAAGGAGAATCCATATCAAACTCCCGCTGGAGATGTAGAACCGCAGCCACAGGCTCCCGTAAACGCTCCAACTGGACCAAGGGCTATGAGGGAGCGTAGCGAGAGAGGTAGAGGTAGAGGTCGTGGCGGTTTCTACGGGGGCAGAGGCGGTTTCCATCAGACTCAAGTCACAGGAAGGTGAGTACCTATTCAAAGAATCCTAAGACCATCGACATCTACTTTCGACGGAGCTAACAGTCGGAGTTCCAGTGACGATGCCCCCGCTAGTCACCTGCGAACAGGGTCTATAACTTCGTCCGGCAGGAATGGCGCCGCTGCAGGTCCTGACAGTGATTACGACGATGCATCCAGACGACAATCCAAGGCTGACGACGCTCAGTTTTCACCCGTAGAGTCGCGAAAAGACCATGAATCGCATGATCGAGACAGAAGACGCAGCCGTTCTCGCTCTCGATCTCGGACCAGGAAGCACCGACACCATAGAAGCCGATCTCGCAAGAGAAGCTCTAGCCCACGCCAGAGCAGAGGTGCTTCTAGGGACCGAACTCGCTCTCGTTCGAGGGATCGCAAACGTCATCGCGACGGAGATAGAGAAAAAGATAGGGATAGGGAGAAGGATAAACGAGACAAGGAGTCTAGTCGGTCTCACCGCGGTCACAAGAGTTCACATAGGCATCGACGGGAACGTTCCAGAAGTCGAAGTAGGGACCGCAAAGACAAAGAAAGGGATGAAGCCACAGGTGACATTGACGCAAAGGACACGGAGAAAATACTTGATGTGGATCCAAAATCCAGACATAGAGACAGGGATAATGATGATCGACGAAAAGACAAGGACAGCAGCAGAGATGACAGGAGGAGGGATAGCGACAAGAAATCCCGCAAACGTTCTCGAAGCAGGCATAGAAGCCATGGGCATCACAAACGAAGTCGTGGAGACGACGAGGAAAGAAGCGACAGGCATGGCGACGACCCTGAACGAAAATCCAAAAGTTCCCGATCTTCCAGAAGGCATTCAACCAGATACGAGGATGAGGAAACTGCAGCTGAGCGAGAGCGACGAGTGGAAAGGGAACGTGAGGAGGAGCGATGGGGCAAACGCTGAATGGACATGGACATTTTGGACCTTACGCTATACGGCGATGTGAGGGGGTCCTGAGAGCTCTTGGAGTCACATCATCGTGCGATCACAAATCTTCCAGATAGAACATCCACAAGTATATTTGGCTATTTGCATAGATTAACTCTACAAGGCTCCCTTCCTGGGCCTCTTCTCCACTTTTTCTTTTTTTCTCTTCCTTCTCCCGTTTCTTGTACACAATTATAGTGAATCCGAGCTGGTATGAAGTTTGATAGTCCCGTAACATGACGCCTAAATTGGCAACAGACGTAAGGATTCGACGCTTTGTCGGGACGATAGACGAAGCGACCCAGAAAATTTAAGACCAAGCATTCCATAGCAGGCCCGGAAGCGGTCAAGGTTCCCATCGAGACTAGCTAGCGGTATGCACATGTGGGGATTATATCGTCAAAGTGGTGTAGAGGCATGACACGATAATATAACCCACCATGTCTATAGAAACATACCCGGGTTTTTCAGACGCACAAGAGTATTAAGTAAGTAGGTCTACGGAGAAAAATATCCCTTCCATCCATGCGCTCGTATAAGCCTGTAGAAACAACCATTTTGGTAAGGCCTGCACGGTGCCGTAGCTGGGTAATTTTTCAAGCTGGAATGACGGACTTTGAGTTGTAAAGGTTAAGTATGCACCCGATGAAAATAAACCATGCCTATATTTCTGCCATGGTACGGGAATATGTCCAACGTAAGTCCATGCGATATAATATCATATACCACTATAACCAGTGTGTGCGCCTTACCGGCCGGTTCCCCAACAGACCAAGCCATCAAAACGACAAACAAAAGGCTAGTTCCTTTGAAACTCGCAAGCACACGCCGGGACATCCTTGCCGCACCGACGTAACAGTGGAAACGGCGGCTGATCTTTTGTCCCAACTTCGGCCACGAAGAGAAGGTAGCCGTCAATACCTCGAAATCGGTCTTAGCTTCACCGATAACGAAATCAAAGGTGGTACTCCTCAGCTTGACTTTTGTGAGATACCCCCAAGATACCCCCAAGAGGAGGATATCTCGAGTTCCCCCGTTCGCAGGCTTGATATTCTCTTGGCCGGTGCTCTATTGAGGAATTTATTGTGTCGCTGATATGATCTTTACCGGGATCAGGCATTATGGCTTCCTTTGGATCAACGGCTCAAGGAAAACCTTCTTGCAGCGGTAAACCGAGAATAACCTCACACGGGTTATAAATTAAAGTCCAGACCAGGTTTCAACAACGATGCATGAGCTACGAAGAAAAAATGCATATGGTCGAGAGCAAAAAAGAAAAGGGGATGCATGTATTATATTAGACAGGAGCAACAGAAGATAGGTCAAAACTCCGAGGGCACACGATCGCAGCCGAGTGTTTCTGGGTTTTCTTCTGTCTTGTGCTTTGAAGAATGGTCTAATGTTGGATGTGGAAGAGTTTCGAAATTCAAGGGCGTCTCATGACCTGGTTCGCATCCGACATTTCAATGCAGGTAATGCTATCACGATTGAATTTGTGAGACTTCGTTCCGTCCCTCGATTTCAAACTTTCCCGGGATAGCCTTGCTCGAAAGACATCGACGACGGACTATTCATGGCCACTGCCCTCCATATGATTGGGCTCTCGGGTGGAAGTAGCTAGATGTACCCCGTTTTAAATGAGAGTTTGAGAAGCATAAGCTCGAGACGTCGCGGCGGAATGGAAAAACGAACAAAAAAAACAATAATATTAGAAGCACACATCAACTTTCAATCAGATGAATATTTATTTTTTCTTTCATGGTTGAGCTCGACGAATTCGAAAAAGGAATATCGGGACTTTCGGCCAGCTGGCTTCAAATTACAGGCAAGGCTTGTAAGGAGAAGGTTAGAAATCCCAAGATTTGGGGACACCTTAAGCTTTCCTGTCTGCCTGGAACGATAGAGAATGCCTTCTCCTTCCGTTTACAGAGGCTCACGATATCACCACTGGTGACCATAAACGAGAACACGGGAACACTTTCAAGAACCAAGATATTTGCAATTGTCATTGCCTGGCTAAGAGCGATACGCTGTTACAGACACGAATTCGAAGGTACCCCTTCTCCGTCTCTAACTGGACGAACATGCTTTAGGGTTATTTCGATTTCAATAGTATTAGTAGTAGCTCGCACCACTAGCACTAATATCAGGCCAACTAGAGCGCCTCGCAGGCAATATTGGACATGATAATCGAGTACGTACATGAACCTTATGTGTGTTTTATAAGCAGATCCCAAACTTAGGGAAGGTCAATCGCTAAGCGGCCCTAAGAGCCCCACTTTTGCATCTTCGCGCTGTAATGCTGTGGCCATTGAGGCGGTTAAAACTACCGTCCGTGTACCGGGCAGATGTGCTGTTGGGAGTGGGGAAGCCTGTTTAATATACATGTAAAAAAAGGATATGGGCTGGTATTGACGGAACCTTTTGTTTCTGTTTCCCATCAGCCCCTTCAAGACGGTCGACAATTCAAAACTCAGCACCGCAAGTATTGTAAATGCCGCAATTTATTCCATCGGCCGGCGATTCGTGATTCCCGGGTATGCTTACGTCTTTGGGGAGCGAAAGGTCGAAGAGCCGTCGCTTAGATCATACCAGATTCGATACTTCGAACGAAATCTCAATTGCAACCGGGCAGAACTTGCTAACCGAGTGGGCTTGCATCCCCTACCTGCTCGATAGCATGATGGGTGCTGCTATCGAGCACCCACCACCATCTCTTAGCTCGCTCACTCACAGATGTGCCCCCTCCCTTAAGCTTCTTTTCTTACCCGCAGCCGTTATGGATCACTTTGGATGACCCAAAAACACATGCAGGTGTAATGCCCGCATGTGGCGGAACGGAGTTCCAGGAAAATCTAAGGCTAGCGACGCTCGATACTTGGCGGGCAAATCAAAATGTTGTATCGTCGTGCTCATTTCCTCGGAAAGGAAAATATCAGGCCGGAAGCTTTTCGAAAATGTGTTCTGCAAGCCCTGTGCCTTTGGCTGAGACCCATACCCGGGGATGTGTGTGTTGCCGATACTTCGTTTTTTTATATCCTGCCTTCTGATCAGATCGTTCGTATCGTATAGACGGGCATCCCCCAGGCAGGTATAGACTCGAGCTCGGGTCATAGCCTAACTGCCATGATAAACAAACCTCCAAGGAAAAAGGGCTCACACGTCTGTTCAAGTGATGCATTGCTGAGCATCGACCCAGGCCGGCTCGGGTGGTGGACTTCCCCACATATCCCGCCTGATGCCTACTTTTAACTCATGCCCTTCTCGTCGATGCCTCACAATCCACACGAAAGTTATTACGAGCGAGAAATGCTGGTAACTTGACCAGGCTACCGAGTTTTGGGTTATCTTGTGAATGTGATCTCCTTCTCTCGTATCTCAATTGAGATGACTGTGCCATGGCCTGTTGGTGCGGGGGTCCTAACAATAACTCCTCACATTGTCCGCGTCCTCATCTCGGATGCATTTGGTCATATGCATATTTACATATCGAACGACCGACACTAGCGAAATCCAAGGACGTCAAAAGAGGGAAGCTTGACGAGGTGACAAAAGCGGACCTAGTCAGTCGACCTCTGCAGTCAATTGCATTGCCGATGTTCCTGGAAGGGGTCCATGGCCCATCTCGGGCAAAGAAACGGAGTTTTCCTGTCTCTTCAAGCTTCTGACAGGCCGATCCCACAGCCAACTATAGGGTAATATTTTAAGCACAAAGGTTTTAGTTTATGCCGAAATTTAAGGTAAGTAGAGCTCCACCCGGCCTATTCCTCATCGGTTCAGCCACTGCGGCATCAGTTTGCCCACTATGAGACGGTATCGCAGCTGGATGCCTTTCCGAGCGAATGAAATCGGTATTCGTTTTTTTATATACTCTGGAACAAAACGAATATATATTTCCACCAGGGAAAAAAAACTGTATTTTAAAAAGAAAGATGTTTCGACCAGAATATCGAAAACGAAACAGCGTAACGTGTCTCGTAAACCCGACGCATTAACAATCCTCTGCTTTAGTCCGTCGACGTTAGCCACCAAGCCAAAGTTTCAACCAACTAGCAGGGAACATGATCTAATCTAGGTTCTGAATTCTGCTGAAAGTAACAGACAAAGCGAGAGAGATACTTCCAGTACAGGAACTTTCAGGCTCCCGCCCTTTCGTTTCGTCTTCTACAGACGGCGGACGAGAGGGTGCGCGGACGAGCAAGATTGTGAGCCGTTGTCTTGTGCAGTCTCCCTCGCACAGATGTCATCTCAAAAGCCAACGTTACTGCCAGGGAGGGAGGGATGGAGGGAGCTTATACAGCACATACATTACATTATCTCTCAACGATTAATCTCCATTAGTCAGTCTACGGGTATGGATGGGTTCACTGTTAGAAATATGTAATGTACAGGACTACCACATGTAGTACGGCAATGTGTGGCCCGGGGTGCATGCTAATAATAACCAGCCATGGCCAACGTGCGAACCGCTTGATTTAATACATCGGGTCAAAAGTTTCTCAACAGACTGAAATCTACAGAACAAACTGCAATTGGGGGAAATGTGTGTACATAGTATACATAGATGACTAGTAGGCTGTTTGTGGAGTCCGATGTATGTACCTGTTGACTTCTTGCCTATTTGCCGCTATTTGTGACCTGCCCGTTACTTAGTCCACCGCTATCACCATGTACCCAGGACCAGCCTGCGCATGGCCATGGCCCCCTCCTCATAACACAACCGTTCGAGTTCGACTCGACTCCTCAGGCTCGGATTTTGTTTTTCTTATTCCTCCCCTAGTTGAGTAAGTTAAGTTGCCATCTTGATACTTATTACTGTTCATATCCCCAGGTCTTCCCATCCGGAAACGTTGTTCCCTTTGTTTCTCTTCTACTTCCTCCCTTTTTTCCGCATAGCATTGACGAAATAATTATATTTCTTGACTGTTCCGTTCTTGATGCCGCTGTTTGCCTGTGTTGTTTTTGGATTCCACGGCCTCGACTGAGGCTCGACGACATCCTCTTCCTCGGTCTCATTGCGGCCTTTTAAAATTAGTTCTACCGTCCTTTTCATTATTATTTACTTTTTCACCTTTTACTTGATTTGACATCAGCACTTATCCAGACGGTCCTGGCCACTTTTTTATAACGAGAGAAACTGCATCTGCAAGAGTTCGTTCGCTTAGTATTTTATCAGAGGTGGACTCGACTTCTGGGGACTCAGGACTATACTGGCTAGGCGGCATTCCATACTATAGGATCGTACGCATATACTGGGGGTCAACTTCAAATTCGATATATATCCGTCCACTGAGGGCTCCTGAATTCCATCCGAACCAGCTGTGTCATCATATATCACACTCGCCTCAACGGAACCGTGGAGCCATTATTTTGCCTATCTTTCCGACAAAGCCGTCGACTATCAAGGGTTCCCAACTTGTCCGTCAGGATCGATCCCGGGAAAATATCGCAGAGCCTGCGCAGACGACACTCTTGCCGTACTCACATATATGCACACCGCTAGTTAGGATACTCCAGCTAGGAACCCGGCAAGATCTATTCCTGTCATCTCTTTGACTTCCTGGGAGACTTCGCACTTTAGCCTGGTGTGAACCCTTGGCCCTTTCGAAGAGCGCAAACAACGTATCCCGTATCCTCGATTTCTGCCGCCTTTGGTGCTTCCCGAGGCGAAAACCGACCCAGCTTTGGCCTAGTTCCAGCTCGTTCCTTCCGTGGGGCCGCCAGAGCGCTGGTTATTATCATTACCCCAGAATATAGCAAGTTCGATTTTGGGTAAGTTGCGAATTAATACCACTCTCCCAACGCCCTTTCTCGATCGTGGCAGAAAAGAATGAAATTTTTCTATCCATAAAATGCACTTCTATCACTCCTCCTCGTATTTCCTAGCCGGCTACACGGCTCTGAAGAATATGACCTCCAAGGCTAACGTGATATTCAAACTTGCCGTTGATTCGCAGGTGGGTTTTCCCGCGCGGAACGGTTTCGCCACGGGCCATAAATCCTGAAACTCTTTAACTTCCAGACACACGTCCGAGCCGCTAAGATCTTATTCATTCCTGAATCTGCTGGTTTGAAGATACCTCGCCCAAGCCGCTCCGCTCGCTGCTAGGATTATCCAATTGCCGTGACCTCTCTCTCATTCCGAGAGTGGTATTCTGGCCCGCCCGGACGGCCCCTTGCTGTCGAGGAAGCCCGCTTTTGCGTTGAAAGCAACATTCTTCTGCAGGGACCTCGAAGTACTTACTCTCTCGCTCTCTGGCTCTCTCTCTGGACAATCAAGAACTGGTAGACGGAGGGCAAGAAGAGGAAGAAAGAATTCCATTCCCAGCAGCATGAAACCTGGAACCGAGTTTGCTCCTGCAGCACAAGCCTAGATCGAAATTTCGATCCATGGAATGTCTTTGAGGACCTACCAGTTCAACCCTGTTCCCAGTTCAAGCCTTTTCGACGTCCTCGCCGCTGTATACTACTGGTTGGCTCGAGTCGAAGTCACTTACGTAGCTACCTGCTGGTGCTGGGCGATCCATATTGAAGCCTGCGAAACTAAGCCGTGGAGCATTTCCACAAAACCGGTATCCGGATGATGTCTCCTAGGCCTCCACCGCAACCTCCTCCACCACCCCTTACTCATCTTCGCCAACTTTTGACTCCTGAACGATCTGAGGCCGCATCAAATCTTTCTCACCGACCTGTGCCGCCCTTGCTCCCTCCACCCCCACTACCACGGACCACCCCGAATGTCCCGCCGGTTAAAACTACGGAAGGGTACTCGTATGCTTCGCATCCTTCTTATCGACCCTTCCCCCCTCCACCTCCTCCAAGGTCTCTTCCTTCTCACGCTGGTTCGCCTTCTAGAGTGCGGTCCAACCTTGCTCCACCCTTGCCAATCCATCGACGGCCGCCGGTTCCATATCTTCCAGAAGCGCCCTATCATTTTAATCCCGATGTGGGACGTATTATAGCCCAGCCGGAGTCGTATGCAGTAGAGTTGGAGCAGGGCAGAAGAAGATCCATACCGCCACCACCTCTATACCCTCGGAGTGAAGGAACAGCTGTATCACCAGAATCCGATTTCGCTGCGCCACGATATGTTCAGCCAATAGGACCTCTTGCAGGACAATCCAGATCACCCAGAGACCGTAGACTGTATGTATCATTTTATCAATTTCCCCTTGGGTATTTATAGGACGAACGTTTGCTAATTCTTCTTTTTTTTGTTCTCGAACACAAAAGATCCAATACACCATTGTCACAATCTCCAAGTTCTAGTTATACAACAGGAAATAAGAGAACCTTCGAAGAAACTCTTTCACCAGCACATAAGCCAGTCAGTCTTCAGAATACTCCACGAGGAAGCTTTTCAAGTGAGCTTGAGTTGCTGCGTAGTATTCTTCCTCCTCGACCAATGTATGTTATTGTTCTTCAATCTTCGATCTATTATCAGTTACTGATCTTGGGTGTCGTTCTGTAGGTCAGATAAATTTCAGCTTGTCGTAAGGCAACAACCAGTCGCAGCCCGGGCATGCGGTTTTGGTGAAAGAGACCGTCGTGTTATCGACCCGCCACCAATTGTCCAATTGGTCGCCTCTGATCCATCCAACCCGTCGAGCGAATCCGACGTTAAATACCCTTTCAACGTTGTCCACTGCACTTTGTGGAACGTAACAGGAACCTCAGATGAAACTGCACTTGAACAGCAAGACAAGCGGCTCACAAGACGGCTTATGGGAACCCTCGTGGCATCCCCTTTCATCGGCCAGGACGAAAATAACGAAGACGGGACCTTCTTCTGCTTCCCAGATCTCTCCTGCCGCACACACGGCAAATTTCGACTCAAATTTGTGTTGATGTGCTTGGATCCAATGGGCCAGCAATCCTCATTCACACCTGTCACTACCGAAGTAATGAGTGACGTATTCACGGTTTATACCGCTAAGGAATTCCCAGGAATGAGGCCAAGCACGGGCCTCACCAAGGCCCTTAAGCGCCAAGGGTGTGCGATATCTGTCAAAAAAGGGAATGAGAAAGCCAGCCAGGCCTCACCGCAGGAGGAAGATGAGGAGAAGAGTGGTGAAGGAGACGACTCTGAACAGGACACGGCTTCCCGCGGAAAGCGTCGCAGAAAAACATGAATTTAACAAAGATAAAAAAAATATGACAGAAGGTCTTAAAACGACATACCAGTGATATTGTATGCATCTGATACCCCCTTTCTCTTTCTCCATTGCGTCGGCAATATTTACCACGATCCAGAAGTTTCTGCGAACTTTTCCTTCTCGCTCATCATCATCACTTACGACGACCACACACACACACACATATATTTTTTTGATGGGGCCTGGCTTTTGGTTCCTTGCATCGCATGCATGTTTAGAAAATCCAATCCTTCTTGAAAGAACATAACCCTGCTCTACTGTTGTTTGATGCTTTTTTGATGTCTCACTGTTATAACATATGATACCCCCTCTGCGAGTTTTTGCTTTTTCACTTCGCTTTTTTTTTCTTCGATTTAAAAAAATATATTTTATACAATCGTATCAAGATCTATCTATACATTGAATTCAACTTCAGCTGTCCAAATTCATCTTATCCAAATTTTTTATTTTACTTTTTTTTCTGTCATTGTTTGTTACCTTTGGACCCTGTTTCTTTGGGGGGCAATAACGAAAGCAAAAGAAGATACCACTAAAGCAGTCATGAATGTACTCAAAGTCTACATTTTATTGTTCAACAAAGATTGCATATCTCCATATTTCCAGACCAGCCAATCGAAAACCAGGGTCGTCGCTTCGGCTACGCCGGCTTTCCAAGGACAAGGACAAAGGCAACAGATTTAGAGTGAATGGGATGAGGAGAGAGAGACTAGAGCTAGAGACTAGAGCTGCTTGGTGAGAGCTGGGCTGGGTAGATCAGTTGCCGGAGTGAGCAGTAATTTTCTATCAAATGCACATTGCATGAGTACTAAGAATTGCAAGTTAAATCGATACTATTCAGCAGAATTCTGCAGCGCCCCCTACGTTAAGTACGTTCGTTGACATTGCAGTTTGCAGCTGGACGGCCGGGATACAGGGCTGTATCATATTCATTGTGGAATGCAGCAAGGCTTCTTCTCCGCAGAAAATAATTAAAATAATTAAAAATCAAATAAAAAGAATTAAAAAAAAAGTAGAAATTAGGAATCAGAAATTAGAAATTTAACTGGGCCAAGCTAACGAAGCCGCAAATGTGTTTGTGTAACGAGCAGCGACCTCCTCCGCTCCCTTCGCTGCAGGAGGCTGGTCTCGCGGGCTGGACCCCGTTTTCGAAGGAGACGATGTGATGCCATTGGCTGGCCACGAGTAAGGCGTGGAGCAGCGAGCATGGACTCAAGTCAGGTCAGGTCAGGTCAGCGTTGGGCCAGCAAAAACTGCAACAGATGAGATCTCCAAGGCGAGGCCAGGCAAGGGTTTCCAGTCCATTCGCTTCGATGGCCGCATCCAGAACTAGCACGCTTCCAGCTCCCCACACGCCCAACAGTCCCACGACCACACACCACACACACACACGCCCGCCGACGCCCTTCGGACTCGACGCTCATTCCCCGGCATCGGCTAATATCCCTGGTCAAACGCTGTCCAAAGTGGGAACGCTCGCGAGGGCTAACGGTGCCATTGTCCAATTATCATCTTTGCAATTGATATCCAGCCAGCGCTTTCGCTTCAAACTCTGTAGATTTCCCAGGCTTTGAGAGCCGCCAGCCGGCTGTTTCATCTTCCTATCTGCTTCACATTGCTTAAAGCCATTGATATATTATCCCGTTTGCCAATTAGGTATGTTATCCGGGAAACTTTTTTTTTGAAAGAATTGAATGCGTCATGGTCATGAGGGCGGCAACTAGGCGGAATATAAATATGCCAGAGTAGACGTCGAAAGTCAACAGCTGACCACATCATATGTAGCGGTACCTCCAGGCAAGGAAAGGGAAAACAAAAAAAAGGAAGAAGAACACCAACCTCTCAATTGCTAAACAAGATCCAATTGAGCTTCGATTGTCCTTCTGCAGTCGGCACGTATTGCCAGGATAAAGAAATTCCTGCGCGCCTCATTCCATAAATCATCGGGCATCAGACTAGGGAAAAGAGCAAAAAATATGCTCCGTCAAGCCATCAGAACACAGAGGCCTCTGCTACGGCAGTATTGGTACGTACATACACTTTTTTCAGTGAAAAAGCAGCGCTGAAACCTTAGCATTGCTGCATTGTCGTGCAAGTATTGCTAATACTTGAATAATGGCGTTTCTAGCAAGTCGCAGGTCCGCTGTATAGCAACCTCGCAATCAAAGCAGGCCAACGAGGCTCCAAAGGGGCTCAATCGAACTAGTCATGCTATCACGCAGCCAAAATCGCAGGGTGCATCTCAGGCAATGTGTAAGCTTCCCAGAGATCCCCGTCTTTCTATCACATTTTATCGTTCAAAGTGCCTAGAAGGAAATAGAAAAAAAATATACAGTGGCGTACAAAGATGATAAATATGCGTCGGAGCCGAGCGACAGCGAATAAAAATGAATTTTTGCAAACCTTTATGCTGATATTGTGGTCAATCTGGGTTTGGCCTTTGTCCAACTACAGTGTATGCAACAGGATTGAAAGAACAGGACATGGATAAAGCCCAAGTCGGCATATCATCTGTGAGACTCCACGTGGACCAAGTGGAACTTTTGCCCCGATCCTTCGGGACTTGCCATCGCGAAGGAGAAGAAGAAACGAAGGGGATCTTTTTGTGAGAGAGAGAGAGGGAACTGCCTAGCTGACATGGGGTTCGAATGGCCTGTGTCACTGTGACACGGCGTCCCGGTTCCTTTATAGGTGTGGTATTCAGGTAATCCGTGTAACATGCATCTGCTTGACCTCAACCACAAGGTCAAGGAAGGTGTGGAGGCAGCCGGCTTGGTGGGATACCAATTTAACACTATTGGTGTGAGGTAGGGACGTCCTATTCCCTACTAGGTCATATAATCGTAGTAGCTATAACGCTACACGAACTCGCTTTACTAGTAGCTAATCACAATATCTACTTTAGCGATGCTATATCGATGGGAACATCAGGGATGCGATATTCCCTGCAATCGAGAGACTTAATTGCAGATTCAATTGAGGTATTTGCAACATGAAATATTCACTGTGAAACCGAAAAAACGCAGGATGGATATTATTATTTGTTAGCTCTCTTAAGCTAATTCAAATACTTCTTCGACATTTACAGACTGTAATGGGTGGACAATGGTACGACGGCAATATTTCCATCCCTGGTTGCGACAAGAATATGCCAGGAGTTTTAATGGGTGAGATCGAGCACTATCTGGCATGAGATAGGAGGTGTCCAGTAGATAGCTAACGGTGCATATAGTCTGACCAATCTTCTCGCCTTTTCCTTTCGAGAATCCTTCTAATTTGCGAGATCCTCTAGGCAATGGGAAGAGTCAACCGGCCGTCTCTGATGGTGTATGGTGGCACAATCCGTGCAGGCCGTTCTGCATGCCTAGGCGATAAGCCTATCGATATTGTTTCAGGTAACTTTCGCCTCACACCTACAGCTACATATGTAGCTACCCTGGCGACCCTAGCTCAAGAGCCGGCTTAACGGTTACTTGTCTCCTACGCAACCTCTCTGCTGTCTCTGTGGGCCTGCGTAGGGGGGGAGCAGGGTTGCCTCATAATCTATCATTTTTGTGAAATTAACTGAACCGCCTCTAATTCGTCATATTTTTCGTACAAAACTCTAGCCTTCCAGTCATATGGCGAATACATCACCGGCGCAATCGACGAGAAGACCAGGTTCGACATCATCCGACACGCCTGCCCCGGCCAGGGCGCCTGCGGTGGCATGTACACTGCAAACACGATGGCCACAGCGATCGAATCAATGGGCATGTCCCTCCCCGGGTCATCCTCCAACCCAGCCGATTCGCAGGAAAAGCTTGACGAATGCATCACAGCGGGCGCGGCAATCCGTAACTTGTTAGAGAAGGACATCACCCCCCGCCAGATCCTTACTCGATCGGCGTTTGAGAATGCGATGGTGGTGGTAAATATCACCGGCGGTTCGACAAATGCGGTGTTACATTTAATCGCGATTGCACATTCCGTTGGCGTCGAGTTATCGATCGATGATTTTCAGAGCGTGAGTGATCGGATACCCTTCTTGGCGGATTTGAAACCTAGTGGGAAGTACGTTATGGCGGATATCCACCGGATCGGAGGGACGCCGGCTTTGTTGAAGTACCTGTTGGAGAACGATTTGATCGATGGTGGGATTATGACCGTCACGGGGAAGACTTTGGCGGAGAATTTGGAAAAGGTGGAGGGATTCCCCAAGGAGCAGGATATTATTAGACCGTTATCCAATCCGATTAAACCAACCGGCCACATTCAGATCTTGAGGGGTTCATTGGCGCCCGGTGGCGCTGTGGGGAAGATCACAGGAAAGGAAGGATTGACGTTCAAGGGTAAAGCGAGAGTTTATGACGCTGAAGATCTGTTTATTGAGTCCTTGGAGAGAGGAGAGATCAAGAAGGGCGAGAAGACTGTTGTCGTTATTCGATATGAAGGACCGAAGGGAGGGCCTGGAATGCCTGGTACGAATAAATCCTAGCATATACGGCGGCATATGGAAATAGATACTAACGCCGCCAAACTAGAAATGTTAAAACCAAGCTCTGCAATCATGGGAGCCGGCCTAGGCAAAGATGTTGCCTTAATCACAGACGGCAGATTTTCCGGAGGATCTGTAAGTGGGACTACGTCTCCCATCTAATAATCGAAAACTAACAACCTACCAGCACGGTTTCCTCATCGGCCACATAGTCCCCGAAGCCCAAGAAGGTGGCCCAATTGCCTTTGTCGAAGACGGTGATGAAATCGTCATCGACGCTGAAACCCGCAAGCTCGACCTTTTAGTCGATGAAGCCACCCTTGCCAAACGGAAGGAGGGCTATGTCCAGAAGCCGTTGAAGTATAACAAGGGAACATTGTATAAATATGCAAAGTAAGCCCCCCTTTTTCTACTTCTCCGATATATAACGAGGAAAAAGCTGCTGACCATGAATTGATAGGAATGTGGCCGATGCAAGCCATGGATGTATCACGGATGCGTAAGCTGGACGAATCTAGTATGGTTTTTTCTATTTCGTACAAAGTTGTAATATCCGTGTAATTACTTTTAAGTTATATCAAAAGTTACTGTGCACGTTCGAATCAAGTTTAATACTTTGGGGGATGTAAAAGCGGTCCTCGCGACGTCCTGTTTATGAATATAACTGTCTACCGAACCACAAAAGAAGAAGAGGATATCGACCATGCGTTTTGCAAGTGTGGTATTTTGAAAAGGCTCAAAGGCCCCAGCCGGTTTCTGATATCCCTTCGGATCATGAACCGGAATATTTGAATGCAAAGAGTATACACCCACTCGAGTAGGCATATAGGAAAACTACAAACTCCTCCATCCGGGAAAAAAAGAAGCCCCCGTTATGACGGTGCAATAAACGTAATATCATTATATAACGAACTCCGTATCTGCAACAGCGCAGATAACTCCTTCAAGAACTCCTATTTTAAAATAACAAAAACTCGTTAGCTAATACCATCACTACTAGAAAAGGAGTCCCAAAAGGAATCTATACATACCTGCAAAATCACAATATTCGTAAGTAAATGCGACATCGTCATAGTCGACACATGATGATCATCGCTCTCTGCCGAAAAACTCGACATAGTCTCCGACCCCGTTTCTCCATCACTCTCCAGTTGCCCGTCACCAGTAGAGTTAATAGTGGAAGGAGCAGTAGAACCCCCAGGACTAGTAACCGCCGGTAAACTCGGTAAAGGCTTCATGGTAGCCTCATTATATATCTCCTTCCCATTCACAAGTTTAATCCTAATCTGCGTCCCCACCAAATGCGGTCCAAAAGGACTCATCACGCTGGCACTCACGTTCCTAGTATGCCCCGACGAACGTCCTCTCAAACTACCCATATTCGGCGGCATCTTATTAGGTGATAGATGTGTACTGCTAACAGCGGGACTAGCCGATCTCCTGGGAGTTGTAGAGAAGTCCGAGGTAGACCCACCGGTTGCTCCCGAAATGCTGGGCCGCGTCTTCGACAGTCTACGCGGAGAGCCCGGCTGAAGGGCGTTCGTGTTAAGAAGCGCCTCGTTCAAGGATTCTGTAAACTTGAAGGCGTGCTTGCGTTCGAAGAGTCTGATGTCCAGATTCGGTACCTGGGCGCGGTATTTTTCTACAAGCTCAACGAGGCTACGGAGGGTTTTGAAGAATGTGGTTTCATCGATGGGTTGCGGTGGTTTTCGGGCTGCAAGGATCTTGCGGAGGTGCGTGGAGATGAAGTCTTCTTCCTTTTCGGCGTCATCATCATCATCGTCGGAGGCGTCAGAGTCGGCATCGATGGGGCGACCGAAGGGACTTTCACCGTCGAAGGGATTTTCTCCTTCTTCCTCTTCCTCCTCTTCGTCGTCGTGTAACCCGTGGTTCGCGGATTCATTGTGATACATAGATCCATCCATCAACAACCATTTCTCAAGACTGACATTACAACAGCTTGCCATATCAATAAGCAGCGAAGTAAGCATCAAGTTCGTCTCAACCGTATTCCCAAAGAACGATTCCAGCAACCTCATACAAGCCACAAGCACCGGATCATCCGGCCGCACAATATGCTCACTTATCGAAGGTGCGCAAGCGTGCGTCGGAGGTGCCTGGTTCCTCTGATTCAACTTCGCAGCCAGTACGTGCACTGAACAAGGGTGTGTCTCCACAAGCACAGACATGTCGCTGACATAAGTCTCATACGTTGGATCCTCATCATCTTCCTCGGAAATCCTGGCGATGAATCCAGATAATATCTCCAGCTCGTGGTTTAGCATTCCCACGGTCCTAGATTTAGGACTTGCCGCTATCGGTGTGGTTTTCAGCACAGATATCGAAACGTAGGGATGAAATTTCCTGATCATGGCTGATACCAGGCGGAGTGTGGATGCTATCGTCGGTTGAGATTTAGACCGCAGACCCGTCAGTATCAGATCGACTAAACTATAGAGATCTGGTGTGGGTGTGCTATCCGCTTCTGTGAGGATGTCCAAAGATTCCTTTCGTTTCACCAAGCTCGGCGAATCGTCCGCTAGTGGAGCTGCCGAGTCTGTCGGTAGCGACAGAACGTACGATAATAAGATATGTGTCATGTCAGTGGAATCCAACTGCTCAAGGATAATCCTGAGATATGTCAGAACGGCGACGGACGAACCACCGTCAACGTCTGAGCTCTCCAGAAGTGAAGGGTACCTGTAGTAATAGAAATTAGCAAAATAGCCCCCCGGTCCCGGAAAAGAGGTCATCCTCACAATAACTGCTGAATAAACAGCACCCTAAAATGGTCCAATAAAGTCTGCCGAACCTCGTTCGAATGACAATGCTCTAGCACATCCTGCCAAAACGCCATATACGACAAAAACGTATCCAAGTGCGTCCTAAACTCGATCGAATCCGACCTAACAGCCCCAAACGACCCATCCTGTCTATAATCCGAAAACCGCAGCGCTGATGGAATATCCTCCTCCGAATAAGCTATCACTAGCTTCCTACTAAGTTGACTATATAACGCCCCAAGCCCCGACGCCATAATCGTAGCCAAATCACTCTCCACAATCCATGTTTCCAACGCCTTCGACGACGACGCAGATTCGATAATGTATAACAACCCAGTTCTAGCAAAGTCGCCAACCCTCCCGTCGTGATGCACATAATCCAACAGCAGGTAAAACAGCGGGAAATCCTCTTTGTTCGTAATCCCCGCAAACCGCTCGTTGAAATCCGCCGACGGCCGCCTTTCTCCTCTCTTCGCAAACCACAATGGCAAAGTATCCGGATTCTGCCTAATCTTCGTTGCTAAACTAAACAAAAACTCCACGAATTCGGTTTCATATGTTGGATCTGCTTTCCTGGCGGTCTTTTGAAGGAAGTCTGTGAGACTTTGTGCGAAGTTTGGAGCGGAGAGGAATTCATTCTCTTCGTCGTCTATCAGGGTGGAGAAAAAGCGGATGACGGCGGTGATTACTATTGATGAACCATTTTGGGCGATACGGGAGACGGGGATGAAGATTTGTTGGTCATAGGCATAGTTGTAGCAGAGGCGGACGGATTGGTTTTCTTCTTCTATTAAGAGGTCGGTGAGGCGGAGGATGGGGTTCCGAAGGTTGGTTTGCAGGTGGGGGTCATTTTGATGGCCGTTTCT
Organism: Arthrobotrys megalospora; assembly: GCA_036971655.1. Taxonomy (NCBI): domain Eukaryota; kingdom Fungi; phylum Ascomycota; class Orbiliomycetes; order Orbiliales; family Orbiliaceae; genus Arthrobotrys; species Arthrobotrys megalospora. The sequence goes on from JAVHJN010000013.1 coordinate 1,377,995, forward strand.
CCAGGAGTGCTAGTTCTGAAGGTCAGCGAGTAGAGTAGTAAAAAGGGTTGAGATTGCACACGAACTTGGAGAGTAAGCCATATCCTCTTGAAGTCCTGTAATCTGTTATCCGGACTCGGGATCACGACCTGCTTGCGAGCAGGCGTAGTCGTAGGACTATTGCCAATAAGACGATTCCACTACATTCTCAACCCGTTAGTCCAGGAAAGCCCAAGCCTCAACCACCAAAGGGGGTCGTCTTACGAAATCCATTGTCGACAGCTATTCCTCTCTCTCTAACCCCCCTCAATCGTTTCGTAGAGAGTGATGTCGTCGGCGTGAGATGTCAATTGTTGACGGGTTACGTGATCCACCGGATGATATGTATATGTAAGTATGTATTTTAAAATTGTACACCGACGATATACGGAGAGCCTCGAAGCGGATATCGCATGAAGTACAAGTTAGGTGTCCCCAGCTTATCTAATCACCCGCCAGGTACCCATAGCAAAAGGCACCAGGCCGGGCAATTGGCTAGTAGATATCGCGGTATTGGCCCCCTGCCAGACCCCCGAATAGAAAGATGCGGCTCTGCTCTGTTCCCCCGCGCGAATTCGACGGGGACCGACTTTTCCCAATCGTGCAGGCGAGTGCGTATGAATTGAAGGTTGACGAATGGAATACTAACAAAATGGCAAAGCAAAGAAAAGGAAAGCGAAAGGTGGTGTCGGGACCGGGTTGGGAATAAGCCCCGACAAACTCCACGCGACGGGAACCCTCATCGCTCGCTGGTCCTTAAGTCCGACTCTGTTATAAGATCTAACTGATTATCTCCGGCTTCAACGGCGCGACGGGTCTTCGAGCATATCCTGGTCTCTCCATCATCTGTCCATTTGCATCCTCGTTCCTTCCACATTCCTCCATCTTCCCATATAACCGCCCAGCATGCCAGTAACCGGGTAAGCTCTTCCACAAACCACCACCAGGTATACGTATACGTCTACCCAAGATACCCTCACTAACATCTATCTATCTGTCTGTCTACAACATTATACAGCCTCTACTTCTGCCCAGACTCAGGCGCCACCCAAACACCCGCTGCCGCAATCCTCGATCGTCTCTCCAAACGCTACCAGCCAACTCTCATTAACAAATGGACCCTCGAGCACCGTCTCCTCCGTGATAACAGTCCTTCCTCCACAAACCCATCCAACACTCCAAACCTCCAAGCTCCCGTCACACAAACTCCTCCTCAAACTAGGTACATGCAATACCTAGACTTATCCTTCCACCCCGGAAAACGGTTTTGTCTGGTCGATAAATCATTAGTTACTATCGATCCAGACTTTGAACACATCCTCACTGCGAAACTACAGGGTTTGTGGAGTATGAGACAGACGCTTAAGGCGGACGGAACAGCTCTTGAACTTGAAGATTTTAAGATAAAAATCGCGACGTTGAGTCAGGGGAGCGTGATTAAGGGCGTCCTCATGGAGGTTGAGTACCTGCCTTGCGCATATCTAGAACAGGGAGAAGGTGTTATCAGGGACTTTATCGATCAGCTAGAGCTACCGAGTGGACCGAACGTCAGGCTGTACTTCTCACAGGCACCCATAGCGCCAAACGCCGATGGAAGCGATGAACCGCGAGAGTTTTCGATTTTGGACACGGGAATGCAGTATATGGAGCTTCTGAGACTCAGATAATTGCATCTCCAAATTCTACGAAAGGTGGAAGGGGAGATTTTTGGATATTTTTTAATATATAACGATATTGATTCATTGTTAATAGTAAAGGTAAGCGATATATTACTACTAATACCCTTCAGCGTAGCGCGCTCTTCGTTTTCTTTGTCCTCATTCACTATCTTATATCAGTCCTTCTCTTGAAAGAAAATTTGTCTTTTCCATACCATCATAATCAAATGCTATAAACCCCATAACTCCTTAAATGCACAAAAAGAGCCCACTAAAAAAAAAACATTAATAACAGCATATATAGATTCCTGGTATCGTCGCTAGCAGCCTGGTAGGCTCAAAACACGCAAGATGGCAACTTCCATTGGTAGCAATTTAGCATCCGCTGGGGTTTAAAATCACCATGTTTCCTAGTCTCCTAGTCAGCATCCGGACCATCGATAAAAGAGGAAGTCAATATCCCACTTACAGTAATATACTGGAAACTCTTTTCCTTATTCTTCCAGAAAGTCTTCGCTTCCTCTCTTCGAATCTTTCCCTTCTTCATAGCCACATCGATCAATGCCTCTTCGACTCCTTCACCCATACCCTTGGAGCTGCCGCAAACAAAGACACGGCCGTCAAGGGAGTTGATAACGAACCAGACAAGGTCCGCCTGGTTACGGACTTCCTCCTGAACATAACGACCGGTGCCGACTCTGGACTCGACCACAGTCTTCACCTTCTGTTCATCGGCACCCCATTCACCTGCATAAAGCTCATCCAACAACGAGTCTCTAATACCTTGGATAACCCTACACCAACAGTTAGCCAGAGAACCCTTGTAAACAAAAAAACTAAAATGAGGGAATAAAATACATACCAAACTTTGTTCGCACAATTCGCACTCTGCAACCTCCTCTGCACGAACCCACGGAACGGAGCAATACCCACACCAGCACCGATAAGAATCATCGGACCATCAGGCTGGAACTCACGGGCGAGAGGGTTCTGCATCAATCCTCTAAACATGGGAATATGGACGGTAGCATTTCCATTGCTTTCCAAGTACTTCAACGCCATACGTTCGAAGAAACCGGATCCAACACCGGAGCGCTGACCACCCCGCCAATCATCAGCTTCATGCACGGTTACCGCAATTTCAATGATACGTCGGTGTGCATATTTGGTGGTATGTGGATCACTCGAGAGGGAGTAGAACCGAGGCATAAGCGGTTGCAAGACAGTCATTAAATGTCCGAGTGGTGGCTTCGAAGATGGGAAGGCGTTAAGGAGCTGGTGGAGAGTGACATATGGACCAGTGCGCAGTCTGTACATAACAGTCAGCAGCTGTAGCCAATAATATGAAAAAGGTGTTTCGGAAACTTACTCGCAGAAAGCAGCCTGGCCTTGCCTGGAACAGAGATACATCAAGATCTTCTTTTCGTATTCATCTGTAGCATACTCGGCCAGAACCCGAAGGAGATTCTTCTTGGGCGGGTAGCTCTGGACGTCGACGGTCCATGTCAACAATTCCCTCCTGGTGGTTGTCAAGAGACGGCTTTCATCTTCGCCCCAGATTGTTGGCCATCGGCCACTCTGGGTGTGTACGTTGATGACTTCATCGCGTTGCTGGGCGGGTATTTCAAGAATATCGAAAAGGTCATCGACAAGTTTCTCGTCATTCGGAGCACAGACACCAATGGCACCGCCGACGACAAAGTCGACACCGGGTCCTTCTTCGGGGTAGTCGGTAACGTCAAGGTCAAAGTGGTACGTTCGCTTTTCGGCGCCCGGCGAGGTTAAACACCGAGCGTGGTGGATCTTGCTGGGAAAGACTTCGTAAGGTGGATGTGGGGTGACGAACTTCGGAGGGTGTGTCTTGACGGTGGAATTGTACTCGAACTCCTCGGTGACAGGCTCCAGAGTAATAATGTTGGCCGGAAGTTCGAATGTCCCCCGAAGATTGGTCTTCATGTTAAGTGGGGTCAATTGCAATTTGAGGGATTGGAAGGCGGGGTTATTAGGAAGGATGAGGGGATCAAGCGACGGGGAAGGCGGTGCAGAGACACCATCGCCTCCATTGATACGGCAGCAACCTCCACCGCAGCATTCCGCCTTGATAAGATTTGTGGCAGAGGAATCGCCAAGCAGATTATGAATGGCCCTTTGCATATCTACTCGATGAGTGGAGGCCCTTCGAGCACGGTTTCTGAGAGGCAATTTGGACCGGCCGGTGCTGGTAAAATCGACTTCGAGGATCGGACTAGGTTGAACTTTCTTGAGGATCTTATTGGTAGTCTTGGAAAGGGCAGCAACTGTGGAAGAAGAGGACTCTTCGTCACTGCTGGTGCTGTTGTTGGTGAAGACAGTGGTCGGCTCTTCGGGTACGGACGACTGGGCAGCCCGGATGGCCTGGTATTCGTCCTCGGTAGCCGTCATTGTTGTATATGAAGATATAGAAATGTATTTATCAGATTTAATAATTAGGTTCGATTGAGGGCTCAGTGGGTTATTAAGAATGTTGTAATGAGACGGAATGATATCACTGGGGCAGGACCGAAGTGCGTTGCCGGGTAGTGGTGGCGAACCCCGGGAAAACGGTGGCGGATAAAGTGAAGAAGCCGACAAGGAGAGAAGCCGATGCCGCGATCTGATAGGATGAAGGAGGATCAATGAGGAGTTTGATATCGATCTGATAGAGGGCGAGATGGGTATCGAGATGGTCTTGAAAAATTGGAAGCCGGGTAGTTAGATTATATAACCGAGTTAGAAGGAAGTTCCCTAAAAGTGACCGAGGAAATAATGCCAGGCAGCAAGGGTGCTAGTTTTTTTTTCTGTGAATTTTAGTTTGCCTTGTGAAATGTGATATAAGATGAGGTTCCCGGCACAGGACAGGATGGAATAGAATTGTATGAATAGAATAATTAATTCCTGAAGTTGAGGTACGTTTAAGAGAAGAGAAGAGGACAGATGAGAGATTATCTGATGGGCAGATAAGATGGCAATTAAAGATCTGATAGCTGTGACGGAGGGATCTGAAAGGTTTAAATGCAACCGTCAACCGTCCAACTAACCCCCAATCCAGTCCACTCGCTGCAGTATCACAGCCAATCACCCGTTGAATTGGCACTGCAGCTTTCCCCTCCAATTACCAAATAGATTCAACCAGGGAGATGGCGATATCGGGCTGGGTCTGCGGAGCTTAGAAATGCAGTCGATATCGATTATACATGCAACTTGCAAGTGCATCTCCGGTTGGGAAAAGCAGCAGGAAAAGCCCTTATATAAAATATTTTTTGACAGACCGGGATACACCCTTCAATCTCTTGCAGGAAAAAGCCTCCGGACGGAAGAACCAGAAATGAACATGTCATGGACGTACCATTTCGAACTCTCGGGTTCGAGGGAAACCCCTATACAACCTAGCTTCCAGCTCTAGCTCCTTCTTCGATATTCTCGGTTCCGAGAGTGCGAGAAATAATTTAAATTGAGTTGGTCAGAGATCCCATAATCCATTCGCTTCTCTGGGTCAAGTCGGGTCGCAGCTGAGAAGTTTCCTCGATTCCGGTTAGTAATTGGCCTGGCATGCATTTGCATGAGTATAACAATTTCTTGCACATGACATGCATGATCGAGATGACTGACCCGAACGCGAACCGACTGACCAAAGATGTAGAACTGTTCCCTGGGTCTGTGAGCCTACGCTAGCCATTGTTCTGGCTTGCTTTGCCTGATGTGGTGGGGGGGGGGGGGGGGGCGATGCAACTTGCAATGCATACAATCCCGGCGGAGGCTCTGCGACTTCGACTTCAGCCTTTTGTCAAAATTTCTTCAGCAAAAACAGTTATCAGAACCTGTTTTCGAGATGTATATTGCCTGTGTAACCTCCGCGAGGAAACGCTCGTTATCATATTGTTATTTGACGCTCAATATCAAGAGCGGTATTGCACTGAATTCCTGCGGTGCCGCGTCGGCGAGGGCCGCGGGTACAAAGCTATCAAGTACCACGAAAATCCGAGGGCAAACATTGACGAAGGCACTGCCCTGAGAATTGTCGCGGACGCATGGCTGCTGGAACTTGCACTTTCTGGTTAGAATCATCGGCACGACGCCGTTTACCGTCCGATTGAGCCGGGAGAATTAATCTGAAGAATCTGCCAAATCCAGCTGACTGCCTCTTTTGTCTCCGGGGTGCTTCACAGTTACACAGCAGTACCCACCGCACTAATACATCGATGTCGAGACTCAAACAACCAGTCCAATGCATATGCCCTGAAGGCATTCCAATGGATCGAAAACATCAGGAGAGGAAGAGATTACTTAATCCTTGGCAAATAATCTATAAAGCGACTTGCATATAACGTTCGGCAGTAGTAAGAGTGGTAGGGGTTTTAAGAGTCAACTGCTTGGTCAGCGCATACGAACCGGAGTCATCATGTCATCCCAACTTGTACTCCACATCCCCGCCAACTTCACCATATAAACCCCCCTCCACAAACAGAGAACCACTACCACCACTACGAGCGAGTCGCATACAATTCCCATCTCCATCTTCTCTCAGGTATCCCACCGAGTCCTCCAAACCCGGTAACTCGATGCCCAAGAGCCGCCAACCATACAACTACACTTACAAACCATCCTACCAAACCTCTTCGAATTCATCCCGACCAACGTCGGGCTCATTCGCATCAGGTTCAAGATCAACAGCATCAAACACTCCCGGGCCTTCCTCCCTCCCCACAGCTCCAGAACCTGCTCTCGAACGAGTAGGCCAATCCGGTAGCGTCAACGAACTTCTCACCCATTTACGACTCACCCAACAACCATCCCAAAACATCCGCGATGAACCCACCGACACCCGCTTTGGCGCCTTTGCGCCGGCTCCAACCGTGCACCCCTCACTCCAGGCGATCCTGGGCGTAGACCAGACCCCACCGCCACAGCCACGAGCTAGAGGCTTCGTAGTTCCTAATTCATGGCGTACAAGAAACGGGTTTGATCCGTACCGACGGCTGCAGGATGGCGAATCTACTACCTCATCTGCAAGCGGGTTTGAAGCTCGAGGAAGCTCCACATACCCGAACTTTGAAGTCGGGTCGGCCTTTGATCTGGAGAATATAGCGGGCGTGGACCATGATCCTGCGTTATCGTTGGTGAATCTGTGTTTGAGAGCTGTGGCAAGGAATTGGGCTTTTCATATTGTTTATGATAAGTACTACTTGAGGGACCTGAGGCCGGTTCATAAGAGTCTTTTGCTTGCGCATTTGGCGGCTTATACGATCTCTCGGCGACAACAGTACATCGACGAGCAAGAGGTACTTACTGGATCCATAGACAAGGCTGGATTTGAACTGTTATTCCGTGCACAATTTCCAGCAGATACTTACGATGGAACCGACGAGAGTATCGCCGGTGAAATCGATAAGACTCTCCCTATGGCTAGCATGGAATTTGTCACCCATCTCAATTTCGCCGGGTCTATCGGCTATAGTATTTCTCTCAGGGACTTGAATCGATTATTCAGTAAGAGGGTCTCTACTCCGACCCTAACGACTGGGTCGACCGGGAAATCACCTGAGAAACAGAAACAAGCCGTCATCCTCGATAGCTGGGAAGACTTCATTGACCACGAAGAGGAAGCTGCTGGTCTAAATCCACTAGGCCCAGACCTGCGAATCCGTCACTTCCCTAGTCTCACGCATCTCTCCCTTGCATACCCAAAGCCCGGCTCAGTCTCCTTCTCTGACCTCCTAAAGCTCACCAAGGACAGTGTTCCAACAATAACCCACCTCTCTCTTGCTGGCTGGCCCACTCCATCATCCGGTGCTTCATCGCTTCCATTAGAAACAAGAGTTTCTACAAATTTGAAGCATCTATCACAGAGCCTTATCTGTCTTCGGTATCTAGATGTCTCAGACTGCGACTCAGACATGTATAAAGGTCTAGAAGGCGCAGATTGGACTGAGTGCTGGAAGAAAGTAGACTATGTGATAGCGAGGCAGGGACATGCGCTTTCGGCGAAGGGAGAGAGGGTGCTTAGCAAGAGGAATCAGACGATCATGGATACTGAACAGGCGGTGAAGGCGTTAAGAAGGGCTTGTAAAGGGGAGATGTGTAGGTTTGTGTACAGTCAAAAGGAGGAGGTTTGAATATGGACGTTTTTAAAATATCACTGTTAGCAAGCGGTTCAACTGGAATTATGGGGACTGCGATTTATACGGCGTATAGCGTTAAAGAAATGAAATATGACTACGATTATGGCTTCATTGACAAGATATCCTAAACGTTTAACACCTGTACATGACCGGGCGTGAACTTCGTATGCGACTTTAGACTTCATATGCATCATGCCGATTAAACACTATTTTTTTTTTCTTTCCCCCCAATCTATAGGTATCATCATGTACTAACAAACACGGGCCACCGATATCCCCCTGAGAGAAAAGACAGGGAAAGAAACATTTTACTTCTTCTTCCTTCCCTGCGCCTTCCATGCATTCCAAAACCCAATCTTTTCTTTAACTCCCAACCCAACCCTCCGTATCCTTCCCACCCTCACAAGTATCTCTCCAACCTTCTCTTCTAATGCCCCCACCCTGGGCACCCTCCCATTGGCATCCTCACTACTCCTAATCACTGTCTTCTCGGTAATCGTCTCACTACTCGACGTAGCCACCAACGTATCCGACATCTCCAAGTCTCTAATCTTCACCGCCTCTCCAATCCTAACTTTGATAGTATGACTCGGCTGTCCCAACAATCTCCACAGAAAAACACCATAAGAACCTGGTAGCGGCGTCGTAGTATTCGACGGTAAATACCTTAACGAAATCGGAAATATCTTATTTTTAGGAATCGTTCCGTTCCCGTGACCGTTTTCTCCGGATTGTTTATACTGTGTGGCAAAACTGTCGAGCGCGGGGGCGAATCGGAGAAGGGCGCGGCCGCTGGAGGTTGTGCCTTCTGGGAAGATGACAATTATACGATGTGGGTTTTTGGAGATTACTTCGGCGAGGGTGGTGGGTTTTGTAGAGTAAGGTTTCGAGGTTGGCGGTGCGAAGGTGTAGAGGAGGGTTTGGAAGAGGGTTAGTTGGAAGACGTAGGGAGTGTCGAAGGATGGGAGGAGGAAGATTGGATCGAAGGTGGCGGCTAGGTATAATGCATCCAATGGCGAGCTGAATGTTGAAGCTATGATTGAACCCGGTGAAGGCAGTTTGTCCGGATATCTCGACAGGGTGCTGGGCCTTCGTCAGTAAACATATGATATCGTAACAAAAGATGGTAGAATGGGCGGTGATGATGATGCATACCCTCTCTTTACGCCTTCGACCTGCAAATCTACCCACCAAACTCCCGCAACAAGCATACATATCCACAATATTCCCTTTTGGAACAAGGATCCCAGTGGCATAAACTGCAAGAACATGAAGTAACTGACACTGATGGTCAGTAGCACCGGTGCTCTCAGTGCGAAAAGTACAGCTGCGAGCGGGAGGTGCAGACTGCTCGTCGCCGATGTTATGGGTATGAATGGTGCGATTCCGGTTCCTATATGACATTCAATGCGACACTATTAGCCACGAACGGCAGTATTGCGACCTGGGCTCGAGGGAGTGGCTATATGAAGCTAAAGACTGGAACTGCGAATGTCTGCGGATACATACCCCGGTCGCGATACTGCGTGTACTTCTCCATCTTCTGCCAATGGTGCGATTACTACCGCAAGCCCGTCGTGTTCGACAGTATGAGATCTGGTAGCTTCAAGGACATGAAATGTGTCCCGTTGACGGTTCTGGTTGGAGGATGTCGAGTAAGTAAGTAAGTGGTGATAGCATGAGTGAGCTCGAGTGGTCGTCTCACATGTGATATCACCGTTTTTCATTGGCTGACTAAGAACTCAACAGCGCTGCAGAGCCTCCATCTTGGCTGTTACCACGTTTCGATTCGAAGAAAAAAGAACCGCCATGCTGGATTTACTTTTTTCCGAAATCCCTGCACGGGCCACATCGTCGGGTCCGGACGGGATTCCAGCCAACAGAATTTGCAGGCGATTCAGTACAGTTTGATTATATAATTGTTTGCGCTCGAGTTCGACGGTTTTTATCTCCTGGTCGTGATGGGTCGGCGCTTGTGGTTATAATTGTATTATAGCCGATGCGCTTTGCATTAAATTAATTGCGACTTCGACTTCTGGACTTTGACAAAAACAACAACTTCCACAAAAGCGCGCTTCAGCTGCGACAAGCTGATATCACGCCGTTCAAAGCCGAGTCGACGTCGCGGGATGGTGATGGAAGCCATCTTGCCCGGGCCGGGCTCTACTTGGCTCATGCAAGCCTGTACGCTGCTAACCAAAGGTTTCCTCTTCGGTCTGAATACGACGACGGTTCACAATCTCGACAACCTGACGCGGATTTTGGACTTGCGGATGCAGCCTGGGACACCGGAGTCGCAAAATGCCTTGATCACGGGTTAGTTTTTCATTCCTTTCAGCCGCTTTTGTCTTATGTTTAGAAATTGATTTTATCAATTGCAAATGTATTCTTTTTCTTGGTTGAGCAGCTCGAAGCTAAGGTGGATATATCTTGATATCGATATGGACTCTCGTGGACGATAGTTTCAAACCATACTTGCGTGTATGTGAAGTTTCCCTTCTGAGCAAAGTCCCAAAACCACATGCATTTGGTCATTTGATCACTGCGACAGCGTCATTAATTTGACAATTCGCGCATCTTCAACTTCAGCTCTATAAGTTATATTTTATTATCAATTCGACATGCATGCTTACGAATCACAAACAGCCTCGATGATCCCATAATCTGGGGCGTTCTTCCTTTCAAGTATCTCCTCACTCCGGAGAATCTCAGATGGACGCTAGGCAGTCATGATATCTGCTTCAAGAATCGGTATGGGCGCGAAATCGAGCTTCCAGCCTCGAGTTTTCCGAACTTAATGACTAATATTCTCCGATTCGCGGCCGCTACAGCTTCACCACGGCATTCTTCTCGAGAGGCCAAGTGTTACCGACCTACCGACTCCGGCACTCTCCTCACGGCGGCCTGTTCCAACCAGTCATGGAAAAGACGCTATTGATGCTAACTCACCCTTCTCTCCGAGACAGCCTAGCCTCAAGCAACCTAATCAGCAGATTATCACTACCACGTCCAACGAGCGGGGACGACTCCACATCCCCAGATAGCATCACATACAGACCATCAACTTTAGTTGATACAGCGGTATCTCCATCCAAACCCCCAGTATGGCTACATATTTTCCCAGAAGGTCAAATCTATCAGCACCCCACCTTTCAGATGCGATATTTCAAATGGGGCATCGCACGCTACATCCTCGAACTGCCCCAACCACCCATAATCCTTCCCATGTTCTTCACCGGCATGCAAAACGTCATGCATGAGAAACGTTCCTTCCCGCGCTTCCTCCCTCGTCCCGGAAACACAATCTCCATCACCTTCGGATCCGCAATCCCATTGGACAGGTGGGATAAAGTTCGCCAGCGGTGGCGCCAGATCCGTGAGAGTTGCCGTGCGATTGGTGGTGAGGAGGGAGAAAGGCTATTACGGGAAGGCCCTGAAGCGGTCGAATTACGTGTCGAAGTAGCCTTGATGGTACGAGATGAGGTGGAGGAACTGAGGATCGAGTGTGGATACCCGCCTGCGCAGCCTGAGAGCGCTTTGGCTGCGACTTTTAAGGATAAGAACAGTTATCTGCATGAGTTTGAGGCTGATCCGGAGAAGCATGTCAATAGCTAGTCTAGTCCCCATGTGGGTGAGGTATGGAGTACATATGTTACTCACATACAGAGAGATACGATGTAGATGCATGTTTTAGCTCTTGCGGGCTTTTGGTATGGGTATGGGTATGGGTATACGGCATGGAGAGCATGGGGAGGGTTCTGGCGATTCGATTTGTTACCTTGTCTTTGCCCTGCCTTTGCCGTGGCCTTTGCCTTTGCCTTAGCTCTTGATTGCCGTGCGCCTTAAACCCCTCTCCGTGTCTCCGCCTCCGTATACCTCCTCGGACTACAAAGTCGTATACATGCTTCCCCAGCTAGCGTTGCGGGTAGCCGAGATGAGACGACTGTGATTACGATATACATAGCACCATGTTATCAATATAATTTGCCAAAAAGTATTCAACAAAAACCTGGAAACGAATCCAACGTTATACGTTTAGCAGGAACCTGCTTTTGGTTTTTCAACCGTGACCTTTTGCCTGTTTTTTTCACTCTGGCTTTGCATTTGCATGTGCCAAAAAAATAAAAAATATGATGGAATGGCTGACTTGAATGGCTGGCTGGTTATTGTCTTGGGTGAAATCAATATACCCTCCCTACATATGCATATACGTCTGCTGCATCCCCAAACGCTTGTATCACAGTAAGTAAAAAACACCTCGAACTAGCTACACAAAGACAAAGGGAAAAAAAAAGAGGGTGATGGAAAAGTCTGGGGTGCAGGAAATCCTGCATATTCGTTAAGGGTTGGGAAGGGTTGGATCCTCGTTCGTACATACTCATACATAAGATACGACGACTGGGAACAGGATTACAGGATTTTCTGGTATAGTTTCTGGCCCGCGCTCGCAGGTCAGCGCAGCGCACGGCCTGAGGTGCACGCTTTTGAAAGCAGAAAAAACGAGATCGATACACATCTGTTTTATCTCTCACGAGCTCTTCTTGGTTGTTTTAAGCCATGGTGTTGCAATTTTGAATTTTTCTTTTCGCCACAAAAATAAATGAGAGCGCGCGCGAAGTGGTAGGTTAGGCAAAGGGCATTTCACCATCCCGTGCCGAAATTACCACCGAAGCCGTACCGTTACCGTATGGTATGGCATGTTACGAGTGCCGGCGGCGGGAGAAAAAAGCCAGAAGGTCAGCCGGATACGAACTCCTTCCTGTTACCCTTCCTTTCTTTTCTCCCTCGCTCGCTATCTTTTACGGCAAGAGGTCTTGATACCGTAATCTGTACCTTCGTACCGAAAGTTAGTTCAACCCCGTTTCGGTGCAAAAAGGGCATGTACCGCAACCTGGCAGCTGGGTCTTCTTCGGTAGTACCCGCCTATATTTCCCTCCTCCATGAAAAAAAAAAAATGTATATTAGTGTCGTATATAGATAGGAGGGTTTTATACATAGCCGCTGCTTTTTACATAACAGGATTCATGGGGTGTTTCTCTATGGTGTGTATTTCACGCAAAAAGTTAGGTTAAGTTTTGGAGTTTTGCGAGTTACGTTTGAGCTATCGGGCCTTGGCATTTACATTTTGCCCGTGTATCGGGAGCCGATGGAGGCGGTATTTTAGATCGGTATGATGGGAAGCCGGTTCAGATACTTGTTCAAATAATTTTTGTTGATACCGGTTCGTTAACCCGTCGGGAAAGCTGGAAAAGCTTATTACGGTATATTGATCGACTATGGTATAAATTGTGAGATCTAGAACTGATGCGATGAGGCAGCAGGGAATCAAGGCCTGGGGTTATAGTGCATGGTGACCCCATGGCGTGATAATGGCTATGGCAAATGAGAGGGAGCGAACGGGAAAAGAATGGCGACTTAATTGACTAAAACCTCTAGACTAGTCGAGTATGGGCATGAGCCTTGTTGGACCCAAGGACTTCAAGTCTGGTTTGCACGTTCTCGGAACGGAAGCTACCGATTGATAGGCATATTTTGATAGATTATAGTGCTATGTATGTACTTCATGTAGATGAGGAGGGGTGGTTGTTCGATGGCTGAGCCGGCTTTCCGTGAATACCGCCTTCCGATTCAAATTCCTGGACGGAAGGGAAAGGGAAGTTTAAGAACGGAATCCTTAAATTCCGTGTAACGGCTTTTTTTCTTATTTTTATTTTATCGAAGAGAAACTTTCTAAAGTTGGGAATTTGTAACATATTTTAGGAATTTTAACGTTAATATTGAACTGCATGCTAGGTCTAAAAGCACAGACGCTGTTGAGCATTTTGGAGGGATGGATGGATGAATGAGGAGGCGAGGGGCAGACATATGGAAGGCGGTTCCGACGGTACCGATTTGATATGTTCTTTGTGCAACCTCAGAATATTAAGGGATATACAAAGTTTTTGTCTGCGCGCACGTTTCTCTTCATGTGAGATTTCAACCATGGCAACTTCTCACGGTGCAAGTTGAAACGGTCTGTGTAGCACCAAACGTTGCTTCCTGCTCCACCTTTTTTCGCCGATACCTTTTTTTGTACAGGTCCCAATTGGTCTAGTGGGTTCTGGGCGAACTCCTACAAAACCCAATACTCCACTGTCTGATCACTATCAGGGTTACAAGCTCTGACTAAGAGGGAGGCCCGATATCACGATATGACCTGACTGACGAAAACCTACTAAACTTCCTAGCTTGGATTCTTTTCCTCTGATTTCTTTTCTCCGGCCTCCGAGGCGGGATCTCGTAAGGCATTCTCATTACGTTTGCGTTCAGAAACTCCGATATCGATAGATCGCTACCCGAGATTTACAATATAGGAAAGCCAGTGCACCCAACGGCGAGTATCAACATTCTCTTCAGGAAAGCGGCACATCAAAATACCTATCGTATTAAGTGGGGGATGAATAGTGTAGTGAGCTAGCATTAGACGCGCGCAATTGATACGAATAGGAATCTTGACCTGAAACATAAAAAAAAGTCAATTACAAGGGGAAGAGAAGTGAGAGAAGCCCGTAGGAGCTCGAGAAAGATAGTTCCCGCTTACCTCCTATTTCGCTATTTTTTGCTGTGATAGCTCGCAAGTTTTATTGACGAGGGTTTTTGACTCAACCTCCTTACTGAAATAGCTTCCTCACCATGGATTTCTTTTTGATAAGAAATTCAAAAAAAAGGACATGGGCTTTTCCTGAGACTAGGTTTTTGGATGACACTGCTAGACCGGGTTGACAGATGCGGCCTGAGCCCCCTCGCTTCACCATTCACAGCTTCGACTTCATATTCGTCCGCCGGGACCATGCTATGCTATGCTTTGCTACGTATACCTACATTTAAATTAAGGCACTATCCTTCTTTGAAGAAAGGTAGAAAAACTGTTGAGGCCATAGAGAATTCGTCCGAGGCGACGGTCTATATACGAAAGTGTAATAAATTTTAAAAATTGTTTTTTCCTCTTCGAATTCGGAGTTTTCAGCTTTCCGAGATAAGTAGGAATTTATGAAGTGTTCATGGTGTTGATAAGGAACCGACAACTTTTTTTGAGGTTTTGAAATGTTCACCCTTGTTACATTTAATCGACAGATCGAAACGAAACCCAATAAGCAAAACGAAAAGGGAGGAAGAAAAAGTGAGGGGATACAAAAAAGACAAGAAAAGCAAAAAGAAACTGGGAACGAGTAGGCTCAATTCCAAGCCTTCTTCATACTCGAAGGCAAAAGAGAGACAGACCGTGAGAAAAAAGCCCGGCAACAATAAAGTATGTGTGGATGTATGTATGCATCTTCATGTAGGTATGTTAAGTGCCCTGCAAGTGAGAAAAGAAATGTCTCAACCGTTCTTGCATAAGCCTGGGTTTTTCCCTTTTCCTTTCTGCAACTGCAAGCCTTCGCTGCATATTGGAGTAGCAAATCCTTTCTAAATACGTTCTATGGGGCTGTCTGGGGCTGTTATTTTCTGAGTCGCTCGTGAGGGAGGAGGAGGGACGCAAGGACGAAAGATTGAAAGCGGTCAAACTCTCATGGGTTTCTGTCAATGCAGGCTTGCTGGCTCTGCCAATTTAATTGTTTGCATGGATTGTGTGTGTTTTTGTGAATATCTTCTAGGATAGAGACAGTGTTTGATATATCATACCATGCCTCTATTAAGCCCAAGTGTCAAGTAAGTGCGGTAGGCGCTCTCCCTATCATTAAGCGATTCGTGCTATCATGACGGAATATTCCCTTTTGTGCGAAATGGAATCAAAAAGAAAACTAATGTCATTCGATTATATGCCGCCTGATTACTCCGATATGCCAGCTACGAGAGTATGTGCAACCGGATTCTATCCCCATACATCGATTTTATCAACGTGTCGCCTCTACGTTTCTTTGAATTTTCGTCTGAAGGGAGGGGCGTACATATTCCTACATGATTTGAGGGGTTGAATACATATTTTTATATGCCGAAAGATGCGGTCGATATCAATAGCAACACCCTATTGGCGCCACAGATATGGGTCCTTTCTAGGATTGATCCGGGCTCCCCAGTAAAAACAGTACAGCATCTAACTGGCACCGCCTGTGTGGTCTGAGGAGTATGTAAAAAGTGTTACGAAACAGCGTTCGATTCGATGTTTTTTTGTATATCGATGTTTGTTTTCTGCATCAACCTACCAGCAATGTAATATCACAACTTAAAGTAGGCGACCTAAGGTATGGCTACTTTAGTTTGGTTTCAGACTTTTCGGAATATTATTTGGGATATTCGGATAATCGCTAGGACGTACAGTAGCTTCGCGCAAGCTCTGTTGGCCTTGCAGATTTTTTTGAAATGTTGTTCGATGTATCTGTAGATGAAGCCTTAAAGCCGCGATTAGAAATCGTAATCCTATATTCTTATTTTTCTCTTGGATATTTCATTTTTCCTCTCGATCTCTCCAATTCGTTCCGTTGAACCTGCTTCCCCGCTCCGGGCGAGCCAGCGGGAACGAAGCCGCTGCAACCTGTACCTGGTCTGAGCTTAAACTCGGTGCAACATACGCAGTACGCTCTAGTCCCTCCGGATCCCTTCTCTCGATCTCGTAATTGATGCGGCATATGGATGCAAGTCGTGAGCGAATATTGAGTTGTACTCCATTCCTTTGCGCCAAACTTTCCAACCCATCAAATCAGGAATTCTGGAGCTGAAGAAGGAGGGGCTTGCAAATTGCGCTTGAGGATTGGATATAAATTTACGTATCGGGCTTAGAGCGGCAAGATTAAAGGCTGAAAGAGCATTCGAAGCGGAGTTATATTATACGAGGTTGAGAAAAAGGTACGTGTACACAGCACATAGGCATACTCCGTCTCCATACAATTGAACTTGTACTAGCTTGAATGCAAGTAAACGAAACCTCCAACCAGAATTTCCCCAAAATACTGGAGAAAACCCCTCCACTTTTTGGAGTTTGTAGACTAGTTTCTGGAGAAAAAAACTCTGGAGATAGACAGAAGCTAATGAAGCTAAATTCATGCTCCATATTTGTTTGAGATTTTTTGGGTTATCCGAGTGGAGATGTTTGATAATATGGGACTTGCCATTGCCAGCTATCCTTACCCCGGGCGACCTATAGCTCCCTCAAGGTAAGCTATAGTAGCTATCAAGAAAAACAAAACGAGGCCATTTCCCGACCGTACCGGTTTCCCTTGACCATGCAGCAAGCCACCAGCATGCACAGATGCTTGGCTCGCAGCCTAGTAGGAACCCGTTCATTGGTGTTTTTTCACATGTGAAAATTTGAGATAAATTTTTTTGTTACTCTGTGTTTTTTTTGTGTGAAAATAGCGGAGGGGCTGGTGGTGCATCACAAAACGTTTATCGCGACACCATTGAGGGGTGAGGGCAAATGTGAGGGGAATGATTTGATAAACCTCATTTCATAACTCATCATTCTGGGCTCTTCCGGTGGAGGGGTAAAAGAGGGGTTTATCGTATGATTTTAGAAAGGAATTCCTCTGGCTCCATATGCTCATGCAATGCAATGAAAACGAATCAAAAGATTTAAGCTTACTTGACATTAGCATATGAGATCAGTTGAAAAATATGTGTTTTAGACGAGGGATAAAGGTTTCCAAGAATCTGGACTTCTGTATGCCAGTATGCGTCAGTCCCTGGCCTCGGATCTCGAAAGGGTTTTGCCGTTGATGCATAGGATTCGTTCAAGAACTAAGCTTTATGTTGAATGTTGTACAGTTGTTTCGGCGAGCGTGCATATAAAAAAAGAATAAAAAAATAAAAGATAAAAAATTTTTAAAAGAGAAATATGTGACGGTTGCAATCCAACATCATCACGCATCGTGAGGTTTCGAAGAAGACCCAATCAATTGACCGATTGATCAACCGCCACCATGTTGACGCTTCCGCACTCGTCAAGTTTGAGGGGTGGCAAAAGCGGATACCAGTAGGTAGATTGTCGAGTTCGAGAAAACAGGACCCTGATGAATCTAGGGACTGGCCCTGCCCGGTGCCCCTCGTTCCTCATCCTGATCACATACTAGCATCATGATGTGCAGGATCTTCAGCTCTAGCGGTTGGGAGGAACGGATTGCATTTGGACCCTGTACCTACTCCCGTCTGGCCAGTCGATCCGCGTCTTATCGTTAACTTAAAAGACAGGTTTGGCGTTGCCGCTGGCCGTACCGCTACTTGAAGCCCTAGATGCTTGGGTGAGCTGCATGATATTTGAAAGGATGCTATATTTCGCAATATACACTAAGGGAGCAGCACACCACCTTTGATTATTCCTTCCTTAGGCGAGTACTAAGCATGTTATATTAGCAGGCTTGCGTATTCCAAAACCTGTTCCCAAGCCTCCCCTCGTTAAGCTACGGGAGGTTGACACCCGATAGGAATTTTTCTGACACCTGTCTAAGAGTATTTTGTCAATAAAAGTATTGGCCTTTTTTAGATTATGATTGACGGGGAACACACCTAGAAACGTTGAGGGTGGCAAAATGTCTGGAATAAGAGCTTCAGCTGGAATTCCCGAACCCCTCTTTGAAGTTGCATTTAGCTTACTTGGCCCAGAATAGTGGCACACCAAGACTTGCCGCTGCATATGTAGACTGAGATAGTTGTTAGTTATTCGCTCGGTGTTGGATATCCAACATCCCAATACACGCAAGCAGATTTGCGAATTGTTGTTCACATCATGTCATAATGCTTCCTTCTCCTCCTCATTTTTTTATTAAATATAAAATCCCGATTTCGCCTAAATGTACCGATGCATTCGCCGTCTCTTCTCTCATTGGAAGAACAAACGATGACGTATTTTTTGACAGGCCTCTCGGTTGCAATCAAGGTTTCCGGGGTTCTCTGACGAGGTTTTCTGCGCCGCATGGGCCTGGGCGTGGAACACCACGGGTTTCTCTATGCGAACTTGGACAAGGTCAGCTGAGTCCTGGGAGGGATTTCCCCTGTGTTCAAAGGATTTTCTGCGGAGAGGCCCAAAAAGTTCTTCCCAGGAACTCGATTCGAGTATGCACAATTTGGGGCATACATGACATTCTTCATTTTTATGTTTTGCAGGAAAGAAGAATTATTCATTCCTGGAATTGCCTAGAGCCACCTTCAGAATGCTTCCAGATCATATGAACCGCCAAGACATTCCAGAGAACACGATTTGAGGCGTTTCGGTTTGCCAAGCGGTGCTCACTACTTCGCATGGGGAGGCGGGCGCCACGGCCTTGATCTTATCTGGCCCGTTTGATTGGTTAAGCCACCGCACGCTGCCAGAGGGCAATCGCGCCGTTACATGCATGCAGACATGGACATGCTGCTTGTTGCACAATGGGATATGTGTAGCTGTTATAGTGGGTATTTGCTTTTTCACTTAGAAAATTTTTCATGGGTTCGCGAGACTTGGCTTTCGAGGACCCCCAGGAGCTTCCGTTTAATGTCTTAGTCCTAAGGTTTGCTCGGGATTTCTTTCTGTTGGGAAGTCAAAACACCAAGAGCAGGTTGCAAGGTCGGCCGATTTTTTTGTTCGATTTGGTCAGTGTGGTTCGATGCACGAAGTGAGGATGAAACTCTTTGATGGAACTCTTCAATATTGGTCCTCAAGCCGCCTATCATTATCAGTTTGAGGAAACTAAAAAAAGTCAGGATCCAGAAGAAAAAAATCCTGCGGGGAGTAAAATATTGATGTGACAATAGACGGGTGATATAATTGAGGAGGGAATGGCGGAGTGCATCTAATGCATTCTTCGTCACT
The DNA here is from genome assembly GCA_036971655.1 of Arthrobotrys megalospora. NCBI lineage: Eukaryota > Fungi > Ascomycota > Orbiliomycetes > Orbiliales > Orbiliaceae > Arthrobotrys > Arthrobotrys megalospora. The sequence goes on from JAVHJN010000013.1 coordinate 1,397,569, forward strand.
GATTGCGAATGCCGTTGTCGACGAAACCGTGCTCCTCAAACATACACAGATCGAAGACTGCAATCTCGTATGTGGTGCACGGTCGCTTTTCTTCGTTTGATAGGCAGGAAACTATCATCCATCGGAGATCCGATACTGCCATCTTTCCCGCCTCCTGTGAAGCAAGCAAGGCTCAGTCGTCAAAACTCTGGTTAACGGGATGGATGCTCGGGCCCCACCCTCTGGCACGTCGATCATCGTTCAAATGTCGCCTGTTAGAAAGTTGACGCTTGACCGGGACCCCCATGCTCTGAATGGTGGGGATGGGGTTTTGGGAAGCTAAGCTGATAGCGCCTCTACCCCCAAAATAGTGCAACGACTTTAGTTAGAATGATTGTCATATCGGTACTTGCGAAGCGAATCTTGATCTGCCTCGCCTGTTCGTTCCTAGATGCTCTGCTCCTGAGTAAAACAGAGTTTAGGGCTTCAATCCGAGGGAATGCTGTTTTAATTGAGTCGCCCTTCCTTCCCGTCCGTCGCCTAGCTTCTTTTTCGGATCTCCGTGGCCGTCGAGCTCCGGTTCAGGTTGGATCGTAACTCCTTGTTGGGAATTGCAATTGATTTCGCCAATTGGATATCCCCGACTACAACTTTGCCTCAGATTATGGAAATGCAAATGCTGGAAAGAGTAGGTGAGATTTGCGGCGGGTTCTGTAATATCGCAATACCCAAAACATATCAGTTGCCATCGAACAACATTCTATGCTGCGTAATTGCCTCTCCAAGTCGGAATATTTAACGAACCTACTGGAAATTATGGAAATTATGTTCTGCAGGCGTATCGATCGAAATCGCCGGAACTAGGAACCGGGCGTGGGATTTTTTTACCTTTGCATCTGGTAATTATAATTGACCCTGTAACCAGGCAGTCGCGATCTCGCAATGGGGGTTTCTTGATGGTTTGTGAAATTCAGAGCTCAATATCTCAAACTGCCCGAAAATTTTTCATTCTGTTTGAATGTATTATTATTAGCTACCAGTCAGTGCCTTGGAATTTGGCACACAGCGCGCTAGCACGGTTTTTGATAAGGCTTTGGCAAAAGAAAACATGCGAAGAAAAAGGTGGTGAGATTGTTTGATGGTGTCGTTCGTTTTGGGACCAGTTCTGAGCACGAAAATTTTCTATCGAAGCGAAGGCAATTGGGGGAATCCAAACAGAGGTCTCGCTCGACGGCTGCAGTGACGGTAGCTTCGCCCCGGACCTGTCAAGTGAAGCCAAATGCATCTAGCTGGATCAAGAAGATTTCCAATTTGTCCATGTAGGCAATGATATGTACACAGACGTGTCTTTATAGTAGCATAGCATGGCATCTGCCTTTTTCCTTTTTCCAGTAAGGTATCGTAACGGACGATTCAACAATGTATCGGAACCATGGACGCCTGTCTGGTTTAATATGCGAACTCGAACTAGAACTAGAACTCGACATACATACCATCGAGGTTACTTTTTCCTTCGACCTCGTTCCAGTTAGCCTATTCGACCAACCAGAAGGCCGCCAGCAGGCTGATATCCCTGCCATCCATCACCGTGCAGGACATATTCCACCCCCATCCACCCTCCATCATTTTTTCCTATGCCGAATTTGTATCTCCCATCATGCCCGAGCTGGGCCTTGGTACTGACCCCCCCTCCGGCGTGAGTATCTGTTGCCCATGCTGAACATAACATGAACAGCATCCCATCACTCTTGCACCTGCTCTCCTTATAAAATGTGTGTGCGTCCAATTACAGGCCCCACTGCACTCCCTTGAATCTGTCTGTCTGTCTGTCTGTCTGCACTGCACCATCTTTCCAAACGTTGATGCGAGAGCGAGGGCGACGATACAAGGACAGAGTGGAGCGACGACCCACACCAGAGACCACCCGCCCACTCCTCACCGCCTTATCCCGTTCGATCCTCACCCCCAGCTAGCCAGCAAGAAAGGTGAGTCTCGCTCTCTATCAGCGTCTCTTTTGTTATTCGTAAGAGCAGCAGGTATACACATACATACATACATACATACATATCCATACATACATACACCCTTTCTTTTCTTCTTTTCCCTTTCCTTTCTTTTTTTTCTTGGTCTGTTCGTTCGATTGCTGTTCTGGTATCAAAATTTCCCTTCCCAATCCGCCACCTCAAACTTGGGCTTCTTCCTTTTGTTATACATACAGCCATACAACAATATCTCTTCGTCTGATAATAAACTTTTAATCCTCGCCATATCCTTCTCTCTCTCTTTCGTTTCTCCTCCTCTTCTTCCCATTCGACACTCCCCATAGTGAGGCTTGACGACCCTCTTACGACTTTTATTATTCATCATCATCCATCCATCCTCCCCCCTCGCCGTTCCGCCCCTTCCCTATAATCTCCCATCAACACCATATCATCATCACCATCACCACTTTTCGACAGTCGAATAATTTTGGTTTACGGGTGTTCAAATAGGTTCTAGGTTTTAAGGGTCACTTCGACGAATACTTGGACACTTTCCATTCGACAGTCTGTGAGGAATTCAGTTTTCTTGCAGAGAATTAACCCATCTATTGCATATATCGGTTTCGTCAGCGTCGAATTCCGAATATCTCTCTCGAACGCCTTCCTCGCGTTTTTTTTTTTTTTTTTTGACTGTTCAACCGCCTTGTTTTCTCAGCACCCGCGACATACATCGTTTTGAATTACCATTACATTGCACTCGTGATTGTTATTTTATAGGGTTAGTATGAAAAAAAAAAAGGCTTCGGCGTTTCCTTATTCCTGAGCACGGTTTTCCGTTTTCTTACGCTTTCCTGATGGATACACCTTTCGATGTTCCACGGCATGTTGAACGAACTTACTTCATACATTTTACAAAGACTTTACATGTGACCCCCATTGCAGCTCGTTCTCATAATAGGTCATGGCGCTTCTGCTGGGCCCGGGCATGGTATGGCATTGTGATTTGTGACCTCTTCTCTATCTCCATCTTCCATCTCTATCTCTATCTCTATCCGTCCGATTTCTCTTTGTCTGGTCTGTGCTGCTGTAAGAACAACCTTTTTTTCCTTAGCCTCTGGACGAAAATGGATTTTCCTTTTCGTCTGATGCTTCCGTAACACGCCTGACGGGAAAAAGGACTCACGCACTCCTATTCTCTTTGCATCATCATACAGCCAATGCCTTCTGTCTGAAGCCATTAATTTTCGTATCCATCCTTCTGGAGAGGAGCGCCGGCCGGGTTGAGGCTGGGACCAGACAGTCAACGGCACTGGGCGGCGGAGGGTTGTGTTGTGATAGGCTGGTTTGGGCCCATGCTCAGGCGAAGGCGTATCAGTCCAGTCCAGTTCCACCCCGAAGTGAGAGCGAGAGCGAGAGTTCTCGCTCGCTCGTCTTTCGCCTGTTTCTGCCACTTCCCAACGGCCAGTCCGGAAAGATATTTATTTCTTGACAGTCATGGCCTACGCCATTTGCCTCCCATTCCATCTAGCTGCTTAATTTTTTATTTTATTTTATTTTTTCTTTCGTTATCGGAGGATATATTTTTTTATTCTTATTTTATTTATTTTATTCCAGACTTGGACTTCATTGACTAATACGAAGGAATTGTGTCGATAGGATTCTTTCTGTTTAAACCAGCATTTGTTGCATTTTCGATTTCGGCATCCTTGAATTCAATTCAGTTCGATTCGATCCAATCCAATTCAGCTTCACCATCCCGTTCGAATTCACCCCCTCGAACTCTAAGCTCAAAAGCAAGGCCGTTTTCTGGAACGATCTGTCATTGCTCTGGCCCGGACCTGACCTGACCTGCCCTGATATTAATAATTATATCAGCAGTTATCAGTCTTTATAGGGTCCCGACCGACAGTTGATCAAGGCACACCGACAAAGGTTCCCTCGCCATCCTCCCTCTCCCTCTCTTCTCTTCTCCTTCTTCCCCATCGGAAGGGAAACCCATTTCTACCTTCTTATCCTTCCTTCTCTTTGCAAAAGTCGGTCGGATGCCTTACACTCCCCCCAGCCCTTCTCCCAATGCATCCCACTCTCAGTCCCGGACGAGTAGTCGGTCATCGTCGTTCTCTGAAATATCATCTCCTCCTTCGGCTGCTGCATTGATTTCGCCGAGCAAGCCACAGTCCACCCGGTCGACGTCGTATCTTAACAAGCATCGTCGCTCTTCTATTGGTGGGCCGCGGCCTGGAGATGCTAAGCCGCCGCACTTTATGATGTCCCCGCCCGGTGGAAGTGGACCAATACTACATCCTCCAAGGTCAACATCTGGAAGCAGCATCCGACAGGTGCCTCCCGTACCAATCATGTCTACAGGCGTTGTCATCTCTCCACCCGACTCGTCTCAGAACTCCAGCGATGACGAAACCGAGAACAATCGTATTAAGCGTGGACGTCAACTCGTTGATGTCAAGGAGTTGGAGGCCCTCATCAGAAACAGCATCCCTCAGAGAAGAGCAGCATCGCCTGTGATGGATCCCAAGCCTGAACAGATTTTTGTCGAGCAGCGGTCACCGGAAATCCTCAGTGCTCGCATCCATGAGAAGCTGGCACACGTTGTCGGCCATTCACGATCGACATCCGATGGATCTGGGTCGAGACAATTACCAACCATCCGACAGCCAGAGGAACCCAAGGGGAGCCAAAGCCAAGGCGGTTCTCCAAACATGGAAGACGATGATGACTATCGGATAGCACCACCAATGGTTCGCAAGAAGAGTGGTGAGCTTGTCAAGTCATCCCTGAAAAGCCCAAATCTTAAGAGAAGGCCGTCGAGTATGCCTTCGACACCGACATATCCCAAAGTCGTCCACTTCGATGCCCATCTCGAACATGTTCGACACTTCCTCCATTCTGAGCGCCCCACAGCCGTTAGTGCAGGTTCTTCGCCAGTTGAGTCCAGCCTGGATACCGACAACGAATATCCCTTCCCTTCGTCTGAGGAGCCGCCGTTCGAGTGGGAGATCGCCACACCCAACTTTCCGGATCGCGTGGATAGAAGCACAGCCGTGGTCCGTGTTGAGAAGGTTCTTCTGTCCCACGATAAGAAGTCCCTTCTCGGCCACGTTGCAGTAGCAAACATTGCTTTCCAGAAATTGGTTGTCGCTCGCTTTACTCTGGACTACTGGCAGACTACATCCGAGGTAGCTGCAGAGTTTACTAATGATATCCGTCGCAGACACCAAGAGGATGGGTATGACCGTTTCACCTTCAAGATTAAGCTTGAGGATATGGCCAACCTAGAAAACAAGACCTTGTTCTTCTGTGTTCGATACCGCTGCAATGATCAGGAATTTTGGGATAACAACAACGCTATCAACTACCAGGTTGACTTCAAGAAGAAGCCTGTTCCTCAGCACGGAAAGTCTGGACCATCGTCTGCGTCTTCCCGACCTCTACCCCGTAGCAGGGGCGCCAACCCATCTGCTCCACGACCAAGGTCCATGCCAATCTTCGATGACTCCTTTGATGCTTATGACTTGAAGACTCAACCAGAATATAAGATGTTCTCCAACGCCGTTGACCGACAGATGGATATGCGACCAACCAAGCCTGTTAAGAAGACCAGCGCCGTCGATCCCGAAGCCCTAGCACGTCGAGCAAATCCGTCTGGGAATGCTTTCGGCAATCGATACGACTTTGGTGCTTCTTTGGCAGCAGCTATGGCTACCGCTACCACTGTTCTCGGTCCTGAGCGAAGTGGTCTCAAGGTGAAGACCAACTTGAAGGAGGGGAAGCCAGCACCGAACCCGTACTTTCATAGTCTGACTGCGAGTAGCGGTCTACCTCGGTCTCACTCCTCTCCATCGCTCAGTGCAACGTTCACCGCTGCGACGGACAAGCAGATTCCTCGAGTAACTCTGGATAACACCACCCCTGCTGACACCCCAGTCCCAACTCCAACCTTCAAGCCAACATCATTGGATGCTCTCAAGTCCCTCGGTTCCGACAGGAAGCCCTCCGTAGAGTCTGCCTCGTACAAGGAAATCCTCGAGAACTTCTGCTTCGTAAGTTCTCCGTCGACCCGACGCTCATACCGAAAACCTTAGCGCTAATGATACCAACCCCACAGTTCGGCTCTGCCAAATCTTCGCCATCCTTGACAACCGGTTCTTCCATGCCAAACCGGCCAGAGGGACCGGGTCATGAGAACCACTCTCTCGCGGGCTCGAACTACAAGATTTCGTCCCGATCTCCATCTCCACCTCACCAGGGACTGGATGGAACCAGTGGACGCGGTTTTATCACATCACCTTCCACATCCTCCTCCTCCCAAGGTTCCCAGAAGGGATCTAGGTCCCCATCCCCCTCGCACATCTACGGCTTCCCGGCGACCACGCCGTTCGACATCCGTGCTCCCATCATCCAAACCTAAAGGAGATCAACATGGTAATCTTGTTTCGACATTCATATCCATGCAACATTGTTCGGGCGACACTTGCGAATGAGCGTGTTTACTGATCGGGCATAAGTTCTGAATTGTCCTTCGTTCTTTCCTTGACCTTTTTCTTGCTTGAACAAACCCTTGGAATTCCTTTTCTCTTCTTCTTGAGTGTATTTTTACGATCATTTTTCTTTAATGGCTAACGACCGAAGCGGAACGCTATATCGTGTCACGCCCCTCCTACTACCCAAGCACCGTCCGCGAATTGATGAGTTTTATTGTTTCAAGATTAACTTTCTTATGCTTGAATGCTTCAGGGGTTTCTTTGTCCTTTCCTTATGGCGTTATGCCCGTTCCTGTTATTGATATTCGCTTTTACCTGCAAAATTGTTTCCTTTGCCATTTGACGTTTCCGTTCTGATAACTCGCAGGGATATACTTTTTGGTCCCAGTACTACTCAAGCGCTCTCCACAACTTTGGATCTAGCGTCTAACCTTTTCACGCCGATTGTTTATTAGATACTTGGCTCTGTTGATTGTGTTTCTCGTTTCTTTTGCAAAAGTTCCTTCTTTTCCACCTACCTCTCCTGACGCTTTATGCAGAAGGGTTTCTGGATAAGTCATTTCTATTTTTTAACTCTCTGGTTATTCGTTTTTCATTTTCGATTTCCTTTTTACTCTTTTCTCAACTCCCAAAACCTCCGTTTATCCAACATAAACCCATCCTCCTGGAATTATTATCAATGGAGGCCTTTAAGTCTACTACTACTACTGCTACTGCTACTACTACTACTACTACTGCTACTACTACTACTACTACGCACCATGGATATTACTATACTATTATACTCTTCCTCTTTTTTCTTCCGTTTTTCTCTCTTAAAGATTAATACAAGGTCTTTTGCTTCCCCTTTTTCCTTTATCGAAGAAAAAAGCGATGGATTCTGGACTCTTTCTGTGGTGCGCATATTTTCTTAACTTACCTCTCTTTTTCCTTCTTGGGCGCGTTCTCTCTCTATCACTATTCGACTCTCCTCTGCCTCCTTTACTATCAGATTGAAATAACTTGTGGGTGGATATAAAATAAGGGTTTCTCTTTTTTTTTTTTTTAGTATTATTAGGTTTAGTTCTTTTTTGGTTTGGGAATTGAAACAAGTATATTATATTAACGGAGGAATACTTTTTTGGATTTTCGTGTATTTTTTTGTTGGTTTATTTTTTTATTCACAAAGGGATTTGTGAAAGTCGAAGTGATGATTGAGGTTGTTTAATGTTGCAGTTGAAAAATTCGATTTTGATTGGTGTGTGTGTGTGTCGCTGCTATCATATGTAACAATAGATATCTACTTTTTTGCATTGAGGATTTTACTTAGCTAGGCGGGGAATGGAATGAAATATAAAAGAAGTTTACCGGCCGAATTTTGAGGTTTTATTTTGGGAAGTGATTATTGGGATTGAAGATAGAAGCGGACTTGTGGGAAATGTTAGGCATGTAATTTGTTCACATGCATGCGTACTTAGACTCTTTTCCAGTCGGATTTTTCGTTATCAGATCGTGCATCGGTAGCGGTTATTGGGGATTATAAATCTCGGGGCATTTTCGTCATATAAATTTCCTGCCCTTCTCAAAAGGAAAACTGCAACAAAAACTACCCACTTTCCCCTCTGCCTTGGTCGCCAAAAAACACTCCATAATCTCAAATCCCCCTTTCTCCTCCTCCAATTATGTACACATGACCACCGCGGGATCGGTAGTAACTAGAATGTCTATTTTGAGGAACCTTTTTGCGCGGCGGAGTGGTTATGCACATACCCTTTTGACGACGACGACGGCAAGGACGACGACGCTGTCGCTGCAACAGCGGTTTTCGACGGCTGCTTGGTTGGGGTATCCGGTTGAAGGGGTGCCTGAGCATTTGGATGAGAAGGAAGCGGGGATATTTGAGAAGTTGAGGGGGGAGTTGAGTCCCAGTCGGTTGGATGTAAGTTTCTTCCTTTCGTCTCTGTGGGGATGCATTAGATCGGGGTATCGATTTAGAAAAAATGCAATTGTTCAAGTTTGGATAAAATTGTCATTTTTTTATCTCCTTGTGAAGTAGCTTAAGATTTCTACTTATATGTCAAAAGTAATTTGCTACATTTTATTAACCTTTTGTTTTATTATCTAGGTGAAAGACATCTCAGGTGGCTGTGGGTCGATGTATGCGGTTGAGATCGAGTCGCCGAAGTTTAGAGGATTGTCGACGTTGAAGATGCATCGGGAAGTGCAGGGGATTCTGGCGGAGGAGATTAAAGGGTGGCATGGAATTCAATTGAAGACGAAGGCGACGCCGGTGGGGGAGGAGTGATTATGACCCATTCATTATATTGAGTGATTGGGTAAGTTTATAGAGCCTGGATACTTGATATGATCATGGTCAATTGGGGTTGGGTTACATTACGAAGATATCGGTTTCTTAGGGAGCGGCTATACTGCTAGTGTATAGACGGATATATGTATTACAGGGACGATTCTATAATTCTCTTCTTCCAAGAGTTCTTTCTTCGATTGGTTGAATATAATTTATTCCAGTGGTTGAGGTTTTATACGCAGCCATGCAATGGCCATGTCGCACCGCCAAGACCTCGAACTGCTTGCAGTCGCGCAAAAACCGCAGACGAAAAATTTCAAACTTCCAACTCCAACCTCGCCTCTACTTATCTCCAACCAAAAATAAAAAAAAATAACCGCCAACAATGAAGCGCAAACTCTCCGACACCGACTTCTCCCCTACAACCTTCTCCTCCTTCACTCTCGACCCCCGTCTTCTCCAGGCAATCGCAGCCCTAAACTACTCCACTCCAACTCCCGTCCAGCTCTCCGTCATCCCTCCAGCGCTGGAAGGAAAAGACATCCTCGCGCGCGCAAAAACTGGATCTGGCAAGACGGCTGCTTATTTACTGCCTATTTTACACCGACTTCTAGCGTCTAAAGATGGTGATTCTAGCGGAAGTGGTGGTGGTGAAGCTCCGGCTGCTGCGACTGAAGCGTTAATTCTTGTTCCTACCCGTGAGCTGGCGGATCAGGTTCACAAGGTTATCGAGCAGTATACTTCTTTCTGTGGGAAACAGATTACAGCGGTTAATATTGCCAGGAATATATCTGATTCTATACAACAGTATGGCCCCTTCTCTCATCTATCAATTCTACAAATCGCATCCTAACAAAAACTTATTTTGGCAGGTCCCTCCTCCTCTCCAACCCCACTATCTTAATATCCACCCCATCCCGAGCCGCAATTCACTTCAACACCGAAACCCTCTCCCTCTCGTCGCTAAAATACCTTGTAATCGATGAAGCCGATCTAATACTTTCCTACGGTCATGAAAATGACATGCAAGTGCTTTCCGGGGCATTGCCGAAGGGTGTACAGACCTTTTTGATGTCGGCTACGCTTACGGATGATGTTGAAGGGTTGAAAGGGTTGTTTTGTAGACATCCTTTTGTTTATAGACCTGATGCTAAAGAGGAAGGTGGGGAGGGGGAGGAGGTTAAGCAGTTCTATATTAGGTATTTGACATTCCATTGGGTTTAATGCGATATACGGGGTAGTGTACTAATATTTTGGGGGTGCATAGTACGGGAGAAGACACAAAATTCCTGCTGCTTTACGTAATCTTCAAGTTGAAGCTTATCAAAGGCAAATCGATAATTTTCGTGGCAGACGTGGATAGGTGTTATCGCCTGAGATTGTTTCTTGAACAATTCGGTATCAGAGCTTGCGTGTTAAACTCCGAGTTGCCGGTGAATTCGAGGTTACACATCGTTCAGGAGTTTAACAAGAATGTCTACGAGATTATTATCGCTACGGACGAGAATGAGATTATGGGGGATGAAGACGAGGATGATGAAGACGAGGAGGTTGAGGAGGATACGGTGATGGAAGGAACGGAAGAACAACCTAAAAAGAGGAAAAAGAAGTCCAAAAAGACAAAAGCGAGAAAACGAGATACCGAATACGGCGTCTCCCGCGGCGTGGATTTTCAGAATGTTACTTGCGTCCTAAATTTCGATTTACCCCTTACCTCGAAATCATACATGCACCGCATTGGCCGGACCGCTCGCGCCGGAAACTCGGGAATGGCGTTATCGTTCTACGTCCCGAAATCACTTTATGGCAAACACAGACCTACCAGCGTTCCCTCATCCGTCAACGATGAAAAGGTTTTGGAAAGGATTAAGAAACAACAGGGGAAGCTCGATCGAGAATTAAAGCCGTATAATTTCGATATGAAGCAGTTGGAGGCGTTCAGATACCGTATGGACGATGCATTACGCGCGGTTACAAAAGTTGCGGTACAAAACGCGAGGATGAAGGAGTTGAGGAATGAATTGGTGGCGAGCGAGAAGTTGAAACGACATTTTGAAGAAAATCCGGAGGATTTGAGGCACTTGAGGCATGACGGGGAGATTAAGGTTGTGAGGGTGCAGCAGCATATGAAAAGGGTGCCTGAGTATTTGCTGGGGAAAGGGAAGGCGGCGGGAATGGGGATGCAGCAGGGCGGGAGTGTACCGTTTAAGGTGGGGAGTAGTAGGAAGGCGGCTAGGGGGAAGGGGAAGAAGAAGGTTGCGGGGAAGAGGAAGGATCCGCTGAAGAGTTTTGGGAGGAAGAAGAAGTAAGCCTTTTTTTGTCACAGGACTGGTTTACAAGGCTAGTTTACAGGGCTGTGAGGATCGATCGTGTGTGAGTGTATGATTATTGGAGTATAAAGGACACGGTAAAAGAATTGAATTCCCATGGGTATCATACAGTTTTTGATTTTGATATCAGATACAGATACAAGACAGTCTAGTTTCTCCGAGGCTTAAAAAACGGGAAGCAAGCAAAAAAAAAAAGGAGAGGACACCGTTAAAGTATGCAAAAAAGGAAAGAAAAGCGGAAGCGGCGGTATATGAGGCTGATGCGATCCAGCCTGCCTCTGACGTGATGACCGCTCCGGGCATTCAGGTTTCGTAACGAAAATTAAAAACCTGCTGAGGGGAAGGAAAAATCAAAATGTGATATATATCCGAGTTATTTTCGTGATATGTCCCTTCTTTTTTTCCCTCTCTATCGTAATCTATGCCTCTCTCTCGTAATATAGTTTTTCTCAGGTAAGATAAATCGGATAGAGGGTTATGACTTGGGGTATTTCCCTGTCGCAGCCTTCATCTCAGCCAATGTCTTCTCCTTGTCTATCAGCTTCTTCCTGGTCTCCTCCTTGAGCTCCTGGACTTGCTTGATCGCCTCGGCTAAACGGTCTTCTTCCTCGCCTTCCGTGTCCTGAGCGTACATGATTTTTCCTGTTCGTTTCGGAGCTAGCTCGGGAGCTTTGTTTGTGGTGAGGACTTCGTACATGGCCTCGGTGGGTTCGTTGAAGAGGATTTCTTCGTATTGGTAGGCGTGAACGGGACGGTTTTGTTCTTTGGCTATTTCCTTGTCGGGGCCGAAGGGGTGGAGGGTTAGGTGGTGGTACAGCTGGAGTGGTTTTTCGCCGGATTCGGTGCGGAAGAAGATTTTGATGTGGATGTCGAATTCACCCCAGCCTGTTTCGGAGACTTCGAAGGGGGGTGCGTCCAGTGCTAGTTTCCTTTAGTTTCTCCGTTTCCTTTCTTCACGGTGATATATTTATATATATATTGGATAGATGGACGTACTGCGAGTGGCATTTGTGTAGGTTTCGTGGAGCTTGAACTGGACACGCTTGACAAAGTAGGAGATGTCCTCGTCGTAGACGCCTTTGACGGAGACGGTCCAGCGGTGGGTGTGCTCCGGCGGGAGATTGCTTGTTCTGTTCTCCTTTGTTATCGGAGTGGCGATATTGCCGTAGACTGTGTGATAATACTGTTAGAGACCGCTTGAAGTTTCGAACATTCTCGATGCATGAAATGAATAGCATACCGATCGGTCTGTAGATTTGCACGCCCTATGAGAAAGAGAGAGAAAGGTTTAGTATGCAGCTGCAAGGATGGCAGAGGATGTCGTCATTGGAGAATACATACTTTGACGCGCTTTGTGTTCGAGGGCGTAGGCATGGTGGTTTGGTGGTGGAAGTGATGTTGAAGGAAGATTGTGGTGGTGCTAACTAGTCTGGAATGATGACTGGGGTGGTTGACCTTCCTGCTTGTGGTTATGCACTCAGTCGCAGTTTGACCGACACCCATGCATATTACAGACCATGCCATGCCATGCCTCGACTCGACAGCCGACTCCAGCCAGGCCGAACCCGGCTCAGCTGCTTTTTGATGTCTGGGAGTACCAAAGAGCAAGGGGAGAGGGAGTAGTACATACTGATTAAGTAAGTTGGACCATTGGATCGTAGTATCCTGGATGTATCGTGATTCGCTAACAGCTTCACTGGATACTTGCAGTACGTACATACTTACTACTATCTCAAAGTGATCGCGATTAACTTCCATCACCACCACTGGATGCTACAACAACTGTACAGTAAGTGTCCCCGATAGTCCCCACTATGGCTTCTAATCTATATACTAATCAAACTACCTGGATACTAAATAGTGGGTCGTCTATCTATCTACAACTACCGCAACCATACGACACTAGTGGAACGCTGATAACCCCGGGGACCTCGTCGGAATGGAACTAATATTGCCTCTTTCCGGACCGAACTGGCACGGCGACTACCAGGAATGGATGCACCGGGGATTGCCAGTCGAGTCGAGCAGAGTCCAGGCCAATACAATACGGGAAGGCATCCCAGACAAAGACGCTGATGAGAAAAGAGGAAGATGTCGCCATTGCCGGGCGCATGTTCGCCATAACCCACGTTTCCCAATAAATAGCCTGCACTTTCCTGACCCAAAAATGGTGCAATGACTGCCAATATCGGGCACGAATGGCCTAATACCCCCTATTAGATCACACACTCAGGTAGGGCTGTTCTCCGAGTCCGTCGCTCAGTCCAGTCAGCCAGTCGGTCTGAGGGCTGGCTGTTTGGCTGGCTGGCGGGATTCATATAAATACAAGAACCCGGGTGGCGCCACTGTTCAGAAGAGTTAGTTCGGTCTTGTCTTGTTTCTCTTGACACTAACGAGCTACCCTCGGAGTCTTTTCGCCCTCTTCTCATCTAATCATTACTTGATCTCAACGTTTCTGACCAACGGCTGTTATTCGGAGAATATTTATATATAATCTCCCAATGATCCTCTTCTTCTACGCCCCGGTGAGAGTAAAGTAGTTTTATATTTTTTATATTTTTTTCGATATAAAAAATATAAGCACTGCTAGCAGACCATCGGCTGAACTGAAGGTTTGACTCTGTTCTGCTCTGTTTTGCCTTCCAACTTGGTGACCCCTTCCATCCAAGGACTAAGAACCACCAGCACCCCGGACTTCGATCAGACGAACTCAGCTTAGCCCCTCGCACGTCACCGGCCCTGTCGAAAGGAATACCAGATCAACTAAATAGATTAATAGATTGACCAGATAGATCTATTTTTCTATATTAACATCGTCTCGGTCCCAGAACTATAAAACCAAGTCTCTGGTCTCTGTTCGGGTATGTATTTTTTGGCAGCAAAGAGTATGTGCGGTGACTCGCCGCTGCATTAGCTCCGATCGAAAAGCCCTTCCCGCTGCATCGAATATCCCCCTCCGATCCAATCCATTCTCCCTCAACCCCCTTCCCCTTCCCCTTCCTCTGCTCCTCTCCATCTCATCAACCATCATCATCAACCATCGTCACCCATCCCCTCTCACATTCGACCACTCGCAATCCCTCTCCAACTTCCCATCTAACCGGGCGACCCTAGATTGAACAGTTACAGAAAAGCCGACAGGGCTCCCCCAAGTTCGCACGTGCAGTCATTGCTTCTTCCCTTCCGACAAAACTCGCATATGGACATCGAAGCTTCCTCCAAAGTCGCTGTCGTCCCCTTCCTCTCCAAGCACATCCCGGACCAGTACACCGGCCAGCATCCCCCAAAGGCCTCTCCGAACACAAAGTACTGTTACCGTCACCACCCTGACCTCAAATGTCGCCGCCAGGCAGATGAGCCCACAATGGAAGAAGTCCAGAAGGTATTTTCTCCATTTCCCTACTCGTGTGTCGCAAGATGCATACTGACTGCAACAAGGGCCTGGAAAAACTGCCGGTATCCGACCAACAGGCTATCTCCCACGTCTGGACAATCTTCTCGGCCGCTCCCGCCAGCCAGCGAATCCTCATCCTCCAAGGAATCCTAACCCAATGCTGTTTTCCTCAGCTCTCCTTCATCTCCGGCGCCCTTAGAGACCTCATCCGAATCGACTTCATTTCGGCCCTCCCTCCCGAACTCTCATTCCGCATCCTCTCCTTCCTCGATACTACCTCCCTCTGCAAGGCCGCTCAGGTCTCCCGCCGATGGCGGACCCTCGCCGACGACGATGTTGTCTGGCACAAAATGTGCGAGCAACACATCGACCGAAAATGTACAAAGTGCGGCTGGGGCCTACCTCTCCTCGAGAGAAAAAGACTGCGCCAGACAAAACGCCAGATGGAGTTGAGAGCCAAGGGTAAAGTGGTACCAGCCAAAGACGACTTTGCCATCGACGATGCTCTCGATAGAAAGCGACTCTCCGACCCGGAGGACGATGAGGACCCAGAAACCACCCGCCGTGCTAAGAAGGTCTGCCGTCGCTCTTCTTCTTCTGCTGGATCTTCCTTCGAAGGGAATGGCACCCATCCCCCGAAAGAACGGCGACAACGTCTGTGGAAGGACGTCTACTCCGAACGCTACAAGGTGGAATCAAACTGGCGAAGGGGTAGATACCAATCCAAGATCTTTAAGGGCCATGAGAACGGCATCGTCTGCATCCAGTTTGATGACACCATGGTAGCCACCGGTTCATATGATAGGACCGTCAAGATCTGGGACATCGAAACGGCCACCGAGATCCGAACCCTCAAGGGACACACGAACTGTGTTCGAGCTTTACAATTCGACGAAACGAAGCTCATCAGCGGATCCCTGGATAACACGCTCAAGATCTGGAATTGGAGGACGGGACAATGCATCAACACCCTTCGAGGCCATCAAGCCGGTGTCGTCGCCCTCCACTTCGAAGGCGAGCTCTTAGCTTCCGGTAGTGTCGATACAACCATCCGCCTTTGGAACTTCAACGATAAGAAGACTGCCATCTTCAGCGGCCACACCGACTGGGTCAACGCCGTCAAGATCCACAGCGCCTCGAACACCCTATTCTCCGCTTCGGATGACACCACCGTCAAGATGTGGGATCTGACGACCAGAGCTTGCCTCCGAACTTTCACCGGCCACGTCGGTCACGTCCAACAATGCTTCCCATTGAACCTAGAATCCTTCGACGAAGATGAATGTATGGACGATGCCGGAGACATTGCCTCCCCAAGCTCTGATGATTATCATCAGCATGTCCTCTCTAAGAGCTTAGGTCGTCCTCCAACGCACATGCTCACGGCTGCACTTGATACGACGGTGAAGCTTTGGGACGTGGCGACGGGCCGGTGTATCAAGACTCTCTTCGGACATACTCAGGGGATCTGGGGGCTCAGTGCTGACTCTCTAAGGGCCATCACCGGCGCCGAAGATGGGATGTTAAAGATTTGGGATATCCAATCGGGGAAGTGTGAGAGGACAGTAACGCAGCATGTGGGTCCGGTGACGTGTGTGGCGTTGAGCGATAGTAGAATGATGAGTGGTGGGCAGGATGGGGAAGCTATCCTTTACTGCTTCAAGCCGAACATGTGAAGTATCCCCTTCTAGTGCACGTTGGGCTTTTACGATATGATGAGGTGTACTTTTACTTTTTTTCTTTCCCTTTATTTTCTTTTTAATTGGTGTCATAGGTGTAATCTTGCGTGGGATGAAGGTGAATTTGGAGTTTCCCTTAATTACTATTTTCTTTTCCTTTTGACGCTCTGATTTGGGAATCCAATGGTGGGCGTTCTTTCCTTTCTATCTATCACGAACAATTTTATATATACCCTCCGCTGCTTTCCTTATCTCTTTCTTTTTCGTCGTTCCTTTCCTTTCCCACTTCTTGAGAGTATTACTACTAGTAGTGCTTCTCATCTACAAAAGCTTTTTTCATTTGCCATCTTCTTTCAACATGTATATCATTGGCTTTTGAATTACTATTATTGTTTGCTCCCGAAAAGTTAGGTATACTAGTATACTTTGTAGTATTATTAGTTTAGCTCTATAGAACTTCCTGCACGCGAGTGCTACTTGTATGAAAATATTTAAGATATAATATAGCTATATGGATGTTTTAATTCAGTACTTACGCTGTTCTTTTGTGTGAATTGAAGGATCGATATGGTGAACTTACATCTGTCTTGATCGACTAGAGGAATCTATTTTTGTCTTCACCGGGTGGCGGCGAGCTGATAACACATATGCCTCGTTCCTGGTGAACTGGTGAACTCGGGTACTCTCTCCCGTCTTGATTCCTAGACTAGCCAGAATTATACTAACACTTTGACTAGGAAGACATACTTCAGGCAGTACATTGACCGCGACTCGAGTCTGGATCGGACCCAAAATATATTATTTCTTCTGAAAATTTCAATATTTTAGAAAACATAGAAGTATGGACCTCAGTCAGGTATCGTTGCCACGACAGAGCCATCTAGTGAATAGTAATTAATAAACAGCTGTAGGAGACTTTCGAGACTACGTTCTGTAGGAGAATGGGTTAGACCAGGGGTGACGAGGTTTGTTGCAATTTTTGGCTACGCAACACAATTATCAGAATACATTCATGCAGTCTCGCCATGTCAGTACACTAGTAGGGTATTAATATTGGTGGTGAAATCGGGGCCGTGTCGTGGGGGTTAGATTGAAGGTATGCATATATCTGCGAAGTCTCGCGATATTGACAGATTGTCACGGTATGCAATGTCCGTCCTTTGTGGATGACTTGCTTGCATGTTAGTATACGTATGTACGAATGCCTAGAGAACAGTTGTGGTACCTCGCTCTCCAGCCTTGGGCGCTCGAAATATGTCGGGACAAATCACTTCCTTCGCCTAAAGCCTATTTCATTGCGGTAAATGTATGGTGATAGGCCAATTGCATTTTTCTTTTATTTTAATTTGAATATAGTGAATAAGCCGCTGTGTTTGACTTGGCTTGGGGCTGCTCCAGTGCAATTGATCAATTTCTACCCCGCAGAAGGCTGATGGATATCATCACTGCACCGTCCTAAAACACACAGTATATTCTCCACTGTCGTATCGGGTTTATACGACGAAATATTAAATTCGCGCCCCGGTCCTTCGATTAACTTCAGCGATATCCGAATCGGTTGCGCATTTATAATTTAAGCGCAAGCTTGACAAAGCCTCACGAGAGATGGCGGAATCGGTGATTGAAAACTATACAGTCGGTTGGATATGCGCTTTGCAGGAAGAATATGACGCTGCGTGCAGGATGCTCGACGATGAATTCGACCTTTCAGACAAACTAGATATCAGTATTAAAGACGACAATACCTATGCGTACGGTGTTATAAACGGCCACTATGTCGTTATTGGATGCCTACCAGTTGGGTGCTATGGAACCGTTTCCGCCGCTACCGTCGCTAAGGATATGATTCGATCGTTCCCGAATCTAAGGTTTGCCCTCATGGTCGGCATTGCTGGAGGGGCCCCGACGCCGGAAAATGATGTTCGGTTGGGGGATGTTGTGGTCAGTCAACCAGGTCGTGATCATGGGGGTGTCGTGCAGCTCGATCTGGGGAAACAATTGCAAGGGGAAGGAGAACAGTTTCAGCGAACTGGCCAGTTGAATTCTCCGCCATCAGTTCTCCTCGGGGCCATGACACAGCTACTACGGGTTCATAGAGATCCAAAGAAACCAAACAAACTAGCCGAACATACCAAGCTCATGGATGACATGCTTGATTTCCGGCGTCCGGCGCTAGAGCAAGATCGATTATATGAGACCGATTATTTACACCAATCTGAAGATAAGACATGTCTGAATTGTCAGGCCGGACGGGTGGTATCGCGCCCACGGCGCACCGGAAACAGGGGATTCATGATACACTACGGAACCATTGCATCCTCGAACACTCTTATGAGAGATGCTGTTGAAAGGGATCGTTATGCTAGAGAGCTTAACATCCTTTGCTTCGAGATGGAGGCTGCCGGCTTAATGAATAGTCTGCCTTGTCTTGTCGTTCGAGGGATCTGTGATTATTCGGATTCGCATAAAAATGACGAGTGGCGCAATTACGCGGCACTCACGGCAGCGGCGTATGCAAGGGAGCTTCTTCATATATTGAGACCCGCAAAAGTGAAGGAGATGCCGTCATGGGCTGTAGAAGTTGGAACACGTACGTACACCAAAAACCATTGGTTTTCCCTTGAGGAGAGCTAGGAGCATGTGCGAGATTCATTGGGATATGCGCATATGAATCCCTAATTGGTAGCTGCTTAAGATGGGAATACGAAGCTGATGGCCCAATAGTTCTCAAAGGTATCCAAGAGGATGTTCTAGACATTAAAAAAAACACTGACAACATGAACCGTCGTCAACGCCTCGAGGAAGAAGAGAGAGTCATCGAATGGCTTACACCAACAGACTACGGGTCTCAACAAAGCGACTTCCTCAGCAGACGATACCCGGGGACCGGTACCTGGCTTCTGGAATCTAAAGAATACCGAAAGTGGGTGGAAGCCACTAGCGGCGGTACGACACTGTTCTGTCCCGGAATTCCAGGGGCCGGTAAAACAATACTTACCTCGATCGTTATTAACGATCTGCTCGGAAAATATAAAGACGACCCAGAAACGGGGATCGCTTACGTATATTTCAATTTTAAACGACAAATACGGGAAGACGAATTTTTGGCCTATTTATTAAAAAGGTTGAGCCAGGCTAGTTCGGTACTACCAGAGAATGTACGGAAGTTGTACGATCAACATAAAAAAGGAAAGACGCGGCCAACGATTGAAGAGATCTGGGTAGCATTGGGATCTGTAATGGCTATGTACCAAAGATTATTCATCGCTATCGATGCCTTAGACGAGTGCCAAATCCATGAGGTTGGTGGTTGTCGAGGACGAATCTTGGATCGACTGTTCAAGCTTCAATCAGGGCATAAGGTCAATATCTTTGCAACTTCTAGATATATTCTAGATATAACGACGAGGTTTAAGGATGAGAGGAGCACGATGTTGGAGATCCGCGCCCACAACGAAGATATACGAGGGTACCTGGATGGCCAGATATCGCAATCAAAGCGGGCACTCTTAGAATCCCATCAGGAGGAAATTAAAGAGGAAATTACAAAAGCAGTCGACGGAATGTAGGTACCTTTTCTCCCCGTGGCGTAAAATCAATTTTTGTTTCTGGAGAAAACTAACATCTATGTATAGGTTTCTCCTAGCCCAATTGCACTTTAAACATATATGCACAAGGATGTCTCGTAAAAAATTGGTTGCTGCATTGAAGGCTCTCCCTACTGGGTCGGAAGCATATCACGAAGCATACAACGAAGCCATGCAAAGAATTACCAGCCAAGACAAAGAGTCACGGGAACTGGCCATGAACGTGATCTCATGGATTACCTGCTCCATGAGGCCGTTGACGATCATCGAACTTCAGCATGCCCTTGCATTGGGACCTGAAGAGATGGATGCAGACAAAATAGAACTCGACGAGGGAAATATATCAAATGTTGAAGACATAATATCGACTTGTGCTGGTTTGGTCACAATCGATGAAGAGAGTAGGACTATACGTCTTGTCCACTATACGACACAGCAGTACTTTGAACAAACAAAGGAAGAATGGTTCCCTCAGGCTGAGGCGAACATTGCAGAAACCTGTGCTTCGTACCTCTCGCTAGAAGCTATAAAGGCTGAAGCCGAAATTTACCGCGAAGGCGAAGGGCAACCATGGGCTTACGATTACCCGCTGGATATCCGTGATCGCTTAGGCTCGTATCCGTTTTACGAATATGCCGCGAGAAACTGGGGACATCATGCTCGCAAGACGTCACAAGAATGCCACAGAGTCATGAAATTTCTATCCTGCCAGTCACTATTGGAAAAATCGATCCAAGTAACAATTTCAAATATTCCTGCCGGGTATTTAGGAGTAACAGCTTTACACATGGCGGCGTTTTTCGGGGCTGTTGGTATTGCCAAAGCTCTTCTTAAGCTTGAGGGCGCAGGCGATGTGAACGTGGAAGATTATGTTGGGCGGACGCCACTATATTTTGCAGTGTTGTGTGGGCACTGTGAGGTAGCAGAGCTACTTGTTGGACAACCCAATATTGATCCAGACTACAAAATGAAATTGGGCAAGAACTCCTTTAAATGGCTTACTAAATACCCGAGGTACACGAACCAAACAGCCCTATCGCTTGCAGCGGAGATTGGCCACAGTGACTGTGTCCAAACCTTTCTTAAGGTTCCAGGAATCAACCCGAATTCTGAGGCCTTTGATATCAACGAAGATACTATATGGACGCCGCTATTACTCGCAGCGGAGAATGGACACGAAGGAGTGGCCAGGATACTTCTTCAAGACCCCAGAGTTGACCCGAACTTTTCGACCCGGAAATTCTCTACGAGGGTCCAAACTGGCTCAGGCAATATGTTCGGGCCGAAACGGTGCGGGGCCCCACTGTCACTTTCAGCAGCGAGGGGATTCGAGAGACTAGTCAAACTTCTGCTCTCAGACCCTAGAGTTGACCCAGATATTAAAGTTAGTGACACGAAAAGAGAGGGGTGGACACCGTTATTTTTCGCAGCAGAGGGGGGGCACGAAGCGGTTGTCAAGCTGCTACTGCAACATCCTAGTGTTGATCCAGAAGTTAGGGCTAAAACTCGCCGGTACTACCCAATCCACGAGATGGAAGTTGAAACACCGCTATCCGTCGCAGTGAGGTCTGGGCATGACACGGTGGTCGAACTTCTGATCGCAGACCCTAGGGTTGATGTCAATTTTAGATCAGAGCGGGGTCAAACACCACTATCGCGCGCAGCTGGGAATGGACATACAATGATAATTAGGCATCTCCTAGCGCACAAAGATATTGACGTCAATAAACAGGACTCTGATGGGCCAACGGCGCTATACCAAGCGAGCGAGGTCGGCCATGTGGATATAGTCAGGATGTTACTAGAGCACGAAAGAATTGATGTGAATCAACGCTGTGGTAGAGCAACGGTACTAATTAGTGCATCAAGCGAGGGGAACAGAGCCATTGTCAGAGCACTCCTTACACACAAGAGTATTGATATACACATCGAGGATTCTTACGGGAAAACAGCACTTTCGTATGCAGAAGATAGAGGGCATACAAAGATAGCCAGGCTCTTGACCTCTCACGCCCGCAACGGTGTTTATACCGGTACCCTCCCTCCAACTAAAAGATTAAAAAAAAGGCGGTTACGTTAGGATAAAGATATAAGGTGGAATGATATGTAAGTTAAACTTTTTAAAGGATTTGCTTCACGGATATAGCGGGTATATGCATATGGACAGCGCCACGGTACGGGTTTCATTAAAAAATACCATGGCGGCGAGCGTGACCAGAAAAGGTGTTGCATGTTGCATTTTGGGTCGAGCTCTTTGGACTGCTGTTGAGAAAGTCTCGGTCCCAGAGTGCCCGTCGCTGCTGATAGATCTATAACTATCTAGATGAAGATGATAGATTTAGTTGAGTCCTAACTAGTAGTACTTAGTTTAATTGCTTGCATTGATACCATGTTTTTCCCTTCAAGTTGTAAATCCAACAGGAAGATTTATTCAATCATGTTCCCACTATCAAACAGTTATGGTTGGTGGATGAAATCCTGGTCTTCTCTTCTTGCTTTGACATCTTTTCTATACTTATCTATTATCGAAAAGGGCAGAAGGACAAAGACCTCTATATATACAATCCAAGAAAAGCAAGCTATACTACAATATCTACAATACATCACAGCCAACAAAGTCCAAAGAAGTTTGGTAAATTACTCCCTAAAAGCCCTCTCAACCCCCTCCACCACCTGTTCAACTACCATCCCTCCTCGTCCCCATACGGCCTCATCGCCACACCCCCTCACAGCCTCCGCCCACTCTTTAACCTTCTTACTTTTCCTCCCTTGCCCTCTCCTCAATTGATGCAAATACCCTACACTCTTCCAATCCACTCCACTTCTCACGCCAGCCCTCACAACTTCATCAAATATCCATTCATCCATTTCCTTGGCACCAATGAACGGTACGATCATCGATGCAGTGACCTTCCCTTCCCTTTCAACCTCCAGAAGTATGTCTTTTGCATACGCTACCCCGCTCGTCTTCGCCAATGCATCCAGAATCCCTTCTACCGTAGAAGATTTGATCGCTTTAACCCCAATATCATCCTTCAATGCTTTCCAAATCCTCAGTACCGAAGCTTGATCACCGCATAATGGTAGCAGCTTTACTAAATCCCTAACAAGTTCTTGATTTATCTTCTGCCCTCCATTCCCATTCCGAGGTCGAATAGACAACAAATACAACTCAAACATCCTCGTCGCGATCCCTGCTGCCCTAAACTTCGCGTCTCGTCGATGTTGAGATTTCCTCATGACTGTCTCCTTGAGATTTTTGATAGCGTCGTGGATGTAGAATACCGGGACGTTTATCCTCCCCTCTTTGTTCTTTGATAGTAGTGTTTCGACTTTATCCAATAACGTTTCAGCCGCCGTAAATGTTCCCATCTTCGAGTGGATGCTTAGGGCGACTGCGACAGAGGTGCCTAGCTGTTTTGGTTCGCCACGAAAGTTTAGGAGTGCTAGGAGGTCGGTAGTGAATTCTACTGTATGACGGGCAAGCATGGAACCTGGTAGAAGAAACATGGAAGTTCTGTGGAGGGACCTGAAGAGTGCCGATTGTAGAGGAAGGATTTGGTGGGTTACGCCTGGCCCACTATTGGTGACTAGCCTTTTGCCTTCGAGTATTTCTTCCCATGTTAACGCCTGCGAGAATATAACTTTTGCAAGTTGTGGCGCGAAGGAGGCGTCCCGGGGTATTCGTGAGATTATGGATAGTAAAGAAGATTGCGCGGTGTAAAATGAGGCGAGTTTGGGGCCGTCTATTGTCTGTGGGGTTAAGTTTTGAGAAGCCAGGAGTGCAGAATTTAGGTTTGCGTAGAGCTTTGGGAGGAGGAGGCTGCCAGTGGTTGGGCTTTGGATTTGGGTGAGTTTTGAAGAGATCGCGGGGAGGGATTCGCGAAGATGGAGGTTGGTGGAGAGGAAAAGAAGGAGAGGCGGGGTTAGACGCTGTTTGAAAGAGGAGTATGCGAGGGTGAATTGGCGCTGGAAGCTGGAGGTTGCGGTATTAAAGACTGTATGATATTGTTAGTATAGAAGTTGGAGACGGATTTCGATATTCGGAGATACGGACCCTCTAGCACATCACCAACCGTTTTGGATGAGTTTGCGGGTTTGAGGGTGAATGCCCCGAACAATGCTTTGAAGTATTCAATTGCATCGAGTTCTCGCTGTTCAACCGGGAGCCATGAGTTTTGAATCTCGGTGTATAGACGGATGACATCGTCATGCCTGCCGCCTGTAACAAACCGTTTAACAAGGTAAGATATAGAAGCCGTGCGGACTCTTGAATCTAGAGTGCCATATGCTTGCGCGCAAGCGACAAGGTAGAATGTAGCAGGCCAGTCATTGGGGCCGTTTTCAAAGCCATGGTCTATTGCTGCGAAGAGCTGCTTATGGTTCTTCGCCTTCTCAGCATCTCTTTTCTCGCCGCTAACGACACTACTTGCTTTCGCCGGCTGTAGAGGTGGTGCTATCGAAGAATTGTCATACTCTTCCTGCAGCGACCGCGGGATACCGTATACATCGTCCGACTGAACTTTCTCATTATTATGTTTTCTAGAGAATCCAGCTAGGATGTCGTAAGAGTTTGGCTTAAAGATCGATTCCTCAGAATACGTTCTTCTACGAACGCCGGCTTTTAGATTCGCTGACTTGGCACTCCAAAGGAAATCGCGATCGTCTTTGCTAATATAACGATTGTCGAAGTGGTGTTCGCTCTCGATCCGATTTCTGTATGGGTGATCGGTACGGTTCGAGACTGCACTCGAGGTATGTAGCTGTGCATTTGAAGATGACGGAGCTGAAGGATTGGTAATGGGTATTATTCGGAAACTATGGCGGCAATGGTAATGTGGATGGTGATGGTGGGGTTTGGTGGAGGGGTGTCTGGAGACGTTGACGGCCAATTTAAGGCTACGACCGTATGAATGAAGATTCATCTGAGTTCCATTGCCGACTGGGGGGCTACGATACTGCCAGCCTCGGGACGCTGGAAGCCTGCAGCTTTCGGATCGATGGGGGCGGCTCCCGCGGTTTTCGGAGTGCCGTTTTATCGATTGGAGGTTTGTGGTCGTGTGGTTGGATTTTTATATCGAAGTTTTGTGAGAGAAAGAAGGAAAATTTACAACAGAAAGCCAACACATCGGAGCAGAGCCTGAATAGAAGCTACTTGTATTCGGGCGAGAACGATATTGAGATAAATACTTAGATAGATAGATAGATAGATAGATCTAGTCGGATTACATCTTCTTTAAATTAGACAGATTAAATCCCATTGCAGTGTATAGCCCTTGAACATAAACGCCCACCAACCTGGATATCCATGACAAAACCGCCGCTCAATAGCTTAACAAATTCCCCGAGGTAAGAGTTCTACTTAAAACTGCCTGGCTCCTGATGATATCGCGGCGGCTCTTCTTGTCATTGCATTTTCAATAACCCCCGGTTTAATCTCGGGAATCTCCCAAACATCCGTCGGCTGGACCATATATGCACCCGGTGGATCTGACAAGCCCGGCCAGATATCCGAAGGGAGAAAGTCGCCATATTCAGACCGGAACTGCTCCCGTTCATTTAGATCCCCTGTTTGATATCCATTAGTATCTTTAAAAGGAAAGTAAGGTAAAGAACACTCACGCTCATTCAACATATCAATTTGCGCCAAGGCCTCTTGGATAATCGCGTCCTTCTGCCTCTGTACCGTTATCCTCCTCCCCACCTCCACAAGCAGCGCATCATATGCATCCCCGAATAATACATAATGATCCGTTAACCTCTGCAATTCATCCAGTCTCTCCGCAATAACTTCCTGATTATCCTTCTGCTTCTGTACAAAGTCTTTGGATTGTATTGTACAATCTACCAAGCCGCTCTGTCCCTCATGCATCTTTCCTAGAAGCGAGAGGACAGCTCTGTAGTGGTCTCCTATGTCCTGAACCGTTTGTTCGACGAGTATGCTGGTGGCTTCCATCTCGTCGAGTCTCTCTTTAATCTCGTTTACCACATCGTCGACTTCGCCGGCGTCCTTTTCGAGAACAGCGAGCATGTTTGCTTTGTCTTGTTCTGTTTCGGGGTCTCCTTCTTGACTTGATATCCCACTGTCATGTGACTCTGCTCGTTTTAGTGCCAATGAGCACAGGTCGTAGTGGTTTGCTAGCGACTCCAGCAGCGATGCCATCACGGATGCATGTTCCTCCATCGACTGTAGCGACGGCGTAATAGCGACCACGAGATCTGGGATAGCTGATTTCTTCGACAGCGAGCTCAGTGATTCCGTTATTGATGCAATAAGTATAGTGAATGGTTCCAGATGTGATTCAAAAACTTCATCTGTCTCCTATCTGCTTCCACAACCACCAAAAAATTAATTAAAAGTGATTAGCCTCATGTAACATCATCTTTTTCGTAGAACATTTTGGTGAAAAGCCTAACCTGCACTTGATCAATCACCCCCTTCAACTGACTCTTTAGATTCTCAATCCCATCCTCGTCCACAAAATCATATAAACACCTCTGCCTCCCTTCCTCTTCCGCCCCCTGCACCGCCGAAAACGCACCCTCAACCTCCGTCCTCCTCAACGTCGTCAGCGTCTCATCAAGCCTTTGATCCGCTTCGTCCAACATCCCTAGGGAGTTTTGAAACTCCTTTCTAGCAACTTCACGTTGATTCTCCATCAATGAACTAGCAGTTTGAAGAAGCTTTAATTCATCTTTAATACCGCTTTGGAGAAAGGATGCGCGGGAGGACATGATGGATGCATCGATGAGGGAGTTACGGGTCGTGGTTATGATTTCGTTACCGCGGGTGCAGTAGGTTACGGAGTTTAGAGAGCGTTTGGCGTTTAAGAACCAGTTTGTAAGGTCCGCTACGTTTCGTTGGGTCGAGGCCGACATTTTGGGGGAGGTATGGGTTTGTGTGGTTGTACTGGTGATGTCGGGGGTGAGGATTAGTGGAGACGGAGAGATGCGGTTGTGGATGGATGTGGGATATGCGCGTGATTGCTTGAACGGGATGCCGCAGATGAGCTGTGCGGTGAGTTGAATGCGGCAGCCAAGCGAAAATGTCATGATATCATATATTATCATATGCATCCCGAACTACAATGCATGGTAACAACGAACGGGTGAACGCAGAAGTTACCCTTGTATTCACTCGCCAAGGAGTCAGGCTGGGTTCGATATATCGCGATATAAGAGGCCGTGAGCCCTAATTTCATCACACTGCAGTACTGGTATCTCTTCCAATTCATTCATCCAGATACACCATACAATGGCAGCCAAAAGGTGTCTAGCAGTCTTTGGCGGCAATGGATTTCTCGGTAAGCTAACGACTTCATCATGCATTGACGATCTCACAAGTATTCATTTAGACATTCAAAAACTAACATACCATTCCCAGGAAGCAAAATATGTCAAGCTGCCATCCAAAGAAACTGGAAAGTCATCTCATTCTCCCGTTCCGGAGAGCCAGACTGGAAGACGTCCAGCAAATCCGGTCGTCGCCCAGAATGGGCTGACAACGTGACCTGGGTGTCAGCGGACATCTTTGAACCGGCGACGTATAAACCTCATCTGGCGGATGCGGATACGGTGGTGCATAGTATGGGATTGTTGCTAGAGGCGGATTATAAGGACGTGCTGAGAGGGAAAGAGAATCCGATTTCTGGATTGAGGAAAGCATTTGGGGGTACAGGGAGCGCGTGGCCGAAGAGTCAGAATCCACTAGACAAGGTACCCGGTGAGGGAGAAGCTGCGGCTGGGAGGAGTGAGGGTGCAGGGGGTAGACAACTGACTTATGAGAAGTTGAACCGGGATTCAGGTAGGCTATATGGGTGTTCAAACTATATTGATTCTTCAGTCGGTCATACTAACTTCGTTTACATAGCTCTTATCGCTGCTAAGCAATTCGTCGAGTCGTCTTCAGCGCCGAAGAAGACATTCGTCTACATATCCGCTGCAGCTGGATTCCCAGTTCTCCCACAAAGATACATTTCAACAAAACGTGAAGCTGAGGGTCTACTGTCACAAGTTCCAGACTTCAGGTCGATATTCTTCAGACCAGGTAGGACTATCTCGCATCATATTGAGTAGCATCCGAACGTACCTAACACAATCTGGATAGCTTTCATGTACTCTAGCCAGAGGCCAATCACGATCCCGCTGAGCTATCTAACACGGGTATCCTCGACAATGAACAGTCTTACAGGTAGCATTTTCTCTGGCTTATTAGGCGCAGCGGGTGCAGCTCCTCTCGATGTTGAGAAGGTAGGAGTAGCGGTTGTTCACGCGATTGAAGATGAATCGGTCACCGGACCGGTGGAGGTACAGCAGATTGATAAGTTGGGATCCAGGGTTCTGGTCTTTTAGGTACCAGCGTACGGGTATGGTTGGTCCCGCTGGTATAGTGTACATTAGCAAACTCTAATCAATCAAGCAACGCTGCTCATCCAATCATAAGTCTATTTACAAAATGTAAAATAATTATAAGCACCGTAGTAATAGTCACGGAAGGACCACTCCCTGGCCTCTGACTCCTGTGGGTTTCCGAAGCGTGATGTATGGGATGTCGTATGGTCCTTCTCAATGTTGGTTACCACCACCACAGCCGTACCAGCCGGTTCAGCATTCTAGCTAGCCGAGCCCCGCAAATTAGAGAAATAGCATCCGAATTATCTGATGAAAAAGATGCCCGGTTCGACAAGGACGCCCCTCCTCCCGAAAGAAGCCCAGCATTATTGCCAGATTTTATTTTTCGACTAATATTGCTTCGAGAGAATATCCACCTAATCGGGATATTAACCTCAGGGTTCAAGGTAGTCTTGAACCGAGATTCGGGAACGTGATGATGCGCTTTCGTCTTCTCAGTGTTGGTCTATTCTAATCGTCCTCCCGTCCTTCATGCTGTCCATGTGGTCTCGGGTTCGGGTTTCTAGATCATTGTACCACGCTCGAAACTATCCCTGATCTCTGATGTGTATTTGTTGTAGTACCGAGCAAGTTTCTGGTTGAACTGCTTGTTCTTGTCGTTGATATAAGTGATGTCATCGTCGTCTCCCTTCCTCTGTCGTTTGGTTCTGACCTCGTCCGCCTTCTTTAAGTCTGTTACCAGTCTATCGACCGCATCCTTGCTAGGTTTGTTGTTGACGAAGTTAAGAGATGTTCCGTCGGCGTAGAATTCGCCAGTCTCATCGACAGCGATTAGTTCTCCGTCTTCGGTTTCATATACCTGACCGTCCTTGGCGACCTTTGCCCGTTCCTTCGCGTAACCCTCCATATCCGGCTCGATATTTCGTAGCTGTCGTTTGTAGACCTTTTGGGCGTTCTGACGGAAGTCCTGGAATGCCGCATCTTCCTTGTGCTTCTTCTTCTTTTCTAGCCTCTTATCCCACTTTTCACTCTCTTCGACGGTCCAATCCCACGCACGTTTCCGTTCAAAGTCGCCACCTTCTTCTGCTATTTCGGCTTTTTCCAGCTTCTCCTCAGCATCGGCTTTTCTTCTTTGTAGGATGGCGATTTCGCGGGGATCCATAGCTTGTCGTTTCCTTTCGGCATAGACTTCCTTGCGATTGGTATCTACCGAGGATTTCTATTTTTGAGACGGGATAAGTTAGAGGTACCGTTCGAGGTAGAGAGAGAGGGAGGGTAGGATAATTTTAGGCTATAGGTAGGTATGTACGTACTGCACGGGCTTGGAGGGCTTTGAATCGGGCCATGCGATCCTGTGCTGGGTTTGGTTTTGACTGTTCGGGCTGTGGCGATGAGTCCTTGTCGCTGGAAGTGGATTCGCGATCCTGTTCGGGTTTCGGCGATGTCGCGTCTTCCGAGCCAGCCATGGTGTATGTATTGATTGTGAATGTTGGATGTGCGATTGACTGAGGTTGAAGTGTATCGAGACGGGAGATGTTTGGGATATAGGGAAGAGTGAAGAAGAGATGAATCGAAGAGGAAGAATTGATGGGTGGGTGTGTGGTTGTTAGGAGGGTTGCGAGCCAAGAATAGCCACAGCCATAGCCAGTCCCCGGGACCCCCCTGCGCTGGGTCTTGGCATATACAGGGTTGGCGGGGACAGCTGGGGTGCAGCTTAGCCCGGGGCTGACGCCGACTTACGCCGAGTTGCAGTGATTTGGGGAGGCCGACTCGAAGACTGCAGACAGGTGTGTCGTCCGTAATTGGGTGGTCTTGACGATTACCGTAACTCGTTCCAGCTCTTATTCAATCTATCTATCTATCTATCAGTCTGTCAGTCCTCTTGGATCCTATTCTATCCTCTTCTCATCCTTTTTTTTGTCTGCTTTGCGGAGAGCATAGCTCGCATAGCTTTAGCATAGCGTGCTCCTTAACTTAACTGAACGTTACTTACACGTCCACACTTCACTTCACTTTCTTAGCTCTCTAGCTTCCTTCCCTTCCATTCTGTCTCCTCCCATTCCCATCATTCCTTGACTCCCACATCTAGATCCTGCCCTTCCCGACAATGTCACGATTCGTGCGCTCCTCGAAGTACCGTACGTAATACTGTCCTTCTACGCTGTCCCGTCACGAGACACCTTCGTCCTTCACCACTGAATCCTAAGACATCATCGTTCTGTCCCTGACTGTTCTAACTCGATTGGTTCTCACGCAGGTCACGTCTTTGGTAGACCGACAAAAAAGGTACCTGACTTACCTCACCATCCCTTGCTTTGCTTTGCCTTGCCTTGCCTTCTGGATCCACACGTCGGCTTACTACGAACAAGAAAGTCCCACTAACACTCTCTATAGGAGCAATGCTACGATAATCTCCATATCTCCAAGAATGCTTGGGATAGCAACTTAATCAAAGTATGGACACACACCTGAACCTTCATGAGGCTGGTGGATGACAACCGCTAACCAAACCGTTCTCGACTACAAGGCTAACCCGAAATACCTCTCCGTCAACTGGGAATCCGGTGGTGGAGGCGCATTCGCCGTTATTCCTCATGACGAGAGGGGAAAGCTGCCGGACCAGATTCCCCTCTTCCGTGGGCACACCGCTGCCGTCTTGGATACCGATTGGTATGCTGTCATGCTGTCAGACCGTTGATGGGGATGCTTGGGTACTGAGAGTCTGTGTTAGGAACCCGTTCCATGACGACATCGTCGTTTCCGCCAGTGACGATGCCAAAATCTTCGTTTGGAAAGTCCCAGAGGACTTCACCGTCCATGTCGACGAGGAACAACTTCCATCCAAGGAGGTGAAGCCCGAAGCTCGTCTCAGTGGCCATCAGAAGTATGTTCTTCCTGACCATAATTGATGGCCGAGTATGCGCTTACGTTGTTACTGGTTGATAGGAAAGTCGGACATGTCCTCTTCCACCCTGCTGCCGAGCATGTCCTTGCGTCAAGCTCTGGAGACTTCACGGTGAAGATTTGGGATATCGAGTCTGGCCAGGCTAAATTGACCTTGAAGGTGAGAATGACTACTCGACAGTACGAGATTTTAGAACAGCTGTTGACCGAAGAGTGTAGCATCTCGATGTTATACAAAGCATGTCCTTCAATGCCGATGGCTCAATCCTTTCCACTACCAACCGTGATAAGAAGCTGCGTCTCTGGGATCTTCGCCAACAGGCCCCTGTCTATGAGGGACCAGGTCACGCCGGCGCTAAAAACTCGAGAGCGGTCTGGCTGGGCGACTTGGAGCGTATTGCCACAACTGGTTTCTCTAAAATGAGTGACCGTCAACTTGGTCTTTGGGATATCAGAAAGCCTGGCGAGCCAATTGGCGGATTCCAGTTGCTTGACTCCATGTCAGGTGTCTGCATGCCTTTCTGGGATGATGGCACCAAGTGCTTGTATCTTGCTGGCAAGGGGTGAGTATCTTACCACGGTTCAGTCGCATTTATTTGGCTAGTTCGTGAGCTAAATACGATCCAGTGACGGCAACATCCGATACTACGAATACGCCAACGATGATTTCGTCTTCTTGTCGGAATACAAGTCCTCCGATCCTCAGAGAGGTGTCGCATTCGTTCCAAAGCGCGGTGTCGATGTAAGTTTATCGTCCTGAGATCCATGGCTTTCAGTTATGCTAATATACGGACAGGTCAAAGAAAATGAAGTTATGCGGGCTTACAAAACCGTCAACGACCTCTACATCGAGCCGATCTCATTCATAGTCCCTCGACGAGCAGAGACCTTCCAAGAGTATGCCTGGCCTCATCTATAAATCTTTGATGGATCATTCTAATTCTCGAGCAGCGACATCTACCCAGACACCCAAAGCGGGAAGCCAGGCCTTACCGGCAGCGAATGGTTTGGCGGAAAGAACGCCTACCCTCCAACCTTCAGCCTTGGGACACTTTACTCAGACGACTACGTTCCTCCAGAGCCTTCATCCCAACCACGCCCTGAACCCCCCGTCTTTTCTCCAATCACTCCCGTCACCCCAGTTCTTGCCAAGGAACCAGAACCAGCACCAGAACCAGTTCCGGAACCAGTTGTCGAGAAGGCTCCTAAGCCAGAGACCCCAACCGTCGTCGTCGAAGCTCCAAAGGAAACTTCAGCTCCAATCGTAACGGTATCTCCACCGGAATCTTCTACCACACCAGTCGGACCAGCTGTCAGCGCACAGGACCTTAATGGCGTCCTTTCCAGCCTCCAGCTCCTCCATCACAACCTCGCGGCCCAATCCCGCGCGATTACTCAGCAGCAAGATATCTGTTCCAAACTGATCAAGGATGTTGAAGCCTTGAAGGCTAAAACTAAGTAGATTAGTGTTTCTTTTTTAGTTTTATAGCGCCCTAAAACAACTACCTATAAAACCTTCATCTATTTTGTGCAAGTAACTGCCAAACGTTGGGTACTTTGATCTAGCTACAGCGAGCCCACTACCATTGCAATTGCTTCTATTGTGTACCCACTTGGATTTGTACTTAGCGGAGTCACTTTCTTGCGTTCTCCCTCATCCAGAGCTTTCATGTTCAAAAAACACGACAAAAAATGAAATACCCGTTTTGTGGACCTACGTACTTCATCGGAAGTTTTATTAGATTTTTTTTCTTCTCTCTATGGCGCAGTGTTCACCAAGCTCTAGAGTAGTAGATATAGCTGAATAGTAATTAGTACGCAAGGCGCCCAAGGCACGGCGCTCAACAATAATAAGAAAAGTAGCTGCTCTAACCAATATCAGTACAATAGCATTATATACCCCACACGCCCCTTCATTTCGTGACCTTGGCCTTCTTTTTGTGTGACGGAGCAAGCTCTTCTTCCTCCTCTTCTTCCTCCTCTTCCTCATCCACGGTCGAAATCATAGCAAACGGACGCTTTCCTGCAACAACCTTCTTCGAAGGTGGCAGTTCTGTGACAGCATCTGATCCCAACTTATGCAGGTAAGCTTCATAGTCACCGTGGACTCTTCCATAAGTTTCGTGGAGCTTTTCGCTCCTCTCCTCCCTTTCCAACTGCATCAAAATATCTTTATTATGCCTGTACAACCTTTCCTTCACGTAGGTCATATACCGATCCAGCTGCTTGTTGTAATCCGGACCTTTCTTAACGAGGATGTGCTCAAGCAGCAACAGCTCGATCATTCGTTGGAACTGTCTCATCGGCATTTTAGCCTTTGCTCTCTCTGTATCGATCCAATCTCTCGATGTCTTCCTCTCCAGTAGTCTTTCAGCAACTTCATCGTTGATAAGCGACAATTTTGAAAGTCTCTTAAAGTCCGATAAATCTCGTAACTTTTCAAAATCTTCCGATGGATCTTCAACCACGATCTCCCTGACTTGCTTACTCGCCAGATACTCCTTGATAATCACGTTGTAAAGCTTCTGGCCATGTTGTTTCCCCTGATACGGCGGTAAGATCAGAAACTGTGAGATTCTAGCTCTGTACTGGTGCGGAAATTCTGTATCATCGCGACCTTCAAACGAGAAGTACCAGTACTTATGGACGGTGCAGTAGCCTACGAAAGAGAATTGATCGTTTTCTAGGTGTTCGTAGAGGAAGAAGACGTCCCAGCGGTCGCGAAGGTATTCGTCGTCGTCGGAGAGGTCGATTGCGCTGCCGGCTTCGATGAAGAAGGGGACTAGCAGTTGGCTGTTTTTGATGAGGGTGCGAGCGTCCGGGGAGGAGAGGTTTGTGTGGTAGATTTCGTAGGTGGAGGAGGTGCGTGGGTAGGTGTAGACGAGGGTGCCTGGTGGTTTGAAGGTTGATGGGGTTAGAGTGAGGGTTTGTGGGGTTTCTGTGGTTTATATGAAGTTAGTATAGGTTGTTATCGAGTATATAAGGAGATTATGAAGTGATGTGAGCTTACCTTCTGGGAGGTATTCTTTGAAGACATCTTCAACTTCGTCGACAGGCACTTCGTCGGTTGTATCGTTTGATCCACCAGTTGTTGATAGTTTTTCATCGTATGTGACGTTTAACGACGGTGACATGTCATCTTGACGGAATTTGACGTCGACGGCGAGGTTCTTGTAGCCGTAGATTGCTTCGTTTTCGAAGAATTGGTGGGTGTATTTTGGATTGAAGGATTCTGTGGATTTGGAGCTTGGGAAGGAGGTTGGAGGAACGAGGGAGATTTTGATGGCACTGGCTGCCTGTGGGACTGTCCATTCGTCGGCCATGACGGTGATGATGGTGGAGGTGGTGATGGTGGTGGAGTGGAGTGGAGTGATTGAAGATGAGAGATGAGATGAGGCTGTTGGTGGAGTGGAGAGGAAGACGCGACCAGTCGCACGAAAGCGTGTTTGATTTGGCTGTCAGGCCGCCGGCGCACAGTTCGCCTGCCGCACAGCGTTCCAATGCGATGCCACGCCGGATCCCCGCAGCTGTGCGCCCTCAATTGCAATTGTGCTGTGTCAAAGGTACAGGTCGAGTCGACTCTCGCCCGGCCTGGGCTTCCATGCAACAGGCCAATGCAATGCAATAGCTGGAACCAGGCCTTGTCGACACTAGCCGGTTTGAATAATAAAAAAAAGTTCGACGGGGAACTCGAGCGAGCGAGCTCTCTGCGACGGGTTTGAGACAGAAAACCTTCACAACTATTTTTTCTTTGAGCGAAAAGGTTAAACTCGATCTCGCCCTCGATCTCTCCCAACTTGACTCGACTCCAACCTCACGGCAAAGCAACCACCGACCATTCTGTACTGTTTATTTATTTCTTACAGCTCTTCTATGACTCTTTGACGCGGTAGACTGGTTTTTCGCATCATCCTGGTAGATCCTGCGACTATAAAGCTGCAACGGGAGAGACCGAGCTCTCGAGTTCACAAGCATCCAAAATCCAACACTAGATTTTTAAAGTATCAAAGTACCGTCGAGAATCAGGCAGTATGAAGTACGTTTTGGTTTCTGGAGGTAAGTAATGATCAATTGTACACTTCAATTACCCAATTCAAACTGCTAATTATAATGGGCGTATCCAGGTGTCATCAGCGGCATCGGCAAGGGTGTTATAGGTTCGACTTTCACATTCTGATCGAGAATCTGCGAACAGCCAAATTGATGGATGTCCTCCTCTCCAGCTTCTTCCACCGGACTGCTGCTTCAAACAACAGGTCTTAAGATATGTCATCTCCTCGTCCTTTCATTCAACATGATCCCACAGGCTGACCTCATATCCACGTCTCCGCTATCAAGATCGACCCGTACATGAACATCGATGCCGGAACCATGGCTCCCACCGAGTATGCTACCCCCACCGATACAATTCCTCCTCGATGATACATCCGACTTATAATTGGGACCGAAAAAATTAATAGGCACGGTGAATGTTTCGTTTTGGACGACGGTGGTGAAGTCGATCTTGATCTTGGAAACTACGAGCGATACCTGAACGTTACTTTGACGAAGGAGCATAATATTACGACGGGGAAGATATATCTTCATGTCATTGATAGAGAGGTGGGTTTCACTTTTATTTTCGACAGTTTTACATTTTGGAGGGGTTTTGTGCTGAGGTTACTTGGGGGTTATTAGAGAAAAGGCAAATATCTCGGAAGAACAGTTCAAGTCGTTCCACACATCACCGATGCAATTCAGGATTGGATTGAGCGAGTCGCTAGAATACCCGTCGACGAATCGGGCGAGGAACCGGAGGTTTGCATCATTGAGTTGGGAGGTACTGTCGGTGACATCGAGTCTGCTCCGTTCATCGAAGCCATGCGTCAGCTCAGACGTCGTGCTGGGAAGGGGAACTTCATGCAGATCCACGTCAGTTTGATCCCAGTCATCGGTGGTGAACAAAAGACCAAACCGACTCAGGCTGCTATTCGTGAGGCCAGGAGTTCAGGTTTGGCGCCGGATTTGGTGAGTGGATACTCCTATCGCAAGCCGTGAGTAGGTCTCAATGCTGAGTGATATGCGTTCTAGATTGCTTGCCGCTGTTCGGAAGCTCTATCTCCCTCCACCGTCAATAAAATCGCCATGTTTTGCCAAGTCGAGCCTGAAGACGTTGTCCAGGTCGTCGACGTCAGCTTAACTTACAAAGTCCCACTGTTGCTTGAGCAGCAAAAACTCGTCCAGCTCCTCCAAACCACACTACGCCTCGACCAGATTTCGATCCCGACACAACTTGCTTCTAAAGGCCAAAGTACCTGGTCAAGATGGAAGACCCTCGTTCACGCCGCTACCACCCTACACGACCAAGTTAAAGTTACACTCGTTGGGAAATATACCTCTCTCCATGACAGCTACCTGAGTGTTACCAAGAGTTTGGAGCATTCAGCTATGCATTGTGGTAAGAAGTTGGTGCTAGAATGGGTGGATTCGTCGGACCTAGAGCAAGAAATGTTCAAGAGCGATCCTGCTAAATACCATAGAGCATGGCACATGGTCTGCACCGCCAAGTAAGTCGATATATTCCTTATCTTTTTCCAAGAGGTTATGACATCATAAGATCCTAATCTTGGTGATTTAAAACATAGCGGTATCATTGTCCCCGGTGGATTCGGAACCCGAGGCACAGAGGGTATGATCGCAGCCGCCAACTGGGCCAGGACACGTAAGGTGCCATACCTTGGAATTTGCTTGGGCATGCAAATCGCCGTCATCGAGTTTGCAAGGAACGTATGCGGTTTAACAGGTAAATAAAAAAAAAAATCGCACCCTCCGAGACAGTTTGGATGTATTTTTTAGAGCATTGCTAACATGCAGCATAATGCAACGAATAGATGCGACATCAGAAGAATTTGGCGAAGAAGCTGATAAGCTCACGACACCTGTCATCGTGTTTATGCCCGAGATCGACAAAGAAACTATGGGCGGCAATATGCGCCTAGGCATCCGCCCCACTGTCTTCCAGCAAAACACGGGATGGTCGAAGTTGAGAGAGCTATACGGCCAGCCAGACCAGATCCTCGAAAGACACCGTCATAGATACGAAGTTAACAACAAGTATGTTGAGAAACTCGAGGCTGCGGGACTTCCATTCATTGGTAAAGATACTGCTGGAGAGCGAATGGAAGTTATCGAACTCAAAGACCACCCGTGGTTTGTCGGTGTCCAATACCATCCGGAGTATTTGTCAAGGGTGTTGAAGCCGAGCAAACCTTATTTAGGGTTCATCGCGGCGGCCTGTGGGTCCTTAGATAAGCTACTGGAAGCGAACCGGAAAGGCGTCTCGTTACAGAACCACTTCACCAACCACATCGGGTCTGAGTTTGAAGAGAAGCTCAAGCTGACGAATGGAGAGGTTAAGACTGCGTAGGTGGCTTGAATTAGTGGGATGGAATTTCTCTCAGTATTTCAGCCAGATAGCTGAGTGGGGCCTCTCTTTTGTCTGGCCTGCTCTGGTGCATGGAAGGGCCTAGGCCAATGGGTCCACTTTTTTTCTGTCTTATCACTTTTGGTACCTATAGATCGGAGTGTGAATGGGGGGGAGGGTTTTTCTAGAAGAAGGTTTTGCCGAATTTTGCACTCATGTAAGCTTTATATTACAACGGTTAATATGAAATATGCAGACCATAAGATCGTCGGCTTGAGGGGGGATATGTATAATACACTGCTTTTATACCTTTAATATATCTACAAAACCCTGGTCTCCTTTCGCCAACCTCTACTTAGTTATGTACGCCACGGGTGTATTTTCAGAATAGATTAAAAAAAATAAGGGTCCACATCGCAAATTCAAATGCGCGCGAATCACACATCGCATAGATTGCACCTTACTCGAGTGTCTTCATCTCATTCGCTACGTTCCCCCACTGTTCACTCATTACCAAATCGTTGCGCGATTTGTATAGCTCGGCTAGCTTGACAGCCGCACGGACGATACCTGAAGCAGCTGCAACGGAGAGATTATGTTCCGCTTCTTCTTCTTCTTCTTTCACCGATGATTCAGCCTTGTTACCTTTATTAAGTTGTAGAATGCCAAGTTCGTAGTATGCCTCCGCTTCACCAAGCTCCGCTGCCTGTTTGAATGCTTCAACTGCAATATCAGATTTACCTATTATAGCAGCCTGACGACCCATTATCAAACATGCTTTCCCGCTACCTGCTGCCGCGGCTTTGGTCCAGTATTCCTGTGCCTGCGGAGGCATTTTTGCATTTTGATAGGTTTCGGCGAGTAATTCGTACGCCTCCGGTATATTCTGTTGATTTGCTAAGGATTTGAGTTTTTTCCATATTGGGGAGGATTCTATCAGGATTAAACTTCTTGAGGAGGTTATTTTTGATTTTGCGGATTTGAGGATTGCGGAGGGGTCGTTGAGGGATTCTGCGAGGTTTAGGAGGTCGGTGGTTATTTGGGTGCTGTTGGGGGTTGGTTGGAGGAGGAGGGCGAGGGAGGTGAAGTTTGAAGGGGCGAATTTGTGAGCTAGAGTGGAAGAGGGTGGTTGTTAGGGCTTGGTTTGTAACGGAAGTTTCTGGAGGGTTTGGATGGATATCGATTGTATCATTCCTAGGGAGGTGAGGTATGCGATGCATTTGATGCATTGAAGTAAGGTGACCAATCATAGAATCTCAAAATAATCGTGAAGTTCTGGTCTCATAAACCTCGGATTCGAGGCTATCGTAAACCAGCCTCAACGAAGCAGAACGTCTCGTGTGATCATGAAGTCCCAATTTCATAACAATATGGTACGACGGCAAAGTACGTCTACATGTCTCCCCAATTGCCGTCACACATGCAGAAGCCTATCAGAGAAACCGAGGATTTTTGGGATGAAGCCGCAGGATCATCTGACTTGGCCCTTTTTATTTCTGAGCTCGGGCCTCCGTTTCGATACCCACATTGAGAACATATCTCATGCCTTCATTGGCAAAAGGCAAGAAATAAACGTCTAAGAACGGATAATGCCTACCTGTACAAATATTTGCCACTAATGCCGTCTGCTGTTGCTGCAGGGCGCTATTTCCTTGCATATGCTGTGTTGTTTTCCATATTTCAGCCAGCACGGTTTTCGCTTCGACCCTGTTGCATTTTAGAAAGCCGCTTTTTTTGGCCGAAGCGAAGACAGCTTCTGGGGGGAGGATGCGATCGAGGTCGGGTAGCTTTGCAGAGGCGAGGAATTTATGGGCTTGCGATAGGACGGCACGGGATGCAGTCATGGTGGTGGTGGTGGCGGGGGTGTACAATCGGCTGCGCACCACGGGTATGATAGAAAGTTTCTTTTGGCGACGCCGAAGAATGAAGGATGTAGTGGACAATTGAGAGTTTGCATGTCCGAAGTTCTATGGCAGTTAGTGTCGAGACGGCCGACGGTTGCTAGTGCCAGCCAATTAACGAACGTTGAATCGCGAATTCTGATCCGGTTCGCGGGTTAGAGCTGCACAGTTCATGCACACCCAAGAATCGAACAGGAAAGTGAAAAGAAAATAAGGTTCCTGCAAGAAATGTTAAGATTGTCAAGGTAATAGTATAAGTCTGCGCGACTGTCGGGCGCCCTTCATTCGCGTTCGGAGCTCTACATGATTCTAAGGCGTTTTCTAGCTGTAACGGATCATTGTGGGCCATTCATATGGCAGCTAAAAGCATAGGTAGTCGAGGGGGCCTCGATATCCGGGTGCTTCCGGATTCCATAGACGCCTTTAGTCCCGAGAGCTCGAGAAGTATCAAAATCGGGGTACTTGACACCGCTCGCGACAGATGTCACCAATGGCTAAATATTATATTCGCATGGCTGCAGATCCGGTTGGAACCATTCGAATACAGTATCTTCGGTATGCTAACTAACTACCAAGTAGTTAGCTTGGTGGCAAATAATCCTGTAGTTTTCAAGCTTGCAAGTGGATACTAGTCAGTAGCTAGTAGAATAGCAAGAAA
This sequence comes from Arthrobotrys megalospora, assembly GCA_036971655.1. Lineage (NCBI taxonomy): Eukaryota > Fungi > Ascomycota > Orbiliomycetes > Orbiliales > Orbiliaceae > Arthrobotrys > Arthrobotrys megalospora. The sequence continues at coordinate 1,437,524 of JAVHJN010000013.1, forward strand.
CATCTCCACTCTATTCACCGCCATCGCTTTAGCTTGATCGCTAGCCCTCGATAAGGTCCGTCCTCCCGTGCCGTTTGCTAGGAGAAACTCAAAAGTTTAAAGCAATCACCTCGAAGTGTGTGTACAACTTCACAAAGGGCGTGAAAAATGTGGAATCAGGGTCTAAAAGTCTAAACCCATGTACTGAAGATTTGACGGGGATGATGAAGGAAGGAGGAAGAGGCTTTGAGGCTGGAGATGGTTCTACCAACACAAAAACTGCAACAGGCAACAACTGTGCCTATGTAGGGGGTGTGCAGGACAGACCGACCTTCTTTGGTTAGAATGAGCCGCGGGAGAAACAACCTCATCGCGTTACCTATATACGGCCTAAGCTTTTTAGTTCCATGTACCTACATACTTGATTTGCCTAGTTTAGGGTATTTGCTGATCATTCAGGGCTTTGCCGTGCATAAACACCATAATCTGGATTGAAGGTCTATCTACATAAACAACCGGATGCACATTAACGGATAAAACTACTTTTTAAAAAAAGCAATGTTACAATCAGTATGTCCTTGGTTGTAGGCACCTACTAAGAAGGTAACTATATGTCGGAACTCGATCTTAAGTGCCTGCAGTGGGCATAGACACAGGTTCGCGGGGTTTCAAATTTATGTAGGCCGGCTATTAATTTCCGACTTAAGTTAGGTAGCATTAGTACTTAGCCAAAGGGATTGCAGACAAGAACATTTTACCTATATACGTATAAAATCTTTTCGTTGTTGCATCCTGCGCGATGGTAATATAGTACTAGGCATTAGTCCAAGCTTTACCCAATATAAAAATGCTTGGTCTTTGCAATATTGCGTCGCCTAGCGCTATATACAGTTAACCTATCTTATAGACAATAAACTAGCGAATTAGTTGGTTTGAAAAAAAGAAACCTCTCTAAAACTCCAAGACTCAATTCAATCGCCGGAAGTTTCTTAGAGTGGGTTTCTAGCTGTATACTACTTCTTGATTTACCTGCTAACGTCTCAGATCAGGTACGGTTGAAAACCTGGTTTTGCCATATCTTGACTACGCCTTCGCTATCACTCGGCTCAGCGTCATTTACGACCCACAAGGCCCACTCATCTGAAGAGCTATCAGATCCCCGTGATTGCAGGTTTCTTATTCGCGCTCGGTTACGCCTACAAAAAGCCATGCATGATAACTACGCCATATCCTAATTCCCGCATGAATCCCTATTGCATTTCGTCTCGAAGACCACCCCTTTGTGACGTCTAGGTACGAGACCAATCTCGACTACACAGTAGACTCGGTTATATTCATACAGATATGTGCTGGATCCACTTACGTCCTCGCGAAAGTGCGCAGCGCGGATCGAAGTATCTATACTTATCGGTTTATTCTCGCACTTGTACACGCTTCTACCCTATATGCATATATGCCTATCATCAACGGATGCGCACATACATCTCACTCCATTTACTTGCGCCGATTCGATCCCCAACTGCCCAATAGGTAGTTACAATCAGCTAACTACTGACGATTTGGGGTATATTTCCTGACTGTTATTGCTTGAACCGCTTCCGGGACTGTCTACAATACGGTCTCTATTGTGGTCTTATCTCAAAGTCAGTGATAAAAAGCAAAGTACAATATCATATGAGAATGGTATGCCAAAGAAGGGTGATCAGCTTGCTTCCCAGCCAAAAGTCGACTTGGGTATACCATATAGCTTTAGGCTATTAATACCAGGAAGAAAATCAGGTTTTCGAAATGTATAAATAATGCTTTAGATCAGCCCTTGTAGTATACCCTTCACATCATTTTCGTCCACCATCGTTGATCATTCCCTGCAAGCGACCATATACCCTTGGAAGTTGATCCCCAGATCCTTGGTTTACGGTTCACGGAGTATACATCTCTCTTCTCCTGCGGTTACAATTACTCTTGTACTTGTACTTTTGGTGTTTATATGCAACATCCTTTCCAATGACGATGAAGTCAACTCGCATTGCAGTCTGCGGCTACGGCCTTCGTGGTCGTCTATTCCATAACGTCTACATCGCAGAGCAGCTCTCTGTTCTCTGGAGAGGCTTGCCGATCGATAGAACCCCTCGCACTCAGGACTATTTTGATATGCAGTCCCTTACAGAGGGCCCCGGTACCGCCTATCAATTCGGCAGTGATGGAGCCCTCAATACTGCTCCTGATCCACAAGTACCCTCTATCAACAAGGAAGGCCTGACGGACGGGCAATGTAGGATCATTGATCGGCTAACGGATTTAGCGGCTCATTACGCGGAGCTAGCTATGGCCGACCCAGAGGAAACCATGGCAAAACTTCTCAAAAATAATGTAGCGACTGCAATGTTATTCAACAGTGCGTCGAAAACTGGAAAGCTGGATACTAGTGTTACCTGCGGTCCGCGACATTTCTCTGGAGACGCCTTGGAAGTTATGACGAAAGAGGCTTTTAATCTTGCTAGAGAGTACCTCCCGTGGCTGTCAATTAATGTTAGGCACGGAGTCACCGTGTCTGATATTGATGTTTCCGATCCGGCTCATCCTTCTTTAACTATACTCAATGTAGAGACCGGGGAGACCCAGACTGGTCTTGTATACGACCTTGTGGTCAAATGTACCGGGACTACATTCGACATCCCCGTCAGCGGCGAAATCAAAGATAACGCTTTCACCGGCGTCCCAAATGCCAATCTTGTTACGGGCTACCTAGAACAGCAAAAGATGCTCGACAGCGAAGGAAAGATCATTCCCGGAAAGAGACTACTCATCGGTGGTACCGGTCTTTCAGCGTTCGATTTTATCGGTCTCATCGCAACTAGAACTAAACTCGTCACCTTCAATCCTGAAACCAAAGTCTTCAAAATCGACGAGGAAGAAGCGCAACGTCATCAGAATTTAATAACCCTCTTCAGTCGCACAGATGGCATGTTTGGTGCCCCTCGCCACCTCCCTGAGAGCGTCGCGAACCTCGGCTCCGACCTCATAGACTCTGAGATGATCGTATCTCTCGGATTACAGAAGAATGCCGATACTTACCCCACATTCCTCGAACTGGCTCGTATCCTTACAGCTTCTGCGTGTAGAAAACGCAGACGTCCCTCTCAAATCGGGAAGAGCGTCTCTACCATCGAGCAGATGGACCACATGGCCGCAGAGAACGAAGTACTAGCAAGGAATCCGGATGCTATGACCGAGGCCGCTCTATTCCGCAAATGGATATGGTGCTTTGTATTCACTCAAACCATGGGCCCGGAGCAAGGGCAGCAGCGTGCTGCGCTGGAGAAAAAGCATAATCATCTAACACGTACTGGTGATGGATGGCGTAATTTTAGGACTCTGTCCTATGATATCTCTCATAGACTGGAGGGTGAAGTTGGCGATGAGAAGCATAAACGACACTGCCATGCACGTCGCATTGCTTGGAATTATAAGGCAGCTTGTCCTGCCGAGGTTCATACGCTTATCACTCGGTTGTATAAACTAGGTGTGGTTTCTTGGATTCAGGGTGCCTACGAAGATATCGTTTGGGCTTCAGAGACAAATAAGTTCGAGCTGAAAGGCCGTAAAGTAGACGGCCTGATTGCTCCTCGACGAATGAGCCCAAAAAGCGATAGGTTGAGCGATAGGATCCTAGAGCAGGCCAAAAGTCCGGCGATCGGAGAGCCCCTTTTTGAAAAAGGCCGGTTCTTGAAAAACGCAGCTGGGGAGTATATTCACGTTATGGAGCTTGGTTTTGCCGGTCATGGTAGCCAGTGGTTCGATACCACTGCTGCAGGGGGGGCATACCAGCTCATGCCTGTTGCTGCCAATACGTCCATTATCCTCGAAGCTCTCATATCGAAGGGCGTTGAGAAGCCAGTCAACGAACTATTGGAATTATACAACGCTACCATTCCAAGTGACCGGGAATCCGAATTCAATGAGCAAATAAAATTAATGGAAGAACCGCACCGCAATGTCACCCACATGATCCTCTACGCTCGGTTAGTCGAAAAAGTGTTCGGCAAACGATTTGCAGAGAAGATGCGTCAGGGGAAAACCATGGCAGCCCGCGAACAGGTCATGTCTTTGATTGCTGATATCCGGAGACCAGAGGCTCAAGAAGCTTTAGCAGAATTTGAAAGGGAATGGGCAAATTACAAATTCGATCCTATAGACGCCCAAGAGTTCGAAAAGATGACGCCGGAGTTCTCAATAGAGGATACGCAAGCGATGAGGAAACTTTTAGCGGGGATGGCATCAAGAAAGTCTTCGGACTCGTATATTTTGATGAAGCCAGCGGTGCAGGTCGATGTTAGTGAAGTGGCGGAGATTGAGCTTGATACGTTTGAGACTCCTAGGTCAAACACGGCTGTTGATTTAGCTGGGTATGATCTAAGGAGTGTGGTTGGATTTCAACGAGATGTGGCAAAACGGGGATTGTCACTCGTCTCGTACTATGGCCCCACGCACTGATTGAAGGATTCGAGTAAGAAGCTTCTTTGGTTTTCAAACTGGGATACAAAACTGTTATGCTTTTGACGAATTTGTTAGCTTTGCATTTAAATCATCTTTCCGTCATATTTTGCAAGCGATCTCATGTATAGGCGGTCCTGTCGATTTAGCCCTTTGACTCTGATGCCCAGCTTTCAGCTTCTTCTTCTTCTTCTCCTCTTCTTTAACTCATTAAGCACAAGTCTGTAGTGTTAGCGTATGCTGCTTCACCCATTCAAAGTTTTGCGATTTTACCACCAGTATTCATATCATATAACGAACAGCCGGCCAAATTTATGAGACTAAATACCACAACCGAAATGTGTTGCATCGACGTCGACAGCGTTACACGAACGTGATTATTCAGATTAGGTAATCGCCCAAATCCGACCTGCTGCAGTGTGTGTGCGTGCGATATCCAATCATATCGTTTTAAAACCCGTGGGAATACCATGCATTTTTCTTCCGGTCGTAAATATTTTCTATAATATAATACACAAAAGCGCAAAAACCAAAAAAAAAAGTCCCCAGGAGATGCAGCTGCAGCAAAAAAAAGGATCCTAATCTCCCGGGATTCTCTGCGGACAGGAAATGCAAGGGCAAGCTCCTGGATAATATCACTGATCGCATAGCCGGAGAGAAACTGGAAAACAACAACCCACAACGAGCAACCAAGAAATATCAAAAACGTAGGAAACAGGAAATAACAAAGGAGATCTTCAAAGCGTAAAGAGGTATCCATGCACAGAGGGAAAAAAAGGGAAAAGAGAGATCTTGAAACGGGTGATCACGAGCAGGAAAACGATCCTTTTGGGTGGCGTTAATACAGAGTCGTCAACTAAAATCGAGCTTTGAAAACAGAAGTCACAGGTCCGACAAGTGAGGCGCCAACTGGGCTTTCGCAAATACCAGAATGATGGCAATCACAAAAAGCTCTGGCGTTGGTTGACAGCGGTGAATCCTCCGGATGGACGGGGAGGAGAATCATCGCGGTCGTGGAACGATGGGTAGTCTTCCTCGGTCGCCATTGGATCCCCTCTCTCGCCGGTTTCCAAGCCTTCGGTCTGCAATGGAGTGTTCTCGTCCTGGGATGGCTTAACTGTATCTGCTTCGGCTGCACGAGCGCGGTTATAAGCGACAGTGGCCATCCTAGCTTCGTATCGCATTTGTTGATAGCGTAGGCGCTCTTCCTCCGCCTCGTCGAAGTATGGCTGGCGAGCATTGGGCGTGAGTTCCTGCCAGGCTTTCGATAACTCCCTAGAGATGTCGAATTCTGGATCGGTGGCTGTTTGAATCATATGATCGCGCTGGTGATCACAGAAGCTAGAATCGTAGATATTAGCTCAGAATTCGGGGTACTCGCGTTGGAACTTGGAGTCTTACATCGTGTATGCGTTTCTTGGCTTCTGATCACGGTCACGAGCTGGTCCGAATCGTCCAGCTCCCTGTGGTGTTCTGGATCGGCCACCTTGGCCACCGCCTCCCGGGCCAAGGTAAGCGTCACCATCGGCATTCGCTTGGGAGTATGGAGAATCGGGCCGCTCCTGGCCGTTAGGTCCCTCTCGTCGGGGTCTCTTGAGTCGCAATGGCTTCTCGTGTGGCTAAAAAAAAGAGAACCAGTCAGTTCGATATGCCTCAAACAAGGTCCAATGGGAAGGCCGTACAGTAGGCGGAGGCGACGGAGTGCCATCAGAGTCGTCCATACGAGGGTCGATACGTCGCTCGATCTCTCGGAGCAAAAGGGAACGTTCGAGGCGCAGGCGCTGGATACCGCGACGCAAGCGGTGGTTCCGGACAACGAGCTGGTCGTTCGCATTTTCGCATTCTTTGAGACGCTTCTTGAGATCGATGCATTTTTGGCGATATGCTTCCTCAACCGAGGCGGGAAGGGCGGGAGAGGAGTTGACCATGGCTAGAGCGTGCAGTGTTCGGTGGTTAGAAATGGACGACAGTTAATTCGACAGTCGAGGTATCATGCGGTACCTGGAGCAGTAAGCTTTTGGTCGCGAGGCATCGATCGGCAAACACGGTATAGCTGGTGGTGCCAGAGAGGGAATAGCGCAGCCGCTTGGAAGAGGTCAGTGCTGTAGACGACACGGATGTTGGTTCCTGGGGATTGAAGCGGGAAGGCAGAGGCGATGGCAGCAGATGGAGGTTTGGCGATGGCGGTTTGGAGGTTGGAGGTTTGGAGGTTGGTGGGTTGTAGTTGTGATGCGGTGATGATGAAAGAAATCCAAACTGGAACGGAAGGTTGGATGGATTGAATCCTCAAACCGTCAATTGCTTTGAAGCCCAACCTCAGCTCAGAGCCGCACTCACGCAACCATCACCTTTCGCTCGCGATAACCACCCCCGGACCAGGTCAATTGGATCATGGCTTTGCTCTCGTGATGCTGGAGGCCTAGCTGCTGCAATATTTCTCGAGCTTGGATATCCGGGCGCTGGAGTCTTGAGATCTCTGTCCGTGGTCGCTGAAGCCGCCGCGTCGCTTCCCCTCTGCTGCCGAATACCGACAAACCATTCTAGAGACATCACCATCACAGCTTCGCAGCCATGGCTGGCGGATTCTGGTGGCTGCTTCTCCTCAGCTTCGTCATTGCATCTACGTATGGATTGTCCCTTCTACTCATCGTGGCTGCTTTACCGGAGCTCCCCAGCTCTTCCCGTACGGCTATCTAAAGCGGTGCTGACGGAAGGTATATAGGTCGATTGCTGCTGGCATTCTACCCCTCGCTCTATCGCTCTCGCGCAGGAGGATACAAGCCATCTCGAACTTTGGAATGGGCCTTCTCGTCGGGACTTCACTCATCGTCATCATCCCGGAAGGAGTCTCCACGCTCTACAGTGCTTACGCTGAACCCGAGCCGTCTCACCACACTGCAAACACCAACACCATTCGATCGTTATTGTCATCTCGAGGCGCTGATTCACATGGCCATGACGGTTAGAACTTTCATGCATGTTATATAGGAATACAACTTGCTGATACAGTGACGGCGGGAACAGAATCCGAGCACCATGATGCATCTCCTGAACGATTCATTGGACTGGCCCTTGTCATCGGCTTCGTCTTCATGTATCTCATCAACCTCCTCTCCGTCTGGTCAACAAAAACCAATGAACGAGCTTACTCCACCTTCTCCATGAATACTCTTCGATCATTCAATCCGCCAGAGTCCGTCGAAACACCGCTCGCGGCTGGCCGTTCCTTCTCGACAACCCTCGGACTCCTCATCCATGCCACAGCCGACGGAATCGCGCTCGGTGCCACTGCTAACTCGGTAAAACCATCTCTCGGATTAATTATCTTCTTTGCAATTATGCTCCACAAAGCTCCGGCAGCGTTTGGATTAGTTGCGATACTGTTAAAGCAAGGGTTAAGCAAACGGCAAGCCCGTGCTCACTTAATAGCATTTAGTCTTGCAGCCCCGGTTGGCGCCTTTGGTATCTGGCTTGTTATATCCATTCTCGGAGGTGGAGGTGATACGGAGGCCCATCATCGGAACACAGAATGGTGGTCTGGGATCCTCTTGTTGTTCAGTGCTGGCACTTTCTTGTAAGCTATTCTCACTCGCTCGATTTAGGACCCAAGAGGGCGTGCTAACGAAACATACAGATTCGTAGCAATGCACGCGATGCAAGAAATTGCTGGCGGTGGTGGCCATAACCATGGTACGGGGTCACACAGCCACGAACTCAGGATGCAAGAGCTAGACACAATTCCAAACGACGACGAGGACAAAATGCAAAACGCTCTCTTGACTGTTGCCGGGATGTTGGCGCCCCTGATCACCTATCTCGGGCCACACCACGCGCACTAGGAAGATGCGCATCATGGAGCTGATTTGTAAGATATATCGTCTGGATTGTGCTACATTCTTGCTTACGATCATGATGATTCCATCAGCGGGGGCTTCTGGAACACTTTTCATAGCGCAGCGCTTTATTTTGATTTTACACTGTTTGGCGTTCTTAGGAAATAGATGTATGGTTTTTACCTGGGGGTAAGCTTCTTCGTCTGTTTTAGACACCGGATTATGCATGTATTTTACCGTTGAAATATCATGAATGGAATGTATTATACCGCCACCATGCCCATGCATTAGCTATCGATATCGATAACGAAGCGTCTACTTGTGTTGTCCTTGGTGGGGCAGCTGCACGCACAAGCTCGAAAAAGTCAAAGCCGCATTTTTGCTGGTCCCAAAATTTCACACGTCCTGATAGCTTGAACATACGACGCATTACCAATCTCCGTACTCTCGACCTGCCATCGGAATTTTAGACCTGTGAGTAGCAAGATATATTATCCAGCTTGTTACTCGTTATCCTATACGCCTTGGAGCTTGTATAGCAAAGCTTGAAAACTTACACGGTCTGGATTAGCATACGCCTGCACCTGCATACTCGTCGCAATTCCGAAGCTTCAACCCCTCCGTCATCGATAAACCCGTATCCATAGCGGTCTTCCACGCGGAAATCATCAGTTAAGCCCAGCATGTCGTTGTCGATACCAGCTGCGCCGTCGAGCGGGCTGTTCAAGAGCGGCTACACCACGTAAGTCCCACCATAACCCCCCCAAAACCCAACATTCAAGGCCACGACCTCTTACAATACTTTTCACGACTCCAATAGACAAAGCAACGAAGATGGCGCCGTTCTCCGAAACATCGATGCCTGCCAGGCCCTCGCCAGCACAGTCAAGACCAGCTTTGGCCCGTACGGACGAAATAAGATTGTTATCAACCACCTTCAGAAAATGATCTTAACGAACGATGCTGCTACGATACTACGGGAGTTGGAGGTTGTTCATCCCGCGGTTAAGATTGTAGTTATGGCTACACAGGCCCAGGAGGCCGAGGTATGGAGCCTTCTGTCATGGGAAGTTATTGTGAATGGAGGGTTAATGTGGTCAATAATAGTTGGGAGATGCGACGAACTTGGTTATTGTCCTTGCTGGAGAACTGCTTACTATGGCAGAGAACCTGATACGTATGGGTGGTCTCCAACCTTCAGATATCATACAAGGTTATACAAAGGCCCAGGCATTCGCGCAGAAGACGTTAGAAGGTACTGCATCTAAATCTATAAACTCCGTGAGCTACAACACCTAATATGCATGGACACGATTATAGAACTCAGCCACGACACTGTCAAAGACGTTCGAAACAAAACCGAACTCAGCAAGGCTCTCAGCACAGTTATCGCGTCAAAACAATATGGAAACGAAGAAATCCTCGCCGACCTTGTCGCCGAAGCCGTCTTGACCGTCCTACCCAAGGATCCTAGCAACTTCAATGTCGACAATATCCGTGTTGTTAAGATTATGGGAAGCAGTTTAATGCAGAGTCAAGTGATTAAGGGAATGGTATTCGGCAGGGAACCAGAGGGAAACAAGAAATCTGCATCGAAATCCAAAGTCGCCGTCTATGCTTGCCCGATAGATGTCACTCAGACGGAAACGAAGGGTACAGTTCTTCTTAAGAATGCGCAGGAAATGCTTGATTTCACAAAGGGCGAGGAGGCACAGCTGGAGGGTATGATCAAGGAAATCTACGACTCTGGAGTCAGGGTTATTGTTGCAGGTGCTACAGTTGGAGAACTTGCGCTACATTATTTGAACCGATATGATATCTTGGTTATTAAGGTGCTTAGCAAGTTCGATTTGAGGAGACTTTGTCGTGTTATTGGCGCGACACCACTGGCCCGATTGGGTGCACCTATGCCGGATGAGATGGGTAAAGTCGATGTTGTGGAGACTTTGGAGATCGGTGGGGACCGGGTTACTGTTTTCCGACAAGGTGGGTTTTTGATGATGTTACTTGTGACCTGAAGATGCATTAACCCGAAATGACGTTTAGAAAACGAGAGCACCAAGACCGCCACAGTAGTCATCCGTGGGGCAACTCAAAACTACCTCGACGACGTCGAACGAGCAATCGATGACGGTGTTAACGTTGTCAAAGCCATTACCAAAGACGCCCGCCTTGTTCCGGGTGCCGGTGCCACTGAAACACAGTTGATGCAACGAATAACTGCATATGGAGACAGAACTCCTGGTGTTCTTCAGTATGCGATCCAGAAATACGGACAAGCGTTCGAGGTTGTTCCTAGAACTTTGGCTGAGAGCGCGGGGTTGGATGCTATGGAAGTTTTGAGCAAGCTGTCTGCGGCACATAATAAGAGGGGGGATTGTACTACCGGTGTGAGCTTTGATGTGAGTATTTCTTTCTGACAGTAACTTATTTCTAGATTGGTTGAAGTGGTTGCTAATGTGGACTATTCTTATAGGAGGAGAAGGGCTCTGGCATTGCTGACGCTGTAGCGACTGGTATCGTCGATTTGCTGTCTAGCAAGAGCTGGGCTATTAAGCTTGCCACGGAGGCTGTGTGCACTGTTCTTTCCGTCGACCAAATCATTGTTGCCCGCCAGGCAGGAGGACCCAAGCCGCCAGCTCCAAACCCGGGTTGGGACAATGATGATTAAATTTAGGAGCGAAGTATCTAAGTTTAAGTAAAAAAAGTATGGCATGATCTCGGCGTTTGTGAAATCGCTAGCTAGAATGCATTCTATTCTTTTTCTATCATTCTAGGCCTTGTTCTATATCAGGAAGTAAAGGATTCTGGTGAAGCAAAATGGTCTTGGTGTTTATAGATACCATCTACCTAAACGTGCTTTTGCGGGCTAAAAGGTGAATTAGATACAATGAAGTAAGAATATATGTGCAGGCTTTTATCGATAACGAATGAATTAACATATCTAGAGAGAGTTTATGAATGGGTTATCCTGTGATATAGAGAACGAAGAACCCAAGGAAGCTTCCGAGGATACCCAGTGCGCAATATGCGCTTGTGAACATGAGCGGGAGGAACTCTAGTCTAGATCCAAAGATTGCAAAGTGAAAGACCTCGGTGTACAGAATGAGAGGAACGCCTACGGTCATATAGACGATTTCAAAACGATCGAGCAGGAAGATTCTTTGGGATTTTGCACTGTGTGGAATTTCAGTTAGTGGGCCTTCATTAGTGTTAGGGAGAAACGGGGAAAGAACTTACACTGGAACGACCGTATCGAACGTCATGAAGAATACCATAATCCATAGAATTGTGTAGGCTGATTTGATCGGGAACTCAGCGGCTTTGAACACAAGTGGGAATAGTGATATATGCCCGGCGATCGCGAGCGGCCTGAACGCCCCGAGGTATCGCCTATCTTGCAATGCGAGTAGGCTGAAGGGTACCAACGGCAACAGAATCGCTTTCTCGTGAACATGCCACCCAAACATGAACGATGCAAATCCACATAACGTAACCGCGCCTATAAACCTAGTCGGTGTGGGTTGCAAGAATACCTTGACAAGGCAAAGTAACTGAACCGCCAGCGTTAAAAGGAACGTAACCCGTGGTGGAATATTTGGCAGAACGGCGAAAGATGTATCTCCAACCAATCCTCTGGTGGCTGAACCCAAACTGGCGGAATCTATATTCAGGTTAAGCCTCGGCGCTACGTGGATAAGGATCCGGTCTGCAAAGGCATATAATGCCCATGCGTTTGGCGCCCAGTATGCATGACATAATCCTCGAGAAAATGGGAATAGTCTGCTGAGTAACTGAGGGATTTGTCCGATGGCCGCGAAGTACCCGAATGCTACGCCAAATATGGAGACAATTGATACTCCGAGCTTGATGCAGTTTACGAATTGGATGTCGAAGAGATTCTTGCCTAGGCAGTATCTGCGGAGGAGGTAGGCGAAGTATGCCGGGGCTATGTAGAGGTAGATGTGCTTGAAGCAGAGTAGGATGGCGAAGAGAATGCCGCTTCGGAGGAGATTGTCTGTCAATGCATCGGTGAGGGAAAATATGAGGATCCCGAACATCATGCCATTGTATTGGAAGTGGATATGGTCGATTATCAGGAACGCCGGGGAGAGGAGCAGCGATAGTGCGATGATATTGGCGCCTTTCTTCGTCTGCGGATTCGTTTGGATGTTGACGAATCTTCGGAGCGACAGGACTAGTACTAGCTCTGTGATAATGACGCTCAGCCGCTGGAAGTAGACTGTTTCAACGGAGCCATATTTGAGGTTCTTGACTTCGAGCATGCCCGGGTCGAAGAACTGAGCGACCTGGGAGAGGAGCCATTCGAAGGCTGCGAAGAAGGGAGGATAGTCCAGTGTCCATTCCGATGTGTCCTACGATAGTGATTGCCTTTTAGTCGCGCGTTCAAATCGACGTATATAAGGATTCAAAGTAATGTCGGTAGCAGTGTAATGATTGTTTGTTCATACTTCGAGATACCACTTGGAGGGGTGCAAGCTGTGTGTGATAGCTAGCCAATTGCGGTGGACTTCGAAGTCTGTGGATCTACTAATAATCGGTTTGTAGTCAGAACACCAGCTCCAGATGATATAAAAAGGGGCTTATCTTCGCGCCGGAGGCGTAGGTACACATACTATGACGGGATTAACAGCAGCTTGAGAGCTGTGGCGAGTACCAGGCATTGGTTGAAGGTGGGATGATGTTCGGTATCCATGTTCACATAGCAAACACGATTCGGGACCAACAGCAATCAGCTAAGTATGTTTGATACGTATTATACCAGCATGATCTGGGAAGTGCCGCGCGGAAATTAAAGAACGAGCTGAATTGTCGTCGTCGTCGACGTCGAACGTTAATGTTGACAGTTGAGTCGAGTCGAGTCCGGCCGAATAATTGGAGTGGATCCAGCCAGCTTGCAATGTTAACGTTAGCTTGGCATAAGATTGCAATTGGGCGTCGTCCCCTTTCTCTCGTTTGAAGACCGTTCCAAACGGGCACGCTAAAAGCTACTACTTATTAGTAGTAATTACTTATTCCTTCTCTTTTTTTCGTTACGACTTTAACTTCACCACTATTTTACTCAAAAGAATATGAACAGGGGTTTGATAAGATCATTTGGTTTGATTGATTGCTCTAACTAACGAACAAGCTGGCTGATTGGGATCCAGGGATCAGTTAATATCCGACGAGCGGGGCCTGTCTAAACTGTCTGCTGTCAGTCAAATATTAGTATTAGCTAACCCGAATCCTGCCCTGAAACGTTCACTCGGGCGCCTGTTTGAGGTTCCCAGCTGTCGACCCCGTCTGTCCAGAAATAATACTCCAGGTTGAAGCACGGCTCCGGCTGGATGGATATATTGCTCTCTGGCACAACTGGTGTGAGAGGTTTCGTGGGAAGAGCCCCTCACGATGAGGCTTCAACTGCGATTCCAGCTATAGCATGCACCCACGATCTATAGCAGAGCCCTGGACATGTTATTCTCGTTCAACATTTCGGCTCAGGCCCCTTATACCAAGTTCCAAGGATGCCTTGCCCTAAAGGTGGGCCGGACCTGTACAGGACTCTCCCTCCAGATATCCACCGTCCAGCGTGGACATGTCTCGCGGAACGTCTATACGAACAGGTATGTCAAGGAAAGCCGGAACCGTCCCGTATAAACCACATTACAAATGCATTAACAATGTTATAACAGTTACCTTATGACAACTGACGATGATGATGATTATGATGATGCCTGGTGCTATTACACAGCATCTATTGTTCGGGCGGACATACATACATTTCAACATAACTTCGTGCGAAAAAAAGGGCCTGACGGGAACTTGCCCAGGGCATGACTTCTTGCTAGTCATCCATCCATCCATCCCAAATGCCCCATCCACCCGCGCCCACACCCTCTTTTGCGAACCATGCATGTCAATATGTTTTTTTTCCCTCGCATTGACGTCCAAGGTTTTCCTTGACGAAGATTCAAAATGCGAAAAGCACAGCATCCTGCCGTATCAAGAACCTGGCAGCCTGCTGGTCGCCTAAGCCCCGCGCAGAGAAAGGCACGCTAATCAGCCGTTCGGCTGTCCGACTCTGCATGTCGGCGTACATAATCAGGTCCTCTGCACGATGCTCAAAGGGGACATGTGGTGGGTGAGCAAGCTAGCTAGACGCAGCTGGTACCGTGCTGTGCAGCGCTCCACAGAATAATTCATCGTCTGCTGCATCGTCAGAGTCCGTGCCATTGGGATTGGACTGTCTTCTCGCTTCGACTAAAATCCGTCCTTGTCTGAACTTTCCCTAGCTCCTCCTCACTAACGGCCTCGTGAAGTCACTATTAATTCATCGAGGAGGAGGAGGCGCCGCCGGTGGGAAGTGGTGGAAGTGGATTTGTTCCCGCCTCCTTGTCCATGTCCTGGGAAAGTAGCCCGCTACCGCACATTACAGCCAGCCAACTATAGTGGCCCTTCCCATTTATCCTCCCACACACCCAGTCTGAACCCGTTGTAAATGAATGATCTTTCTCTCCCCCCATTCAAAATTCCAGAGCCGTTTTTCTTTGTCTCCCGCTGATCTTTATCTACTTCTCGACCTGTCCTATTGATCACTCCCGCCGTTTTAACGGTTTCGCCGTCCATCAACGTCAAATAAACTCGACCTTTCCCCGTTTGACGATGTCATGGCGATACTGGTGGACCCTTTAGCTTTCTAGCGCGGTATCAGATCTGTAGCTGTTTGGAAATTCAGACTGCCTGTCGTCTTCTGCCCTTGTCCCTCACCTGTCTGCGATCCATACTTCTTTATATCTCCGAATCCCCATCTCCATCGCATCGGCTTCCTCGATATATCGATCCTTCTCGTTTATCCTTCCGCCGAAACCTCGCCTACCCCGACAAATCGATCGATTCGATTCTGTGCCCCGTCGAAACCTTTTTAGCGAGATCGCAAAGGAATAAGCAACACCCTTCCAACAGTTGTTGGGAATTATATATTAGACATCGGAGAGGGGTTTAAAATCCATTTTTTTTCTGGTGGGAGATTTGAACTATTGTTGCCAAATCTTCAATGACCGGTGGCGTATTCGATATGGATCGATCTCGTAATCGTCGGGATAGGACCTTCGTGGGGTCACCATGTGCCGTCTGCGACGAAAACCTGGAGCATACATTGCGGGGAGAGAGAGTTTTGCAGTTTAGCTGCCAGCACGTTGCCCATGAGGCCTGCTTCTACGAATATATTCGCGAAATCGACTCGCAACATTGCCCGACCTGCGATGCGCCTTTAGGGTTGGATACTAGCCGAGGCGGAAACGTCCTGGACATTGGTCTGTCGGAACCTTAATTTTCTTGGAAAAATTCTAGATAAAGTATTTTACTGACTGAATCTGGCGCCCAAATAGAGAAACTTAGCAATGTCGTAAAAGCCGCGTCGGTCATGGAGGCAGAGGCCTCTCGAAAATATAGCCAGTCTCAGCAGAGCGTCCGCCACGAAAGCTCGGTACCGTCAGGAAACTGGGATACACATTCGACTAATCGATGGGATTCGGGCTCTTTCAATCAGCCATCAGGGTCTTTTAGTCAACAGGGACATTTCAGTCAACCAGCGGGGTCTTTCAGCCAGCCAACACCGCCTAATGTTCGTAGCGAACATACTTCGAGTTATCATCAAGGGAGCCGTGAAAGTCGTGAAAGCCGTGAAGGTCGTGAGAGCCGCGACAGCCGCGACAGTCGACCTGAGCTTCGGGAAACTCCTCGCGTCGATACAGGACATTGGCGTACGCCGAGTAATACATCTGCGGCAGATTTTCCAGAGACCCCATCCATGCGCCGGCAGCATGACTATGATGTTCAAAACATGGAGAGTGTTGTTAGCCCGAGAGAGCAGCCCCAAAATCCAATCGATCCACCCACGGTTACCGTTCGCAGTGAATTTCCGACTCTGACGAGATCAAAGGTCCAACAAGCTCTCACTTGTCTTGTAACGATCGAGGTTCCTGAGAGGAAATGGGTCCCGACAGGGGAGGAAACCCCAGCCCCACCACTGCCCCCTGTACGTGGGGGCGTGGACGACCCCTATCGACCTCCATCCCCAAGCACAAGTAACCGTTCTGCTTCGGGTACTTATGGGAATAATGCCAAGTCTGCTGCAAATATGGAGCAGATCACGGAAGACTTGAGGCAGCGAGTAGAAAACTGGCACAGCTTGGATGTTTCTCGGTATGTCCCATCTCTTGTTGTATATTGTACGATCAGTGCTAACAAGATATTTCTTCGCCTAGATTTGGAAAATTGCGGTTATGTGGGACCATTAAAGTTGGCAAAGACTGCCAGTCATGGCAGGAACTGGAATGCTTTCTATTTTCTGAAATGCTTATTTGCGTGAAGGAGAAGAAGATCCCAAACACCGCTTCTGGGCAGTGGGGCCCTAACGGACGCAAGAAGTCGGGGAAGTGCACGCTGAAAGGTTCCATCTTAATCAAGAAGCACCTTAAGCAAGTATCCGACTCGAGCTCCACTGGTATGTGACTTATCCGGAACATTAATAGTTCACAAGAAAAAGAAACTAACAACGATATAGACAACCACATCCTGACTTTGAATCTTTCCGTCGCTGAACTTCCATCATTTCATCTTCAATTTCCGAACCATTCACAATTGGAGCAATGGCGCAGAGCGTTATTGAACCTCAATAGTGATATCCAAGACTTGCCCCACGATGATGACCGTGGACAATCGGATCCTGATGAAGAAATCGACGGCCGTTATTCGACAAGAAGAAAGGGTCAACGTGCGTCCTCTGCAAATTCATCAATCGGAGGCGCTCGTTCTGTTGTGTCTGCTCCAACCGAATATACAACATCTTCAAGGATATTGCGTACGACCCTAGCTGCCCACGTTCCAATCGATCTCGTCGTGGTTATTCCTGTCACTTCGTCCATGCAAGGCCTCAAGATCAATTTACTCCGTGAATCTTTGCGATTCTTGGTCGGCACACTCGGTGAAAAGGATCGAATGGGTTTGGTTTCGTTTGGCTCGAGTGGAGGCGGTGTGGCTCTTGTGGGGATGACGACAAAGAACTGGTCGAGCTGGAATAGGGTCATTAATTCGATTCGACCAGTCGGCCAGAAGAGTCTGCGCGCTGATGTGGTGGAGGGAGCCAACGCTGCTATGGATTTATTGATGCAGAGGAAAGTCAGCAATCCGATCTCTTCGATTCTTTTGATCAGCGATTCTTCGACTTCGGATGTTGAGGCGGTCGATTTTGTAGTGTCGAGGGCGGAGGCTGCGAAGTAAGTTATTCAGTTGTGCCTCAACTACTTTTTGATTCGTTGGTTTAACAGGGAATTTTAGGGTTTCGATTCATTCCTTCGGGTTGGGATTGACCCATAAACCGGATACAATGATCGAGTTATCGACAAGGACAAAGGCATCATATACTTATGTCAAAGACTGGATGATGCTAAGGGAGTGTTTGGCGGGTTGTATGGGATCCCTGCAGTCGTCATCGCATCAGAACGTTAAAGTCAAACTCAAGTTGCCGGAAGGCTCGCCAGCCCGCTTTACAAAGATAAGCGGTGCCTTGCAGGTGACTAAGCGAGCAACCGGAAGAGAGGCTGAGGCAGCTCTCGGTGATCTGAGATTCGGTGATAAGAAAGGTTCGCAGTTCCCCCGAATGGATTATTTAGGTTTATATTTAGGTTTTCTAACTCTTGAGGGTGTAGATGTACTGGTACAACTCGTGATTGATCCGGATCAAAACACCAATGAGCTACCGCCTGCCGACCCGTGGGAGACAATTGTTTCTGGGTTGGAGGCTCTCGGCGGGCCACTGGACGCTGAAGAGCAGAGAGTGCAAAGCATTGAAGAGGTTCCGCTTATTCAGGCTGATCTTATATATGGGGATATTCAACGAGACGGTGCACTGTCGCAATCATCACGGCCATCCCTCTTGACTATCTCGATGCTGCCATCTACAAACAGCAAGTCGAGGCAGAGTCATGCTCGTCCCGGCTCCCCTCCGATACCACCACATCCAATGATCGTACAAAGAAGGATGGAACTCTTGACCTCAGATATGTTGTCTCGGGCCTTGACCTTGGTGTCCAAAGGACAGCACGATAGAGCCCAAACATTGCTATCTGAGACTCGGACGATTCTAAGAGGTCTTGGAAAGGGCGGCCTGCCACCTTTACCTCCGCCTCCGGGCTCTGATCACGGAGATGTAACCCCCATCGCAACGCCATCCGGCAATTGGGACGGAAAGTACAGCCCAACTACTGGTATTGACTCAAGGGTGGTGGGGTGCCTTGATTCTGAGCTGGAAGCTGCCTTGGAATGGATTGCACATCCTGCAGTCTTCGCTCGGGATTCGCGCAAAGCGGTTTTGCAAGCTATTGGCGTTATTTCCGGGCAAAGAGCTGTCACATTTAGGTATATTTCTTCTCAGTCCAGAATAACTTCTAATAAGTATTATTTCTAACTTCCTGATAGGACACCAAGCGAATCATATCATGCATCCCGAGTTTTTGGAGTCAAGCATCTGACAGCGCAGGCTAGAGAATGGCATGGCAATTCAGAAGATCTCGCAGAAGAAGATTAAAAGCTCACTATCTTTTATATTTTCCTTTGTCCTTTGATATCATCTTGGGCTGTTTGTTGTCTGGATTTACTTTGGTATACGTTCAAATTAGCGGGCTATGGATCTTCGAAGTGTTCAGGATTAACAGCATTTTATACAGTATATACTTTTTGGCATTTTTGCATCTGTTCTTTTTTTTCCTTTTTGATATCCCCCACATGTATTCCCCTCCTTTTGCTTGTTTTTCGTTCAGTGATATCCCCGATAATGCTATGATGTCTGGCAGATCTAGTTTTGTCACATTTTGGTTTTTATATATCAGAGCTTGGTGGGTGAGTTTTGTGGATGGATGCTGAAGAGATATATTTTTTTTTCGTTCTTCAGGTGCATTGATATACCTGATAGCTATGTCGAGGAGGATTGGCTTAGCATCGAGTGTGATTTGGTCAATGCGTTATTGTCTCTGGCAGGGATATATTCCGAGGCCCTAGACATCAATTTTGTCGATCTAGATATAGATGGCGACCTCAAAGGGGGGGTATTTCAGGTTGGAGGGGTAGTGTTAGCAGCTAGATCCTGAAAGATATAAAATTTATATTCATTTAGAAGCGCTTGATTTGCCTCAATTTCTTTGGTATTGCCACGAGCCAATGCCCGTTTTTCTGCTGAGGATTTCCAGCGATGAGCAGAGAGGTTAGCAGGAGACCCTAGCATGGGTAACATGACCTCCTGGCTAGGCTGCTGGGTCCTCCAAAAGTGGGTACTAGGAGAGTTGTGTTGAGTGGTCGTGGTACCTCGACGTTGGGATTTAACGGAATTGCATATGGAAAACATGCAATATAAATCCAGTTCTAGACGTTCTCCCAGTATTCCGGACTCGAGAATCCACAGATCAGTCTCGCCAGAAGCCACGATGCATGCCCGGAATGCGAGCATGATAGCGCGGCCGAGAACAGGAGGAGGTACGAGGAGGACGGTGGGAGGGGACAGGGCAGGTGGTAGTTGATGTGGCTGGGCCGTCTTACCAGGAGCAGGAGGATGCGCTGGAACGAACGAGGATGATCCGGGGTGGTCTCGGTGGGGGGGTCTCCGACAACAGCACGAAACCTTCTCAGGTGGTCCTCCCGCCGCTCCGAAAAAAAATTTAGGACGCCCTCCTCCCGCGTCGACCTCCTCGTCATCCCCATCCACCCTCATTCTTGAACCAACCTCCACGCTCTCGGGCTTCCATCACCCCTTCTCATCGCCACTTCACCTCACCTCATCTTACTACTCGGACCTCAAGGGGACCAATCATCATCCCTTGTATTGCCATTCTTCATCTCGACGACACCCGGGCCATCGCCTCCTCGTCAACCAGACCGGGTGCTGATCGTCCACCTCGGACCCCCCGTTCCAACTCAGGATCAATCAGTAGTATTCCGAAAATACTTTAAACTACTGACAGATATCTCAAAACCAAAAATTCAACCAACTATTCAGAAAGCTCAAAGACAACTTCGTGAACGTCTCGCTTGATATAAACAAAGCAGCATACGCGCGCTTTTTTATATCCAGCTTCTGATAGACGTACTTTGCAGCCTTACCGAAGGCTGTATATGTACAAAACCCTTTGTTCAATTAGCGCGTCAGTTTCACCAGGCGCGGCAACTCTTTGACGTGCCCCAGGTCTCAACCTCACCGTACGCTAATACTTCTGCACCATCGGGTGTAGGGGTATTAGCTTGATCCGGGTGCAATGGTATGTTTTTGCAAATATTCGTAGATATCCTAAGTAGGTACTGATAGGACCCGGTATAGGTTCTATTCAAACGAAAACCAGTGCAGTTCCTGCCAACTCCAGAAATCGCAGATGACGACCAAGAGGTAGGATAACGCCCCCCCCTTTCTTCCTTTCATTAGAGCCTACTCGAGTATTGATCTAATTATCTTTCTATCTAGGTTTGGGTCATCGATGCCACAGGGGAAATATTTACTGAATATGAAGACTACCTGGCTCGGTGAGTGCCCAATTGGATTTAATATAGCGTCTATTCCTGAGCTTGATACTGACGAACTCCTCTACAGGATGCAATTCTACAAGGGGGTGCGTGCTGTTGACATCCATATAGCTTAGTTTTGAGCTTCTATCTCACTAACAGTTCCAAAGAAACGTTTCATCTGCGAAATCACCGGTCACTCGGGACTTGATTTCTTCTCGGCACTAGAAAGTGAAGTATGTCACCCAGTTCCTTGGAGGGGCCTTGGTTCTGAGTACTGATGATTTGTACAGCTTGCTGGCTCGAAGGACGTCGAAGAATCGTTCCCCGATGCACTGAAAGGCCCAATCTTGAAGAAAGTTCAGTTCCAGACGATACCAAGAATAGATAACTTGGGTATGTTGACTGCCAGAGAGAAGCTTCTGGAGTATTGTGTTAGCTAACAGACACCTAGTTGACCTCATCTACGACGTTAGTTCAAAATTCGAAAGTATGGCCTTGATTCGAGCTCTACTGACTATTAGGACGGAATACAGGCTTTCAAGGGGGATTTCTATCCTGGGGAACATGTCATTGCGACCCTTCACAATAACGACAAGACAGAAGGTCAAATCCGAGAGAAGAGCTCTTTCCCCGAGCAGAGGAATGCGCAAGGAGAAATTTCAAAACCAGCAACCGCCGTTTACACCGTCAGCCTCATTAATCGGGGATCTGAGATTTCCCTCGGGCCTGACGACTTGACTCGAGACCGAAGGATATTTACGAAGGCGATGTTGCGGGCTTTTATCAAGAATACAGTACATCGGGAAGCATGGAATGGGGCACCTTGGCTCGTGAAGGACTCTTACGCACGAAGATACTGTATTGGCGCCCAAATACCGAGACATTTGCAGAGAGGGTCGACTGTCGCCGAAAGAAAAGCTATGTTGGCGGTTCGAAAAGCGCAGGCCGAGAAAGGGTTTTCTTTAACGATTGCTGGTACTGGACCCGGATTGTCACCGGATCCCACTCCGCAGAAAACAACAGGAAAAGGGAAGGGAAAACAGAAGGAAAGCGATGGAAAACAGCCGATTTTGAGCCTTTCGAGTAGCGGGATCTTGAAGATCCAGACTGTTCCTGAGCCCCCGAAGCCACCACCGAAACCTCTGATCAAATATCCGATTGAAGACCTGACAATCATGCCTTCTGCGACTCCGAAAAAGCGGCCAACGTTGAAACGACTTCACGAAGTTATTTCTGGAAAGAAGCTGTCCGAAGAGAGTGTTCCTCTACTCCTCGAAACTTGGGTGTTCCTGAATGTTTACTGCGAACCGTTCATTCTCGACTCTTTTACTTTCGACGACTACGTTGAGGCTTTGTTCTACAATGATGATCATCAAGACTGCTTGTTATTGTTGGAAATACATTGCTCGATGCTGAAGGCGCTTGTGGAGGAGGGAGACGAAGGAAGAGTCAAGATCGCAAGTATCCTGGATTTGGATACTGATGGCGATGATGATGACGAAGAAGAGGAAGAAGACGATATGCGAATGCAGACACGGCGCTCAAGTGCCCGTTTCAAGGAATTGTCGAAGGGTACAATCAACGGACATGGCGGGGACAATCAGAATCCTGTCTGGTTGGAACTCTTGCGAAAGCGAGATTTCCAACATGGTGGGTGGGAAACAATTATCGTTGGACTTTTTAGCCAAATTTCCAACAATAAGCAGTTCAAACCACTGGCAACGGATATTCTGCGATATTTTTCACCGCTTGGAGAGGAGCCGCTACTCATAACTGCTAGGGCTCAATATCGGGACTTGGATATCAATATCAAGATTAAGATCATCCAATTACTGCAGAAGCTGACATTTGAGACGCCAATTGTTCGAAACTACATGGAAGAATGCGGAGAGGCGATGACGAAGCTTAGAAAGGACAAGATCGAGCATCAAAAGGCCCGAAAGATCTTGTAGGTGGAATTTTATTATCTAAGTTTTGGTATTTTTGGCTAATTATGACTCGCGTTTTAGCATCGAGGAGCTGAAATCTTTGGAGGACGAGCGAAGACAGCTAATGCCGGAAAATGAGCCTTCGTCGCCAATTAAGGAAGAGGGGGATGACACGAAGATGAGCAATGGTTACGACACACCAGAGGTTGATAACGATGATGACTCCGATTCTAGCCGCCCAGTTATCAGACGTCCATCGAACCGGGCAGCCGAGCGTAAGAGAAAACGCGAGCAGGAGAAAGAAAAGGAAGAGGCGAACGCGAAGATTCACGAATCTCAACAGAAATACAAGAGGGCGTGCCTCAATGTCGAGAAGACAAAGGCTAAAATTCGACAGGAAGAAGCAGCGATTGCCGAGCTAGATAGCGACTTGAGGGAATCGGACTGTGCGCGACTACGTCTACTTGGAAGGGATAGGTTCTGGAATCGTTATTGGTTCTTTGAAAGGAACGGTATGCCTTATGCTGGCATTCCGACAAGCTCGACCGCCGATTCCGGATTTGCCATGGGGCGGTTATGGCTGCAAGGAGCTTCGATGGAAGAGCAGAAGGAGTTCTTGGATTTGGACCGGATTGTCAATAATGATACGAACGATGGAACTAGAGTGGCAATGTCTATCAAAGAGCGTCGGAAGAAGGAGGAAGGCAATGCAGCCCTTCGTGGCCCAGAGAAATGGGCGTATATCGATGATCCAGAAGATTTCAATGCACTGCTTGAGTGGCTGGACACTAAGGGTGAGAGAGAGCTGAAGTTGAAGAAGGAGTTGGAAATATACAAAGAGCATATAGCGAATGCTATGGAGTCGCGACAGAAATATCTGAACCCATCGGACCCGAGCCACGGAACTGAAGTGGTTGTCCGAATGTCTACGCGAACGAAATCGGTTGCTCAGGTTCCCATTCAACGGTGCCTTAAGTGGAAGAACAACTTGGCCGGGGAGCAGCTTGGACACTACCATTCGGAGCAGCCGGCGCGAACAAAAGGCCGGAAAGGTCAGCAAGAATCCCGGTCGTCACGGAACTCTCGTGCTCGTTAAACATAATACTTGTCACCCTCAACCAGCCACCCGTCGAGCATCCCTTATTATTCTTATAATCCCTGCATCATTTCTCGTCTCGACTCAAATGCATTGACCCCCTCAGAACATGAATGAACACCGCACTGTTAATTATCATATGCCCAATTGCATTCCGCCCCCTCATTCAACCCCATGCATATCGTCTACCGGAGCCCGCTTATCGTTCGAATCATTTACATACTTTTTTTTCCTTTCTACTATGGTGTTTTTCATTCCGGAGGGGATAGCTTAGCTTAGAATATACACATGGGTGTACATACTAATTGCGATCAGATCGCATCCGATTCATCAATACGTCGACCAAGATAACGGATAACAATTGCAACCCCTCTAATATCGTAGACATTGAAACATAAACCCTCGTTCGCCGTATTTACCCACTGCTGAAACCCATGGATCTTATATTCGATGAACCCACTTAATATAATCTCAAGCTGCTAAATATATCTCACGTGGCGCTTCGAACCCATACACTAAAAACCCATCCTGTTGGACGAGTACCACCCCACCAAGCCCACGCCCGGATGGCAGCTGTCCCTGTTTCTGTTTCTGTTTCTCATGTTCCTCTCAATATCCGTTGATACAGATACTCCACAAAGCCGTGCAAAGCAAAGCAAAGCAAAACCGTTTCCTCGAACATTCGACCGTTTTGGGCCAAATACCACATTCCAATTTAACGATTCTGCGTTCGAACTCCGTATTTTTATGTGATCGCAACAAGATCGCAATCGGAAGCACCCCGGGGCCAATAGCTACAACCAGAATAGAAACCGATCCCCCAATTTCCCTTTCTTTCGGCCTTCTACAAAGGCAAAGCTGCTGTTCTGGAGCCTTTGCGTTGCCAGGGGTTTTATCCAAAATCAACTCCCCCGACCTGCCAACTACACCCTTCGGACAACTTCTCGATTCACGCACACGCCTTCCCGTATTACCAATTACTTCCTTATAAATCTTAAAACTTCCAAGCAGCAAGAAAAACAAAAGACGGCCTCGATTGCTTCTGCTTCATCTTTTATATCCTTTCCAACAGCCGCTAACGATGGTACAGCAAAGCAAGTAGTCCTTCTTTATGTCGCAATTCAACCGCCAAAACCTCACGCAGCCGACTGGTCCTGTACCGCGTAGGCGTAGCGAAGGGAGCAAAGATAGACAGCGGCCTGAGCTCCTCACCTCGAACGCCAATCGGAAATCTGGGGCGTTCAGCCCATCTTCTCCATTCAGCCCTTCGTCCACCCAGTCTTCTGCCTTCAAGGCCAAAAATTCGAAAGCGGGGTCTGCATCCTTAAACAGCCATGTTCGAAGCATCTCACGCTCCGTAAACGATATATTCGCTCGGTCGAAGTCACCGTCTTCCTCGTCATCACACCACCACCAACTACACAGGCAACAGACCGATGGATTTCTGGGGGATCCGAGAGCTGGCGATAAAAATACGGAGTTAAGGAGGCCGCATACCGCTTCGTTAACTAGCGGTGGGAAGTTCCCAGAATCGGACGAAGCGTCGTTTTTGGGGGATCACCCTGGAAGGTCGCAAGAGTTGGTGCTGGAAGGATGGCTCAATGTTGTGAATTCTCACTATTCGAGAAAGGGGGCCTTGAAAGATGCTTGGAAGCTGCACTTTGCGGTTATCCAGGGTCATCATCTGAGCTTGTACAAGCCGCCTCAGACCCTGCACATTCGGTCGTTCGATATTTTAGCCAAAGTTCCGCCTAAGACCGCGGGTTCGATCGCTAGCACGACTACAACCGCAACTCGACCTCAGACCGCCCCCGATATTGCCCTAGTTTCTTCACAGGAAGCATCTACGTTAAAGTACAACAAGGAGGAAAGACACCCTGATTTGGTTCTGGACGACGATGGCTCGGTTGCCAGCGGATCGGTCGAGGCTATATGCCACGAGATATTGTTTGGCAAAAACACCTTGTTCTTCCGGTCTATGCTGTTGACTCTCCCAGCATGGACGATTCCTGAGACAGCTCTCGCGACTTTCATAGAGTATACAAAGGGGAGGAATATTAGTGGGAAAATCGAGCGAATTGTAACGACGATTGTCGACTCTTCGTTTGGGATGCTGCTGGAGATGAGATACCACGAGTCTTTGATTGCTCTGATAGAGAAGGGAATCAAGCCGCATAATGCACAATTGGCGATTACTTTGTCTGGAAGGGTGGAATCTAAACTAAGTCATCTAAAATCCGAGCTCTTCCCGACGAATGTAGGTAAGCTGATAGTTTCCAACCCCCCGGAGAGGCAAATGCGTATTCTCTTTACTAAATTTTTGACTTCGATTTGTAGGCAAAGAGTCGGATAACCATGAAAAGCGGCCCGCGCTCTCGCTGTCACCGAATGAATTCCTATCCATACCTGCTGGTCACCTAGCGCAGCAGATTCACTTATTCCACAAGAAATATCTCCAGATATGGAACCCTGGGACTGATATTTCGCTGCTGATGGATGTTACGCACGCCCTTCCAGCCGCGAACAAAAATCCCTTGGTTTTCACTTCCAGTGCCATTCACTTCCTAGGAGAAAAGTTGTGTACCGATATCCTTATGCCGAACCATTCCCACGAATTCCGAGCTTCGCTGCTGTCGCATTGGATTGATGTCGGCAGGATACTCCAGGATGTGGGTGATATGGTTGGCTGGTTCTCCGTTATCATGGCTATACTCTCTCCGGCTATCCTAAGGCTTCAGATGACTTGGCAGATGATCGAGCCATCGAAGCTACGGACTGTGGTGGAAGAATGGGTACCTGTCATGTTGGATCTGGAACGGCGCAAGTTCGAGTTGAACACGACGGAGGCCGTTCGTCCCAGTGTTATGGCCCCTGGTGGCGGCGGAGAAACGATCGCGATTCAGGATATTGTTCCGTATTTCGGCGATTTGTGCCATTCTCTCACAGAAACCACCGACAACAGAAACAATAAGATCAACTGCAAGGGTTTCCTTGAAGGGTACGAAGGGATCGAGGCTGGCCTCCAGCGGTGGAGCAGGTATCCGGATGAGAAGAACGCAAATGGGAATGACATCCCACCTGCGAAATACAAGGAGGATCCTCGGATACAGCAGTGCCTACGACTGTTAAACAATGGGTCGAAGGCGATATCTGTGTATTCCTCATCGCTCTTTCAAATGTCCCTAGCGGCAGAACGGCCGAATACCGGATTTTATGTTCAGCCACATTACCATCAGAAACCACCGCTGAGCACTGGTACTAGTATTCCCCTAGCATTCACTGAGCTACTGCCCGGATTCTCGCTCTTCAACTGGGAGGATACCTTAACAATCGCGGAGGCCTTCGGAAAGAAGCATTTTAACGCAAGTACCGGAAATTTGACGGCTATTGACATGGATAACGACCCAATGCTTGCCTCACCAAGCGCTGCTACCCCCACTTTACGACGTACACGATCATTCCCTCCACCGCGAGCATCGGCGAAAACCACTGGTTATAATGCCTTGGACGTAGCCACACACGAAAGAACTGCGGGGCTCCAGAGCAAGGATAGTACCATTTTGAGAGCTGTCCGAGATGTTCTGGGTGTGGATGAAGAAAGCTTTTATAGCAAAGACGGAGAACTTATGTTGAAGGCTGATGCTAACACGGATATGGGAGGATCTCGGCCGACAAGTTTGATAGAGCACGGTAGACGGCCGTTGAGTATCGCGTCAGGGCATGCAGATGGTGATCGTGACAGACCGCCATCGATGGTCAACCCCTCCCGTTATAGCACGAAAGCCATGAGCGTGGTTACGAAAGGTGGGACTTTGGAGAGACTGGTTGATATCCTTGTGCTTGGCGTCCAGGACTTCAGTACCAGGATGTTCTCTCGGAGTGAGAGTGGGGAGAAGAAGGAGCTGCCAGCATTCGGTATGGATGATGAACTCTTCATAATAACCTTCTTGGCTACTTTCCGCAGGTAAGGACTGTCCCCGCCATATTTTCATTTACCGTACTAACAAATCCCGTAGTTTCTGCTTGCCGATTGTCTTGCTAGAGTACCTCAAAAAGAGACTGCTCGGGGCTCGCTCTGCGGCAAAACTATCCGATAAGAAAGCCAAAGACGACGATGTGTTCCCCGATTGGACTGGCCTTTACCAAGATAAGGACGAGATTTTGGATTGGATCATGGTGGCGAGGATACACCTTGGCATTCTTCGAGTATTAAGCTTCTGGGTCGATGAGTTCTATGTCGACTTCCATGGGGATCTCGGCTTGAGGGATGCCTTTGTCGAATTCATTGCTATGCTCTCTAAAGAGTTCGTGATGTGGGATCAACATACTTCCAACCATGAAGAACTCCCGGACATGATTGAACAGATCTTTAACCTGTTCGAAGATGTTCGGGAGCAGTTCGAGAGAAGCTTTTACCTTCCACTACGACCTTCGAATACCTTCCACTCTCCTCCTTCCCTCTCCGTACCCGTCCATTGCCCACTGAAATACCTTGAAGAATTCATCGACCAGGTCGAAAACCATGCAAGGCGGGCCTTCACAGAAATTCGGCTCGTCGACTGGATGATTACCTTTGAAATTTTGGAAATGCAGTCTACCGAATTGAGCGGGTTTTTGGTTTCGAAGGCCACCTCCCAACTCTTCGAAGACGAAGATATCATTCAAAATGTGTTCTTGATCTTGAAGAGTCTGCCCCGAGTGGATGCGAACGAAACCGTCTTCCAAAGCTTGCCGCCGCCCATCCGGGCTTTTGCAAATCTTCAAACCGATGTGACGAACATGTTTATTTCCATTGTCACCGACAACCGCATTAATGCAGATGAACGATCTCAGAGAATATTCTCACTTCTGAGATGCATTTCAATATGCCAACGGAGAATGTCCGTGCTCGATATATATGAGAATGCAGGCAGCCCAGTCCCTCGCCAAGCGGTTCCATCGTTTGTTGGAAACGCGATAGCCGCGGCTCTTTGCTCTCCTGAGAGTAGGATGTTCACCCATGCGTGGAACCTCGCTGGTGAGCTGGCGACAGGACGGCATTCCGACCTCGACATCTTGCAGAACGTTGTTCCGACGCTCAGCGAAGAGAGCAAGTTATATGGACCGATGACCGTCTGCCCGTCTTGGTTGCTCGATCGTATGCTGGAGATTATCTGCAATGTACCCAACATGCTGATAGAGAACAGCCGTTTAATCAACTTTGACAAGAGGAGATATGTGTTTAATCTTGTCAGCAATTTCTTCGATATCGATCCAAATTCGCCGAATATGGGAAGTTCGAATGAGGATGTTGGAACACCTAATCCTAACCACGATAGACAAACTCCTAGTCGGTTAGGTCGTCCTGCGGATAGGAAACATCTAAAGGAGCTTGCTTTCCGGGAGAATTCTGTTACAAAGTCCAATAGGACAAAGGTATTCTACCGGCTTCTTCAGAAGGAACACGATAAGCGAAAGCGGGACGGGAAGTACCGTGAGAGCGTCGAGAAACAACATAGAGGTCAACTCAAGGCTTCACAGAAGACTAAATCCTCATCGATGAGAATGGATCCTGTGGCTGAGAAGAAGTCTGGGCGGCGGCTCGCGGTGAATACACTGTTTAAAGCTGTGCGTCCGATATCTATGGCAATATCGTCAACCTGGACACCACCAACCGCCAGCAAGGTTGTCCCGCCCTCCGAGCTTCCTGTGATGCACAGCTCGAGTTATAAGACGAAGCCAGCGATTATTATCGACCTGTACAGACTTGCTGGGATGCATTCCTCGCCTTCGTTCAGGCAGAGGCAGATCTGGAAGATGAAGACCGAGGATGGGCTGAGTTTTCTGTTCCAGGCTACTGGATCGGAAGACACTCAAGCGTGGCTCCATTCCCTGGAGGCCATCAGCGGAGACACCGTTAACACGGATGGTGACGAGGCGATGGACGGAGGGATGGCCTCGGCACCGACTGTGATTGTTGCTCCATGTAAGAATGTCCACTATTACCTGTTGTTTAACATCAGTACTGACTATTGTTGCCTTAGCTTTTGGTGTCTCTCTCGAGAAGCTTTATCAAAGGGACGGCTTGAAGGTCCCATACGTTGTGGAGATGATGTTGGGAGAAGTTGAGCGAAGAGGTTTGTTGATAACTAGCCAGTCTCTGTGTACGGGTACTAACGAGGAATTATAGGTTTGGACGAAGTTGGTATTTACCGTGTCCCCGGTGCCACAAGTAGCATTGGTGCTCTAAAAGCAGCTCTCGATTCCGAGGTCGACGTCCGAATGGATGATGACCGATGGTTTGACATCAACGCTATTGCCGGATGTTTCAAACTCTTCATGAGAGAGATGCCGAATACTCTCTTGTCTCCTGAGTTCCTTGAAGATCTTCGGGCGATGCCAGGTATGTTGCTTCCCCGTCAAAGACTTAAATCTATGACCAAACCTGTTAACTTGTTTTCCAGCCGACCTCGAGGATTCCGAAAAGCCATTGTACTATAGAAACTGTTTTGCAAAGCTCCCTCCATGGATCTATTTCTTCCTTCAACGATTTTACAGACATTTACACTTGTAAGTTCCCCCGTCTTCGCCATATTTTTCCTTTTTTTTTTATCCCAAGACCCAGGATACTAACACATCCCTTACTCTCCAGAATTGCGCAAAACTCCCACGTCAATAAAATGAATACCGTCAACCTCGCCATCGTCTTTGGCATGGGAATGGCAAACGATGGTAGCGGCACGATGGGATTCAGTCCGGACTTTGGATATTTCCAGCAGATGGTACGGAATTGGATCGGTCATGCTGAAGTTATCTTCCCGGACCCACCTGAAGAAGCTACGCCCGAGTCGCCTTATATCGGGCACCAAGAAGATTTCCACCATCCGTTTACTATTCCGGTGATTGTGGAGACCAATGCTGCTGAAGATAACTGAGAGTGGCCCTCTGAAGGCGGGGGAGAAATGGAAAAGAAAGCTTCTGTTTCTTTGAAACTGGTATAATTTTTTTTTTGGTGAACGACTTTTTGTTTTTGAGAAAAAAGGGAGGAATGGAATACTGGGAGGTTTATAAGGGAGAGAGCGAGGGGAGGGAGGTCTATTGCTCAAAATCACAAACTTTTTTTATATACTTGTAGGACGAAAGTTATAGAATACCTTTTTAATATCTTTTTTCTCATTAGTTTTGTTCCTTCATAGCTCTGTGTCCCTGGTTTCGTTTTTTCCCCTCTTCCCTATTCAGTGAGATTACTAGTATTACTGCATCGTACGTCTGCATACGATATGCATATATGCCGTCGACGGTGATGACAATGCATCCTTTTTTTTGTCGTGAAAAGAACAAAAAACAAGGAAAGTATTCATGGTCAATCGGATCAAGTTCTTTGCAATTAATCGTTACTCTTTATATAGTTTTTTCCCAGCCCTTCCTTCACACTCGCTCTCTCATATCCCATATATATAGGTCGTTTTAACAAAAAAGAGAATGAATCAAAAAGTCCAATGAAGCTGTGCACATGTGCCGAACACAGTGGAAGATAATTGATGTATAGAATTCTGCTTTTTTTTTGATCTCCAAAAAGAAAATAAAAGACAGATGTATTAAGTATACGCTTGCTCGACTAGGATCTCAAAAATAAATAAGAAAAAACCTATATGTGGATTCGCAAGGAAAATCATAAGAGATGAGGGAGAGAGGGAAGGATCAAAAGAAGAAGAGAAAAACTTATTATTTGAACCATACCGAGCTACCATGAAATCCAAAATGCGAAACAGAAAAAAGGTTGACGCTTTTTGAAAAATCCTGTGCTGTCCTGGAGAAAGCAAACAAAAAAAAAGAACATGGGATATAGGAAGAATACGTAAAAATACAAAGGGAAAAAAAGGAAACAAAAGGAAAACGATCCGCCTGCATGCCGCTTTGCCCGAACAGAATGGTCAATTTTTGTATTTTTGGACACGCCAGTCCCCGCTAACCCTCGAGGATCTCGAACTCCGAAGTGGTAAAAGCAGAAAGAAAACAGGAAGAGCACCGGTTTGTAAGTCAGAAGCGCTAAAGCAATGCTTGGAAGCCAGTTTTAAGGTGAAAGGGGAAGGGTAATCATAAAAGATGGTAATCATTCATAGAGGAGAGAGAGGAAAGCTCCCCAACCGACGGGGTGCTTACTGACACCATTATTTATTTATCCATCGAGGCAGCGAACTGTGTGTTCATGTCTGCTTCTTCCATGGGGACATCGTCATATATAGTGTCAGATTCCGTGGGGCTACTGGCTCGGTAAGCCTCAGCAAAGGCTTCCGGCGGCGGCGAAAACGAAAAGACCTGCGTGGCACAGATGACATTAGAATATTGGGAAATGCTCGACAAAGGCGCAGAAAGGAATAGCAACGAACCTCCATTGTTGTCCTTCCGCCTCTTGAGGCAAGGATGACAGCCTTCTCCTCTTCAAAAGCAACCCTCCAGACGGCTTCAGCTGGGCTCGAAAGCTCACGAACCAACACACCAGTTCTCAGGTCCCAAATTTTTACACGACCATCGCTGCCTCCGCTGACGATACGGGTGTCATCGAATTGGAGCGACGTAACACTATTGTCGTGGGCGCCAAGGCGATGAACACACTGCATCTTATCCAAGCTCCAAACGCGAACAGACCCATCGGATCCACCGGTAACCAATGTCTTCTGACGCATCTGAAGCTGTCCAACGAGCGATGTGTGTCCTTGGAGAATAGCTTGACAGGCGCTGTTGGAAGGTATTAGCACAGCCGGAAAATGTTATACGAAAGCATGAGAGAACTTACCCGGACTCAACATCCCAGATACGAACCGACGTATCCAAGGAGCCTGTGGCAATTCGCTGACCATCAAAGGCGATAGCATAAATCTGACTAAAATGGCCAGTGAGCGTCCGCAGGCAAACACCTTGCGAAATACTCCATATTTTTGCCGTCGTATCGTAGGAGCCGCTAACGACATAGTCTCCACTGATTTCCAAGCATCTAACACTGGCCTGGTGTCCAACAAGTATATTCAGACAAACACCCTTTTCAATGTCCCAAATCCTCAAGGTTGTATCTCGAGATCCCGAGATGGCGGTCTTCGAATCGCTCATCTTGAGGCAGCGGACTGTTGATGTGTGGCCTCGTAGGACCTGGTTGCATTGTCTTTGTATGATGTTAGTATGCCAATATCAAAGGAGAAAGGTAGATACGCTAACTTACCCAGTAGCCATATTCCAAACCCTGACGTCTCTGTCGCAACCACCGCTGACAAGAACGTCGTCCCATGGAACCATAGCCCAAACACCCATCACGTGCCCGGACAATGTCCGGAGGAAACGTCCATCTTCGGCGAAGACGTGAATCTTAGCATTGTCCAAGGCGACAACGATGTAGTTGGGAGTCAGATGAAGAGAAGTAACGACGCCTTGGTCAGGTGTGATATGCCTGGCAATGGCCTTTCCTCCGCTTCTCCATGCTGTCTCGACCATATATCGCTGCTTGAAATGCGATTTGTAGCTGATCGGCTTTGGCCGCCTCCTTGGTAACGAGTAGTGAGAAGTGATCTCGGAGGTGAAGCCGGAGTTCTTGGTGGTTTGTGACGGACTGATTGGGTCGGACATGGGATGATCGATCGACTGTGACCGGAATGCAGCAGCTTGCGAAGGGCTGTGGTTGCTCAGGCGACGGTAACTATGCTTCTCACAGAGCTTTTTCCACGTCAGGTCGTCGTTGAGCAGGGCGTGCCACTGCTTAGAGACCTGGGAGGCCCTCGCCAGAGTTTTCGGGTCATCGATGAAGGATAGAACTCGAAGACAGAGCTCGTTCGGCAGCGTCTTGAAGGGATCTTTCTTCAATCTCGGGGAGACGTAGTTGAGGACGAAACTGAGCTGCTGGGAGTCGCACAGGTTGAGGATTTCGGCGAGGAATCTTTGCTTTTCGGACGTGTCGAGTCTTAGGAAATGAGGACGTGCATCTCGGAGAAAGGTATCCTCGCTAGCGTTCGCCGTCGACCAGGTAGGGAGGCGATGGATTTGCGGGGTCGGACTAGGAGCCGGCGTGGGAGGACTGGCAGGAGCGGAAGGGAGGAGGTTTGATATATTGGAGACCATTTGGCGAGAAGGAGTATGCAATGGACGAGGGGACGAAACGGTTTCGTCACTCCTGGGTATTGTCGACATGATACGCTAGGAGACTAGGATTTCTTCCATCCACGGAAGGGAGAGAGGAAGAAGAAGAAGAAGAAGAAGAGAACCCCTCTAGATCGCCGAAGAATGTATGTGTGTAGTCGCTGAAGTTGGTAATCTGAGACAAAGGTGTCGGGAAGGTGGAAGCGAGGGTTGAATGTTGGTTACCGGTTGGTTAGATAGGGAAGGATAGGAGGAGGTTTTATTGATTTGCGATTTTGAAAGGGAAGGATTCGAGAATGGACGGGGACGAGGACGACGGGTGGAGGAGACGAAGTGGAAGTGGTGTCGGGAGGGAGGGAGGGAAGGAAGGGAAGGGGTCGAACGAGCTCTGTTGGGAAGGAGACAGGGGAGCTCGGAAGGTGGATTGCTTGGTATTGGTGCGGTCGTCAGGCGATTCGGGAGTAAGTTTCAGAGGAAGAAGAAGAAGAAGAAGAAGAAAGGGAGGGAGGATATAGTATATGTAGTATGTACTAGCGTGGTTATGATGGTGGTGGTGATGGTGATGATGATGAGACCAGTCGATGGGATGATGATGAGGTCAAAGACGACGGTTGATGATGATGGTTGATGGTGATGATGATGAGGAGGAGTGAAGGAGAAGAAGAAGGGATAGTTAGAAATGAGGGTAGTGTAGAAGTGGGAGTTGGGTTGGGTTGAGTTGAGTTGAGTTGGGGTTGAGTTGGAGTGTGTGTTGGAGAGTGGAAGTGGAAGTATGTAATGTAATGTAATGTAGGGGAGAGAGTGAAGTGGAAGTGGAATGGGAGCGAGGAGGCAGCCACGTTAAATGCTGTTTGAATGCAGATGCACACCGACGCACAAAGTGTTGTCGACGGGACGGAAACAGCTGTATATCCTACTACTACTTTTATTCTATTCTAAGAAGGAGTAGCACATGTACTTATATATATATATACCTACTTAAGTAAGGAAGTAAGTAGGTAGGTAAGTAAGTAAGTATATAATAAAGATACTATTTAAATCTACCAGGTAATCGGTATCATAAGAATATACCTGGGCGCTCTCGCTCGCTCGCTCTCTCTCAGGCGAGAACAGGAAGCGAGGAGGGGAGAACTGGACTGGACTGGGATGGAGCAGAAGGAGGGGCCACCCGGGCGCCAGTTATAATTAGCTGGTTGGCTGTCGATGCCCTCCTCTCCCCTCAGATACAATACAATACACACTTTCACACTTTCACACATTCACGCTGAAGGACATGGTATCCTGCCTCAGGATACCCTCGTGTATGGATGTAATACTGAAGATAAAAATACGCCGGTGGTCGGGCGTTGGAATGGACGTGAAATCACTTCTCGCCGAAGCCCGCCGGAAACAGCAGGTTCAAAGCGAGCACCAGTGTCCACCCGGCGGACACTTCAGAGTTCATTCGCTCATTCATCCAAAATCACCCGGCCTGGCCTGGACTAGGAAGCTCGCCTGTTTTCTTAGCTAGTTCATCAATTAATGCCGGTTGGTGTTTTGTAGTATGCAGGTAAGTAAGTAAGAGTAAGTAAGTAAGTAAAGTGCTGGTTGGCATTTCATCATCTTTTTTTTCTTTCCCCAAAAACACGTCCAGAACTACCACTTCACTACACCACACCACGCTACTACACCATCGGCGTCGACACCCTTCCAAACCCTCCCACTCCCCTCCGTCGCACAGCCTGACCAACCAACCCCTCCGCCCGGTGACACCTACCCCTCCCATCCCGTAATTGTCATCATCATCATCACCACCATCACCACCATCATCATCATGGCTTCTAGTCAGGACCCTCTCATCGCCGACATCGAGGCCGCTCCCATGCTCTCGCCGCCATCCTCCTCAACAAACCAAGATATCCCCACAGACTCTCACAGGTTAGGAATTTCATTTTCCACATCCACATGTAGGTTTGCGCATTGCATTGCGATTCTTCTTACTACTTCTCAGACGGTCTTTCCCACGGCAGCTTGAATGAGGTTCCAAAAAAGAAATAATCAGTTTCAACCCGTTGTTTCTTTCGCTCCCTCCATTCGTCGACTGTTTTGATGCGTTCTAGGAAGAACCTGCATGCTGCCTGCCTGCCTGCCTGCCAACCCATACCTACATCTACATTACATCTACATTACATCTACATCTACATCGCCAGCAATCATAGACAGGCTTCCCCTCTTCATCCATCCATCAATCCATCCAACCTTTTCCCTCTTCCTCCTCCTTATCTAACCTTATCAAAATGCGCAGGTCACTACCCGGACCCGAAGCCAGGCTAAAACGAAAGGCTATCGCCAGCCTGGGCACTCACACCCTCTCGAAATCAATCAATGGCTCTCCAGGTGGCAAAATCGGTCCCCAAAGAACCACGAAGAACATTCAGAAGCTCAAGCTCCTGCCGGCCCCCGATGACGGCGAAGGTGACGAGGAATCCGGCCGGGATGTCTACTCGCAGGTCACTCGCATAAAGGATACCACGGCCCGACGGGATGCCGAACGTCTGGGAAAAGCCGAACGGGCCCACCTGCCCCGCACAACCGCCTACTGTACCGCCGGCAAGTACAATATTGAAGGGTTGATGAAGTTTCTCAAGTCGAAAACCACCACCAGAGGATCCAATCCAAAGCAATTCGACGAATGCATCTACACGCCTTTCTCATATCTCTACCAGAAGCGAGTGCGCGAGCAGACGGAGCAGGACCTGATCGACTTTCAAGAACTGCAAATGTCCGAATCAGCCACCGCCGCGGTAGTCGGTCCCGACAGCCCAACCCTTGAACGAAACCCAGAAGTCAGCGATGCTCTCTCCTTCGTAGATACCCACCTGATTACTCCGGAGATATTCCTATTCGAATATGGTGTCGTAGTAATCTGGGGTATGACACTGCAGGAGGAAAAGCGATTCCTGAAAGACATTGCCAAGTTCGAGATGGAAAAGTTGGGAGAGGAGGACGTCCAGGTCGAGAACTTCAACTTCTACGTCACGAGCTCGTACCAGCCGCGCATTTACAACGACTTCATCACGCTGAGCGCAGGGAGCAGCTACATGGTCAAGTTGAGCATCAGCCATGCGATCGCACAATCCGTCAAAATCTCGCTGTAAGTCCAAAATCCCGCCTACAATTCATGGATTTCCCTCCGGATGTGCTAACACCTTACAAAAGATACGAGGACTTGGTCGACAACACCATCGAAGACACAAAGTCGATCCCTCAAGATGTCGCGTTGACTGGGAAAGTTCGCATGAGCAGGCGCAAGATCATGATGCACATCGGCGACCTCTTCATCCTGCGAATCAACATCAACTTGCAGGGCAGCGTCATGGACTCCCCGGAACTGATGTGGGCCGAACCGCAACTCGAACCAATCTACCAAGCTGCACGTTCATATCTCGAAATCAACCAGCGAGTTTCTTTGTTGAATCAGCGACTAGATGTCATCAGCGATTTGGTAAGTTACCCAAAATCCTCTATACCCAGCCAATCGACTTCTAACGAACTTATGCTGCAGCTCCAAATGTTGAAAGAACAACTCTCACATTCACAAGGCGAACGACTAGAGTGGGTTGTTATCGTCCTCATCGCTGTCGAAATCCTTGTCGCATTGGTAAACGTAGCCGTGGATTTATTTGCTAGCGTCGATTGATCTTTCTGGCTTAAGAAAAGAGAAGATTCTTTATTTCTGTTTCTGTTTCTGGGTATGTATAAAAGTGTGGGTTGCAGCAGGGTGTTCTGTCACGTATTTTTTCCCTTCATGCATGAGCTGCCCTCTGGATTATTAATTTGTAGTTTTTTACAAGGCTTAATTCTTCGATGTTTTTCTTTTTCTTTTTCTTTTCTTTTACATGTTACTAACTAACTTTTTGTTTCCGATTTTATCATGTTCATGGGGATTTTCTTGTTAATTGCATTTTGCGAAGGGGGGCTCTGGATTTTTCTTTTCTCTTTCTATCTGGTCTGTTATGTTATGTAGACAGGGACGGGTTTATAACGAAAAAAATCGGGAAACTTGAATTTATCCACCTCTGGTATGTGCAACATGCATGCAGTAGTCTCGCTCGCCCTGCGTGATTTCAAGACCATAGTGACGCAACCGAGGAGCTTCCCGTTCAGAGCTCACGCAACTAGTACTATACCTCGGTTCCTGTGGACCGAGACTAAATATATTCGCGCGTTCAAGAAACAGCCATTAAATTTAAAAATCCCATATTTCCATTCATTTTATTTTTTGATGAACCGCCTACTAAGAAAAGGACCCTAATATCAACATTGGAAGAAAACGAATTTCGACCTCTCTTAAGCCTCAGCTTTTTTTTCTCAATCTCATCTATGTACAGCACAGCTACTACCACCGACCCTACTAAGAAAAGAAAAGAAGAAGAAGAAGAAAAAATAAAAAGTTACGAAATGCTCGAGTTTAATGATCCCATCAAAAAAGACCCGATTTTTAAATATAAAATGGAACAATAAAAAAAAAAGAGGTATTCACAATTACTAGAAAAAGTAACGGTATGTGAGTGTCTGTGGGAGGGAGGGGTTTCCTCTACTCGTTATAGTAATAAGTCTCCTCAGCAGTTCTTCCACGCAACCAATCAGGCTCCGATCCACGGGTATAGATATCCTCGAACAAAACCTTTCGAGTATTCTCCGGCGCTTCAGCGGACTCCGCGGCCGCAACTTCGGGGTCAACGGTATCCCTGACTCCCTTATCCAGTTCCTTGAGGCCCTCTTCGCTGATGACATCCCAGTCCAAGAGTCTGCTGCGAAGACCAGCGATGGCGTCTTGGTTGGTTCTCATCCACGAAACTTCCTCACGGGTCTAAAAAAAATTGGTTGGCAATCGTTAGCACGTCTAGTCTACCTGGAACGGGGGAAGCTGGGGGTTTTATACGTACTCTGTAAGAGGTACCTGGATCGGACATGGAGTGACCTCCGTATCTGTAGGTGAGGAATTCCATAACAAGAGGTCCCTTTCCGCTGGTTGTGTATTCCTTCGCCCAAGCACAAGCCTGCTTAACAGCTAGGACGTCCATACCATTGACCTTCAAACCGGGGATGTACTGTCCACGCTGGTGGTACTCTGTCAACGCACTGCTTCGTGCAGCAGAGGTACCCATACCATACTTGTTGTCTACCGCAAGGAAAATCGTCAGCATCT
This sequence comes from Arthrobotrys megalospora, assembly GCA_036971655.1. NCBI lineage: Eukaryota > Fungi > Ascomycota > Orbiliomycetes > Orbiliales > Orbiliaceae > Arthrobotrys > Arthrobotrys megalospora. The sequence goes on from JAVHJN010000013.1 coordinate 1,476,701, forward strand.
GCTTCCCCCCCCCCCTCTTCCCTCCCTAGAATTGGGAGTTCTTGAAAAGGTATTTGTTGATATATAAACTTACTTTCACACCCGAAAACAACCGGAATATTCCACAACTTGGCCATATTAAACGCCTCAAAAACCTGCCCTTGATTCGCCGCACCATCACCATAGAGCGCAAAAGTAACATTCGGACGTCCCAAATACTTCATCGCAAACCCAATACCCGCACCGACAGGAACCTGCGCACCAACGATACCGTTGCCACCGTAGAAGGACTTGGTAAACATGTGCATGGATCCTCCCTTTCCGTAGGCGATACCTTCGCGTCGGCCCAGGAGTTCCGCGATAATGGACTTGACGGAGGCACCGCGCATGTATGCGAAGCCGTGGCAGCGGTAGGAGGTGATGACTTGGTCGTCTGGGGTGATTGCCTTTTCCATACCGACGGCGACGGCTTCCTGGCCGACGGAGAGATGGCAGAAACCTCGGATTTTGCGTTCTTTGTAGAGTCTGTCGGCGGCGAATTCCATGCGTCTATATAGTCGTAATAAAAAAATTTTTTTTATATATGATGAGTGATTATTTTTTTTATGATGTAATTGGTGATGGTTAGGAGAGGAGGGGTCGGGGATAATGTACCTGACGGCCGCCATATCTTTGTACATCTCAATGAGTTCATTCTTGGTGGTTACGAAGTCTAACGATGGGGGTTCGATGTTGAAGGCATCGAAGCTTTGAGAGAGGAGTTTGATGGTGAAGGGCTTATTGGGATCCTATGTATTCCGATACTCTGTTAACACGGCTGGTCCCCACAACCTCCCCATAGATGAATTTATATCCAGAAAGGACTGGGTGATATCCATACCTCCGGAGCCTGAGCATCTTGACTAGCCGTCGCGTCGACCGATATGCTTCGCACGGAAAACGCAGCGAGCGGTTTTCGGGAGGAGCTTCGGAAGGCGTTCAGGGCCGCCCTACGGGATTGGGACGCCAGCATCGTGAGATCGGGAAGCAGAGAACGGCGGGATCGAATGAAAGAAAGCAAGTTCGAAGGGAGAAGGTCGACAATTGATTTCTGGATCCGGAGCAGAGATGGGGGTAGTAGTAGATGAGGTTGTCGTCGACGGGGAATAACGGCACTACTATTACTACTGGCAGTACTACCACTCCTCGTAACGTAATTACTTTCAATTGGCGGCGGTGCAGCTGATACGTGGGATTTAATTTGTTGGGCGCCGGTTAAGTTGTTATTACCACTAAAAACCCGAAAAATTCGGCGGCCCAACCATTTGGAGAGGGATTTCGGCATGCCGATGTGGAATTCCCGGAACGGGATGCCGATGACGGCGGAAAAACTAGAAAATTAGAAAAATGGGTTGGAGATGATAATATAATGGGAAGAGGGATGGATTGATGGTTCAATGGAAGTGAATATCTAAGTGGTGTAGTATACAGGGTATTGAATCTGATCATTAAAGGTGGAAGAACGCCCGGGAAACGCCAATTTGCAGCCATATATTGTACATCCATCCGTCCTAGCGCTATAGCTTCAATCGATAAATTCTCAGAGTTTACTGCCGCGACATCTGGTTCTGCTGCTGCTGCTGCTGCATAGTAGCCATGGCTGTCAATGCCGCTAACGTTGGATCGAATCCAGGCGGCGGCGGCGGGAAAGCCCCAAGCCCTGGCAGACCCGGCAGCCCAGGTAGAGGAAGAGCACCTCCCAAATCCATACCAGGTGGGAACTGTGGCATGTTGCCCATTGGATGGACGGGTGTCGGCCCTGCGCCGGGAACTGGCATCTGCTGGTCTATCAAATAATCATCATCATCTGCTTCCTCTTCTTCCTCCTTCTGTTGATGCTTCTTCTTGCCCTTATTATCACCTGCGTTTCGAGAATCATATGCTCCTTCTCCAGTATACTGCCTCTCCGAGAAAGACTCTATCTCTCCTACTCTTGGACGTCCCCAGAATCTTGTGCTGCGGTCGTTGGATCCCGTACACAGAATATGCCCTAATGGATGGTACTCCATCGACCACACCGCGTTTTCATGGGCGTGAGGAACTGAGACCGCAGCCCTCACAACGTTCACACTGCCACCGGTTGAAGCCGACAACTCGTCAAGAACGAAGTGTCTAACGGAGCCATCGAGTGAACCGCTGCTGAGAAGCGAGGGAATAGTAGGATGCCATGCAAGCGACGAGACTTCCTTCTCGTGATCCCGTAGAATGCAAAGGTCCTTCATCGTTCGTAAGTCGAAAATTCTAATTGTCATATCTCGACCACATGTTGCTAGCAAGTGACCTTGTGAGGGCTGAAACCGGACTCTCGATACTGTATTTTTGTGGCCATGGAGAGTCGTTAAACACCTCGCAGACCGAGGGTCCCAGAGCTTGACCAGATGATCTTTCGATCCAGAAGCTATCAACCCTTTATATGGATGCCAGTGCGCCGACTTGACGTCCCAACCGTGTCCACTGAGTATTCTTTCCTCTTCCCCCTCGCCGAAGTTCCAGATCTTGAGACTGCCGTCATCAGATGCCGTTACGAACTTAGCGTCCGTAGGGCAGAATGAAACGTCTCTCACAGGACTGTCATGTGCCTGAAGCACTTTGACATTGTTGAAGTTTGTCTGCCAGTACTTCACGATACCATCCTGGTCTCCGGAAAGCAACCAGTCTGCACCGTGCGAGTACTCCAATGCTCTGATTGCACTGTCATGAGCCTGTTTTTTGCCAATTAGCCTTCGAAAGCGCTCTTGAAGAACAATTCAGCATCTATCCTCAGCCGTACCTGCATGATGGTCTCAAAATTGAAACCCATGCCATTCCACAGTGTGAATTCACCGCTGCTCGACCCAGTAAGCAATCTGCGGCCTTCAGGTGTCCACTAAACGGTCAAAATCAGCGATCCGTAATCATATTACACTCCCAAGAACACCTGACACCTACCTTAACCATATTGATTGGATGTTTGATCTTGTTCAAGGAGGCATGAATATGCCGTATAGGTATCTGAGCAACCACATTTGTCGTCGCACTGATCGATGGCAGCAACTATACAGCACCGACAGTCAGCCTCGCATGTATCTGATGTAGTATTCACCATCACCACCCGCCAAAGACAATGCGAACCTCCTTTAGATACGTTCCCTCCTCTGCGAATGAGCTTCCAGCCTGACAATGCGGCCTGAAGTCCAGCCGTCTGTCGAATATCCATCTCGCGAGCGAGGATCCGTAGTCCGTCACGGGCCCTACCACCACCCAGCACCAGCATCAGTTTCATATTCTCCTTCCACTGCTACCTCAAAAACGCCTCTTCGTCCAGGAATAACGTACTCCGATGCGTGAACTTTCGCGGCGGCCCACCATCACCAGCATTCCCGCTGGGCTCGAACCCTCGTTTCTGCGCCATAGCTAATGTCGTATGTCGTTCGGTTGACGCGTTTCGAAGTCCAGTCGGCCAAGGATGTTTGTGATAAGCTGCAACACCAGCCCAAAGTTAACCCCCAGCCTGCGTTACATCACATTACCGCATTAATATCCTCTCCCGTCCCCGTGCATGTCGGAGAGTAAAAGAGACAAAGAAGAGACAGAAAAGCTGAGGGAAAACTGTGAGGAAAGTAAGGAAAAAAAGAGGCACAGAAGAGGCGTATCGCCAGAACACCGCCAAACCCTCACATTCTTATGGCCGACCCCCGTGGAGCCCGTCTCCCTATTGCGGTTTTTCTATATAACTGGCAGCTCACCCGTGAGTTCTTCTTCGAACTTCCTTCCCATTCCTCAGATACCTGCAAGTTGCAATTTGCATTGCATTGCGTTCCTTCAAAAGCGCAAAAAGCTACATACGGGGGGCCTGGGCCTAGAACTTGCAGAGGGCTAACCAATCGTCCTCTGCGAATTTTAGCAGCTTCCAAAGGGTCGGTTACAGTTACATCATGATATCTCCCCGAAGACCTTCAGGAGTCTCTCCAACATCAAATAGCATGTCCGCCGCCCAGCAGATTCTCGGTTCCGCCAACATGTCCGAATCTCCAACCCAGTCACCTACATCCGGTGAACGAAACGATCGATTGTGGGACATGTCTTCCTTTCGACACAGCCTTCCCGAGGAAGCTGGTGGCAGCAGCAGTACCGGCAACGCTACCGTTGCTGCGTCCAACTCTGAACAACTAGAGCCCGATGGAACTCCGAAGCCAATGCGTGGAGGAGTTTCTCTAGACACAGTACGCAGCTTGTATGGACCTGGTACCGGGTTTGGAGGTCTGCGCAGGAGCAATTCGTCCGTTATATACCCTGGCGGACCACCAGAGTTCCCTCCTGTCAAGAAGCTTAATCCGCTTCAGAAGAAGAGGATATTGGTGTCCGGGGTTAGTTCTTCTTCCTCTTCTTCTTTTTCTTGAAACGTTGGAATACGAAAGGGCTCATGTGGAATGGTATTAGGGTGCAGGATTTGTCGGTTCACATCTCGTAGACCGATTGATGCTCATGGGTCACGATGTTATTGCTATCGATAACTACTTCACCGGCAGCAAGATGAATTTGGCACATTGGTTTGGGCATCCCAACTTTGAGATGATCAGGTAGGCTCTTCAATCGCTTCTAAAGTGCATCGGGCTTATACTAATAACAACAAGACACGATGTCGTCGACCCAATCATGCTCGAAGTCGACCAGATATACCATCTTGCTTGCCCCGCTAGTCCCGTCCATTATCAATCAAACCCAGTCAAGACTCTCAAGACCGGATTCTTCGGCACCTACAACATGTTAGGTCTGGCCAAGAGAGTCAAAGCTAGGTTCCTCCTCACCAGCACTTCAGGTAAACATTCTCTCTTATTTTCACATTATGATTGACATTTCTGATCAATAAAATTTACATAGAGGTCTATGGCGACCCAGAAGAACACCCCCAAAAGGAAACCTATTGGGGTCACGTCAATTGCATCGGTCCACGCGCGTGCTACGATGAAGGTAAAAGAGTTGCAGAAGCATTGACATACAGCTACGCCCGACAGGACGGGGTAGATGTCCGTGTCGCTCGTATCTTCAATACCTTTGGTACAAACCCCCCTCCCCAAAAAAGTAAATCCAAAAGTACTCCTAGAAAACAACTAACATAAAACCCAAAGGTCCCCGCATGAACTGGCACGACGGCCGTGTCGTCTCCAACTTCATCGTCCAAGCCCTCAAAGGCGACGACATCACAATCTACGGCGACGGCTCCGCCACCCGTTCCTTCCAATACGTCCACGACCTCGTCGACGGTCTCATCGCCCTCATGGAATCAGACTACACCGACCCCGTCAACCTCGGCAACCCAGAAGAATACACCATCAAACAGTTCGCAGATATGATCGTTGAACTCGTTAATGAACACCGTGCACGATACGGTGATGTTGGTAAAACTTCGACGGTTACGTATTTACCCGCTGTAGCTGATGATCCGCAGAAGAGGAAGCCGGATACTACGAGGGCTAAGGAGGTGCTTGGGTGGGCTCCGCAGTGGGCTGCTGTTGATGGGTTGAAGGAGACGGTTGCGTATTTCTATCAAATGATGCATCAACATTGAATTGTTTTCTTCTTCTTCTTCTTCTTCTTCTATTCTTCTTCCGGGGTCTTTTAGATTTTGGGACTTTTGGTAGATTCGGTTGACTTCTACGCTTTTATTATTATTTTATATTGCTGGATAGGCTCGCATGACATGGAGGGCGTTCTTTCGAAGATTCTTTTTTTCTCATATTATTTTCTGGTGTGTCAGGTGCTGGAGGTACCGGTTTTTCTTTCTCTCTTTTGTTCCCTTTGATACTGTGGAATCATTAATCCCAATAGATGCTCCAGCATCCCCGAAATATCAAAACTCAAAGCTGGGTGCACCCCAGACGTCATCATGAAAATTTCTAGACCAATGATGGATCAAAATATTTTTTTTTCCAAAATCATTCCCCTTTTTAAATAAACAAAAAAAAAAAAAAAAAAAAAGCTATTATTATGTTAGAAAAGTACACGGCACCGCTATGGTTATAAGGGAAAACAAAAAACTCAGTATTTCTTGTGACGCCAGTAGGGAACGACCTCAAACGTGCGGATGATAAAGGGAATAAAAAGGATATAGCGGAGGGGGCAGCAAACAGGGGAAGAAACTGGAAAAGAGTAGACGGAAAGTGGAACGCAATTATATACAAGGAAAGCAAAAGAAACAGCAAACAAAAGAGAATCTTATTCAGAAAGGGGACGTTGGAATTCGGCCTTTCGGTCGTAGGGAAGACGTAGAACCTTTCTAGCGGTGCTGACAGGTCAGATTTCGCCGTGAATGTTGGCCGTCCAAGGGCAAGCAATAATTGGCCTCAGTCTGGAGGGGCCGTTGTATTGAAAATTGTATGATATTAAAACGACCGACTCTCTCTCTTCTCCATTTGGCTTCAAACCTCCCACCAATCCGAGTGAACGAATTCCAAAGCAAAAGGGATAACTATTAAAACGGCTGCGAGGCTGCGGTTTAGAAAAAGAAGTAAGCCAACAAAAAGGCAGCAAGGCACAGGGCAGCCGCTAACTGCACTGGAACACCTTCAGGAGCCTGGCTCGTACGCCCAATGTTAGTAACACCGGCTGCAACCTTCTCCTTGGTTTCCGTTGCAAGCTCTCCCAAGTTCTTCTGCTGGGCACCGTCCTTTATTTGCTTGGTCAAAATGGCAATTTGAGCCCTTGCCTCGTTCAATTGGTCGGCCACGGTCTTGATAACTGTCGGCTGAGTTTCATGGGCTTCAGTAGGCTCGACATCGGTCTCGCTCACGTTATCCCGGACTTGGGCCTCTGACATAGGGGCTAGCTGATCTGGGCTTGGGGAAGTGTATGGGGGCGGTGATTGCGACTTGACTGGCTGCTGCACGTGATAAGTTAGAATCGTGATCGTTGATGGTTGGTTTAGGGAAGTAACGAGGTGACTTACAGCTCCGGATTCGACATCTCGAGGAGCCGGTGCTTCGGCTGGGAGATATGTGACTCGGATCTTCTTCTCTTGAATATGCTCCTTGCCCAGCTTCTCGACGCTTGACCACTAGAATTCGACAGATAGTTAGTGATGGTCTCGGATAGTCTTTGCTTGCGCTAATAAGTACACAGAGGGACATACGACTGAGGCGATGTTCGCGAACTCCTGATCTGCTGTGATCAACACCGATTGGACCAGGAATTTATCACGGCATCGGAAGTCTGGGGGAGGGTCATCCCGCATGGCTTGCAGAAGAACTATTATTTGGGTTAGCAGATGTGCTTCGAGGCTATTAAAGAGGGTGTAGGCAAGGTACCTGCTACTTCTACATCTTGGCCAGCTTCAATACGCCCAGAGTTCGGACGGACACAGTATCTAGGACGATGGTGTCAGATAAGCGAGCTGAGGGCCGTAAGATCGGATCCTGACAACATACTGTTTCGGTGCTGTTGTTTTAACCTGATAGCACGATGACATGTGTTAGCTATCGGGGTCTTGAGTGAAGTGCCGAGGCACGGTCGGTGGGATTCGTGAGTGGTAATCTTACCTTGAAGGCGACGGGACCGGGATTCGGGTTCTTGATGTAGAGCTTCTGGACGGTTTCACGATCGAAAGGGCCTGGGAAAAGGAGAAGGACTCGATGTCAGCAACCAAAGCCAGAGTCGATGGTGCCGAAGCACGAATCGGATGTGGTGGGGGTACATACGTCGGAACCCAAGCTCGGCGGGGTGCAATTCGATGCTCATGTTGATACGTGGTATGAAGCCGACGGAACTATCAGAGTGACGATGGGATGAAAGAAAGGGACCCTGGATCGGCGAGACGAAAGCTGATGGCGGAGAGCTTGAGACAATTTACGGGAAAGGCCTGGGATCCGAAGTTGGAGAGTGGGAGATGATGCAGATGGTGGGAGTGAAGCGGTGTAGTCTGGCTAGCGTGGAAGAGGGAGTACTATGGAGTAACTAGTAGTGGTGGTGGTTGGATGTAGAGGATAAGAGTAGTCTGGAGAGAAGGTGACCTCGTGCCTGGTTTGTGTGATTCGCGCTGGGCCAGCTGAATAATGGCCAATCCAGATGACGTCCACCAACACAATTTTACTACTCTGTCCAAGTACAAGTACACCGTCAAGTACAATTACAATTACAACCAAGTGCGATGCATTACTCTATTATATTGGATTGTATGGCAACGTATGGCAGATGCAGTGGCAAGGGTATGTGCTCTCCAATCCTTCCAGATTGTTCTGCCTTTGCATTGCAGCAATATCGCTTGCTCGAAGAATGGCGGCTAGTCCTAGCCATACGGTGCACCGCTGCTGTCATGCATTACCAAACTACACCGTGGGCACCACTCGAGTCTTCCGCTGCCTCTCCGCTCTTTGGCCCGTATAGGCCACGGTTCTGTTAATTAATTTGACAGCGGCCCAGTGCAGAAACGCCGTTCTGGACACGTAATTGCCATAGGCGGAGTGCATCTGCCGGGTGAATGCATTCGGCCCAGCTGTTCGTCGAATGAACAATCAAAACTATTCTTGTTTCGTCGATTCTATCCTTGGACGACATCTTGGTGATACTCAAGGCTCCTCCCGTTCGATGAGGAACATGGTTCGAAAGAAGGTACCTTCAAAGTAGCAGTACGAGAGCTACTTAGGCCGCCACTATCCTCCGCTCAAACCTGGGGCTATCCTTCGATTATATGGATCAATCACATCATGGACCGATTAAATCTCGGGTATGAACCGATGATTTTAAATGTCCAAACTACAACAACCCTAGTCCTCATCCGATGGATAGTAAGCATAAAAATTAGTTTCGGATGGCTTCGAACGGCGCTGTACTCAACGGTCTAGATATGTCCTAGGTTGTAATGCTAACTCGTTCGACTTGTCCTTGAATTGATGAAGCATGAGATCATGGCCGACTACCTAGGTACAAACAAACTGCACAATGGCGTCAGGATCGATCAACGACCCTGATAGGAAGTCCTGATAAGAGACTGCCCCAGAATGGCACCTGTCACTGTCACTACAGCTACTACCCTACCCAAGCCGCAGTGGCGGACATTCCGGCGCTAGAAAATAAAACTAAAAAATTTGACGAAGAAATCCCAGCTATAAGAAAAATTTGACGAAATCTTGATTCTATTTTTTGCTATGAAATGTCCAGGGAAAATTTTCGTCCATGGTCGCGGGTGGACATTTTCTTCGAAGGGTAGCTGTTGTGGGCAGGTCTGGATTCTGATATTCTGATATCCCCGGCTGAAAGACCAGCCTCGGCCAACCCGGCGATACCCGACCCACGCGAACTGGGGAGCAAACCAGCCTCCGAGGAACCTGTGCATCGTCACTCCACCGACGCCCTCATCAATATAAAACCGTGTATCTTTCAGCCAGACGAGGACCCACAGCAGAGTATCGTATCAACTTGCATACGCCATAGTTAATTTATATCACCCGGACAATCGAACAGATAACCCAATCACCATGGAGAATGTGAGACCACCCCCCTGATCTGACAACACCCCCCGAGCCCCAGATCTCCAGATCTCCCTTGTGCAACCTCAAAACTGACTTCGACGTCTGCGTCCTTTTGTTTAGCTACCTCGTGGCCGTCGAAGCCGTCGTTCGTCCTCCAACCTCAACCTCAGCAACATCTCGCCTCTCACCACCCATTTCAGCATGACCGCCCTCGACGACCATCTCGCCATCATCAGTCCCCAGACTTCATATATCCAGGGTGCTTCGGTGTGTACTTTTCTATACAAGATTACAGCTTCTACAGGGGACGTTATAATAATAATTTGACTGTCTCCCGTAGGCACCCTCGACTCCCAGCATCTTGTCGCGTAACCCTTCTCGCAAACGCTCCCGTCCTCACATCCCTCCCCCTCAGCGTCCCCACAACACCTCGGGGAGACATTAAACTCTTCAAAGCCAAATCAGCCAGCCAACTTCTCCTCGATCGTCGTACCTCGTATTTCGACCCACGCCCCGTTCGTCGAAATGAATCTACAGAATGGGTCCACCGAGCTGGTATCGCCTTAACGTCGGAGGCACGTGAGAGCAAAGGGCAATCATGGCTCGCTAGCCGTGCTTCATCGACTAGCCTTCTATCAAATGGTTCAGATACTGAAGAAGATGGAGATGAAAGGGTATTACGGCGGGAATCGAGATCATACTCGGAGTTTTATACACCCAGGAGCAGGAACACAAGCGATGCAACCATCCGGCGGCGATCTCACACGAACCAACAAGACCTCCACGTGGAAATCCCAGAGGATGGCGTACACCCATTAGCTCCAGAGTTCATTGATGAGGCATTCATGGGGAACTCCTTCGATGACGATGAGGGTCCAGTATATACCCTTGAAGAACTTGATGATGAAGAGCTACACTGGTCAAAGCGCCCAAGAACCGGACTCGGTGCCTGGGTGGACCGTATGGTTGGGTGGAGTTTATTCTCCGTCGACGACGAAGTAGACAGCGATGAGGAACGCGAGCATGAGCACGCTGCAACTAAAGAGGTCCACGAACCACCCCGCCTGAACATCCCAAACTTTGAAACTGGAAAAGTCGAGACGGAGGAGCGACCTGCTAGTCCACAATTCCAAGATGCAGGTGTCTTGTCAGATGTCGGTTGGGTTTTGGGGCTTACTGTGAAGGTTTTTCTCCAAGGATGAATTTAACAGAGGTTTACTATTGTCTTTGAAAAGTTGTATTATATGGTGTTCAAGGGGCTGTGCTTTCGAAATCTGAGCGGAGACGAGCGAGCAGTTCTGGTTTGGGTCTGAGGCGGCTTACCTGTTCTGTAGTTAGATACTAATCATTAAAAAAGGCACTAAATATATAAAAATTAAGCCTACTATATTGAACTACTCGGAATGTGCCTCTTTACAGTTCCTAAGTTTACTACGAGACTGCTCGACTCCATCGATCGACTGACAGAGGACAAATGGTTGGCAACGCAAAAAATACAACAAAGTGTAGCTGACCAGTCGACCAACCATTGCATTTACTCATTCGTATCTTCATTATCCGCTTCATTTACCATATTCCCAGGTGCCCAAGCCTGTTGGTTTGTGGTTACTTCCTTTTCTATCTCAACTTCCTCCTCCTCTATATTCACTCCTTCTTGTTGCAGCCCTATATAGATATTATTAAGCCCCTGAAATCCACTTAACGGCTCTCGAGTCTCCTGACTACCCGAATCTCCAAACTCGGTGACGACATCCTCTAAGAATCCCTGATCAGCTGGTAATACCACTTTCGGAACTGGCTTCGTTGGCGTATATTTCTCTTGAGATCTCAGTTGATTCAACCTATCCTCCTCATACTCCCTTTCAAGCTGTCTCGCCATCTGCTGGTGTATCCTTTTCTCCTCCTGTACCTTCGCCTCCTTCTCTTCATTGGTTATATAACCCATACCCCTAAGTTCATCAAATGGGTATTTGTCTGTAAACTCCGAGGGTAAGGACCTATAATCCCCCCACTTAATCCTCGCATTCCTCCAATCCCTAAACCCGGAACGATAAACATCTTCATCAGGAACCTTTTGCCCAGGTGCAAACCTCGTTCCATAAGGTTGTTCCATCTCCGGCCACTCGACATCCTCCGCTGGCGATTCACTATTCCCCTCTGAATCCACGCCATTGCTAAAATCCTCTGCCGAATCATACCCAAAATCCGAATCAAACCCACGAATCTCGACCTCCAAGAAGTCCGGGTCCGCTATAAACCATGCATTCTCCGTAAGATCCTTAACCGCCACCAAACCAGGTTCCAACTCCAACCAATCCACCAAAAACGCCCATTCCTCAGATTGCTCACTAATCTCCATGAAATGCGTCATCTTCCCGACTGCATCCGCATCTAATATCTGTTGCGACGGCTTCCTATCTCTGAAGAAATACGCAGCCACAGTTGCATTCTCCGCTCTACAAGGATTCACATCGCCTGCATCCTCGTTATCATAAAAAACTATAACCTTCGGAGCGACAGAATCTGCAGCCGTACGAACCAGCACATTCCGTGCAAACGGGTCACCATCAAGGTCTTCAGGCGGGACTGCATTACATTTGAAACGGGGGTAGACGCGGTAATTGGGTTCGTAGTTTTCGCCCGTGTGGAGTGTGAGGAAGTAAGGATAGAATGCGATTTCATAGGCGGAAGTTAACGGGAATAGAATCCCCAAGCCGGCGAGGGTGTAGAATCGCATCTTGCAATTGGCCGACCATACGGGAAAAAAATAGAGTAGCGTTGTCTATATTAGCCTCGTCTCGTACCTTACGAGGATGCGTGATACTATCGCCATGTTTTCGCCTCGTGTGAACGAAGCATGGCACAGGGTCTCGGAGATGATGGAACTATCTCTTTTATGCTCAGGAGGGTATGAACCTTCGATACCACATTTAATACACTATATTTTAGAAGGGAAAAAATCAAAACGATCCTTAAAGCTGTACCGCGCCAGTTGGCGACATTTATAGAAGGAAAAGAAGATAAAAACACACAAAAGTAATAATAATAAAAAAACTTGGAATGAAGCCTCAATACTCCTATTCGACCCCCAAAAGAGATGCAAAATGCCCTAAAGAAAAACAGAAGACCAGGAAAAAGTAAAAGTACAAAGAAGGAAAAAGGAAAAGCTCGAAACCGTTGTGTGAAACAAAACAAAAGCTAGCCGCAGAGTAAAGAATAGGAGGGTTTGATCATGTAGTTAAGTTTTGAAGTTGGAAGGGGTTGCTCCAGGGAACTAACAGGCGAAGGGAAATTTGCTTGCTGGGAATGTATGAACTTCTGTGGGGATCCGACGTTACAAAAGGAATAAGGAAACGCTAGACATAGTAATGCGCTGAGATATTTGGGATGAAGGATACGGGTAAGGTACAATAAGAAATATGAACTTGCGAACCCTCGCGCTTCATATTATATGAGGGTGGCCATTTCTTTGCTTTTAATAGGGAAAGATGGCATCCAAAGCTCAAAGATATCCCTCTACCAAATTTGAAGAGCAACGGGTGCACCAGGCGTTTCGATGCGGAAACCAAGAGTATTGCCAGTCCGTGTCTGCTGGAGCGACTGATTGCTAATGTCGTTGCTCAGCCATCCTAAAGCACTGCGTAATTCTGTGATCGCGGGTTCTAGTCTACCACCAGACTGTTCGTTATGTCGTTGGAGTTTACCGTCCCATCCATCGTATTGTAAACTGATGCCACCACCCCTCTTTGTCGTTTCCTTCAACAAGAGAATCCAAGCTTTCGAAATCTCTTCATATGCGATGTTCTTATGGTGGTTATGGATAGGGTTCTCCCAGTTTGGTAGTCGGTGGATGATAGACGTGGCACCGTCGAGAAACTCGAGTCCATTCGAGAGCGATTGTTCGTTAGGAGGGAGGAAGTGAGGGGTGTAGTCGGATAGTGCATCTAGCAACTCGAGTAAAGCCGGTCGAACGCGGTTGTAGGCATAATCTCCCTCGGGATTTCCACCGTATGGGAACGACTGTCGAACAGCATGCTCATAATTGTGGAGGAGAGTTAGTGAGCTGCTGACAGTCGGTTTCGGGGCCACAGCGGAAATCTCGGTGGTAAGCTGAGGATTTCGTTCGCACAAAGTTCGCAGAAGCGCTTTTAGGCCGTTGGCATCGAGGGTCTCTAGGAGTCGAGGAAGGGGTAATGGCCTCCCTGTGACAGAGGTTCTAGCCCGTTTTATGGTTCGGGATTGTGTTGGCAGGTTGGGTATGCTCCTATTAGCGAGGTTGGGGGACGCAGTGGGAGATGCAGACATCCGGTCGTAACTGTCGTCATCGTCAGTAGGGCTCGCTTTGCGTTTCTTGGAGGCTGAAGAAGTCGGTTTGTTAGTATTCCCGTCACTATAACTTGCAGAAATGTATGTAGAAAACATACTTAGGCCGTTAGGTCTCGGTGACCTTCGACTAGCAAGGGCGGCAAATGGGTTGCTCATGATGAAGGCTAGTTGTATTGAGGGAGTAGGATTAAATATCGACGACGACGACGATTTCCTAGGAAGAAATGAATAATTCCCAGGTTAAGAGGGTATGTTGGCCAGCAGAGTTGGAGGAGGCGGGATAGAGAAGTTCAGGGGATGTATCAGGTTGGGTGGAGGTAATTCGGCCTGGTCGTAGCGAATCGTTTCGAGGCAAACAGAATGTAAATAGAAACGTCGAGGTGTTTTCGGTAATCTGACCGGTCGAAAAGGAGGTCTACACGAAACAGGATCTAAAGATGGTGCTATGGCCAGTGATTTCCTATGCTGATACCCGGAATAGGACGAATCCAAACGCCACACAAGCTGCAGAGGGGCGGCCGGAGTAATCGTCCTCTCCAAAAATTTCCCAAGTCGAACTTCCGAGACCGAACTACAGCATACCGGAGGAGGTAATAACGGCGAGATCGATATGGCCTTCGACAGTGGTTGCGAGTGGAGCCTCGGAGGAAGCGGGCGTTGATGGAAAGATGATGGTAGAGATGGCGAGAGTTGAGGGAGAAGTGGAAGTGGAAGTGGAAGTAGAGGTAACAGCAGAAGCAGCAGGAGGGAGAGAAGAAGAATTGACAGGAGTCTTGCTACCTTTAGCCAGCTTAGGCAGGCTAAAACACAAACCAAGACCGTCTACACAACTCGGGAAATCCAACAACCTCCCCGACGAAAACTGCGTTGTCGGTCCAGGCCTACGTATGCTTCTGCGCGGCGGTTTCACCTGACAAATCGGCTGCTCGTTCTTGGATATATATATCCTCTGCCACCCCAAATATTTATTGGGCAGGCATTGGATTTAAGGTGTATCTAGAAAAGAATGACATTGCAGGATAGGATTTAGACTACGAGTATCGAAATTAATTGAAACATGTTTGCAAGATAACAATGCACGTTTGAATAACTTATAACCACTCATGAACACTTGATGAATTCCCTCAAACTCTTTTACCTTCCCTAGCACAACGTCTATACCCTGTTATCTTATCAGCCGATTTCTATGTTGGTGGCAAGATCGGACAGGGGAGGATCGTGTTTATCGGCGTGCCGCATGGTCCGCACAGCTTTGTAGGCCCCAATCCAGAACACAACGGTGTCGCGAAAGTGGTGCATGTGGTACAGCTTGTTGTAGTTACCGTCGGTGGCGCTATTGGGCATGGGACTCGTATATTTATCGGCGTACCACATGGTCCGCAAAGCGTTGCAGGTCCTACTCCACCGGGACAAATGGGTGTTGGAAACGTAGTGCATGTTGTGCAAGCTGTGGTCGTGGGAGGCAGAATAGGGCAGGGTATGCGAGTGTTAATCGGAGTTCCGCATGGGCCACAAAGAGTTTTCGGGCCTATGCCCCCAGGACAGAGGGGGGTTGCAAAAGTTGTACATGTTGTGCAAGCGGTCGTTGTTGGTGGCGGGGCGGGGCAAGGAGGATGGCCTATTGTGGTTCCGCATGGTCCGCATAGAACAGACGCCGGGAACCCAGGACAGATTGGTGTAGAGAAAGTTGAGCAAGTCGTGCAGGGTTCTCCTTTGGGACACGCCGCAGCAGCGACGAATGTGCCACCGTATATGATCAGAACTTTGGAAAGAATGAACTTGATAAGCATGGCGAATTGTAACGGAACGAAGTCTCGCCCTAAAAACCACGCATGGAGCAAAATACCGTTGTTAGTAGCTTATATGGATTAGGAACGATAGATAATTAATTAAGTAATTTAATTCGGAACACTTAAAGATTCGATTAATAAAATACATACTTCGGCAAGAGTTCGAAAATTGGTACCTATTGTAGACAATTTTGGTGGCCGTAAACCCCTAGGCGGCAATGAAGAAGGATAATAGAATTCTAGAAATGGGTAGTATTTTATTGATTCTAGCAGTGAGCCGCGCTCAAGAATTTCCGTGAGCGAGCCTGGAAGAGGAATATCAACTACTGACCCATTTTATAACTTTGCGGGGTCGGGAAGAGAACCCGCCGACCCTATGGTCGTCCCATTGTCAGGTAAGACTCGAATTCCTTAAAATAGAGAATTTGGTCTCCCGTACTATGGCTAAATGGGAAATATCGTCATGAATCGAAGTCAACCACACCAACTAGCATCGGAGTCAGCTACGATCAGCAGCATTTAGCATGGCGAATGCGTTCGAATGCTACCCTGAACCCTTGCAGAAGCTTAACTCCTCGCTTGTAAAACAAGCTCTGGTGCCGAAAAGCCGTTCTCCCCGATAAGGAGAGGAGGCTGACGCCAGCTCCGGATTCCGCACTTTCTTTTTAAATTTTCTATTGGATTTTATTTCTGGAATATCACTTTATCTGATAACATAGGAATTGTGCCAGCCAATCAGGACCGCAAGGTACTGAAAGTTAACGACTGGCCACAATCTAGCGAACAACACGCTTCTCCGTCACTGGCTGGCAGCCTCGGTATGTGGCTTTTTACGGGATTCTGGTAGGGTTTCCGATTTGACGGTTGTATATGGTTATAGGAACACTAGTATACATAAATCTACATAGATTAATTCTCAAACAGTAGTTTAGGCAATATGATAATAATTCTCAATGTTATAAGAAGTATCGATACTGTAATTCGTAAATTCTACTGTCGCGAGCGGTTTTTATCCGGTAAGGTGTTACAATTGGCTGTCCCAAACAAAGAGGCGAGCTGCAATTTGCAATAACGAGGAGTGGCTCTAAGGGACACCGGAGTCCTTGTTTTAATTTTGTTATAGACAGCTACGATATAATCCTAAGCTAAGAAATATGGTTTCCTTGACGCCTGTACTCTAATGCCTCTAGAGAAAAAAATACAACATTCCAACACAAGAAAGAGGTATGATGCATACTAATATACATCAAGGAGGGGGGCGTATAGCTGGCGCGCGGGCGTCATGGCGCGTTAATGACTGAGTCTACTCGACTTTAGCTAAATTTCGCAGTCTGAGCTTGTCCTCTCTCTTTTCCTTCCTCGACTTGAAGAGCCTGTCTGCTGACGCTTTATTTGCACT
The DNA here is from genome assembly GCA_036971655.1 of Arthrobotrys megalospora. NCBI lineage: Eukaryota > Fungi > Ascomycota > Orbiliomycetes > Orbiliales > Orbiliaceae > Arthrobotrys > Arthrobotrys megalospora. The sequence goes on from JAVHJN010000013.1 coordinate 1,493,677, forward strand.
TCCGCCAATTGGGTCAGGATGGTGCGGTCGCACACATATATTCCAGCCACAGCAAGCGATGTGGCCACAGATTCGTCCCTTTCCGCACTCCTCATCTGATGTGCACCCATCCTCCTTCTTCTTGGGGCAGAGTGGAAGGTTGGCGAATGATGTGCAGAAGCTTGACTTCTCTCCCTTCATACAAAAGGTTTCGTCATCCGAAGCACCATTGCAACCCTTCTTGCTCTTGTTATCACACTTCCATTCCTCAACATCATCACAGTCTGGGTCAGTGCAAACACCATTGACGCAGGAGGCTCCATCTTTGCATTTGACATCACAGGCCCCACAATTTTTTGTATCTGTAAAGACGTTCTTGCAAGTTCCGCTGCACTTTTCCTGTGTCTTGGAGCAAACCACGGCGGCTTTCTGCACCACAGCTGTAACTTCAACTGTTTGGGTAGTTGTCTTGGTGACTGTCGAGGTTTCCGTTGTGGGGGAGGCAACTCCCTTTGTAATACCCCAGCAAGAACAAGCAGAGCTGTATTTAACGGTTCCCGAACAGTAGCTGGCGTAGTTTGGAATAGATGGAGCCGACGTAGTGGCAGGCTTAGGAGCAGGTGTAGTGGCGGGGGCTGGTTTCTCCTCCTCTGGAGCCCCGTAATCCCCATAAGCAGCTCTTCTCCGCAACTTATCCTCCTTCGCCTCATCAGGCGCGGGAGTATCGTCGACGTCTTTCGCATCGTCTGTTGTATCCTTTGCGGTATCGTCGTCGGCAGGCTTTTCTTCCTTGCCAACCTCATCGTCTGCCTTCTTTTTACCAGCTGGAGCTGTTTCTTCTGCCTCGGAGTCAGCGGTAATAGTTTCCTAAATATGTAGATTAAATAATCAGTTGCTAATTCATAGAGAAAAATTCGGTTCTAATTCCTCTTGCTGCCTTACGGTTCTAGTCCCAACAGTTTTCGTGACCTTTACTGTGTTCATAACGGTCTTCGTGATAGTCTCCACGTCTGGTCCGCTAGCTCCCATAAACTTTGAACAATCAGCCCTCCTTTGAGTTATAGGCACTGCTACTGCAGTTCCCGTTACACCGCGGGCGCAATTGTCGGCATTGCACTTGTATGTATATGCGTCGGCGAATTGGATACCTGCCGCAAGGTATAGTAAGGAGTGAACTAAAGTTGGTTTCATAATGATCCTTTGTCGAAGCTTCGACTACCACATTAACACAGTGTAAAGAGCGTTGGAGCGTCGAGACTAAGGGAATCGGCGTCGTGAGGGCCTATATCTCGTCCTTCAAAACCCACACGGTCAGTCCTGCAGCTAACCTTTAGGTCGTTTGTAGGAATTACGAATGTCGAATACCTCAGAAATTCAGCCCGGCAAACCTGGGAAACATTTGGTTTTAAACTGCAAGTCATTGCATGGAGAATTAAGTGTCTCTATATACTGACTGCTTGCTCTGGTTTGTACTCCACGAAATTATGGAGGGTATGTCGGATAAGACCCTGTGGATTCGATTGGCTTGGCTCGTCCAAACTATCTCGATAAATCGAAACATTAAGCATGAAGTGACTTCAATTACCTATTAAAATGCTTCACGGCCTAGTGGCGCCCCAGAACCGCATCATTGTGGATGTACTTGCCATTGACACGGTCGCTCGCGATTACTCGCCTGTTGGATATACAGGTCCAATTGTTGCCGGCTGCGTTCTGTCTGTGGAACAGACTGACATTATGGGCACGCCGCTGATGCAATAAGAAATTTTTGTGGACGGGACGGATTGACTAAATAGTATAAGTTTATATTGCCGGTCTGCTGTTTTAAGGTGGTGCCGCGCGGATTCTTTGAGAGTACAAGCTGTTGTGTAAATTTGGCATGTTCTTGATATTATGCGTTTTGTACCTGTCGATGCGAGATGCAACACCCTAGGAGCTACAACAAGCTAATTTGGTAGGCGTTGCCGCATCCAGCAATTTGCTTTCTTCCTCCTACAGGCAGATGTATTTCCCGGACTCTCAAAAATTCGAGAAAACCCTTGCGATGTAGCATCGTGCGATTTTAAGAACTGGCAACACAAGAGGCGGGGCTCACGGACCAATGAGGCTGTACGGATATCTCCGAATAATGCTGCCGTATGTATATATGTGTACGAGGCCAGAGGCTTTGTAAATCCTAGTATCCGGGTAGCGGAGTCGCCCTATTCGGCTAAGCTATGGATTTTTAGCAAGGTATCCGTCCAAGGTTGAATATTTCGATCGAATTTGCAGATTTCAAGAAAATTTCAACAAAACTGATGGCGAGTCCCATGGGCAGGTCGATTGACGGGTAGGCATAAGTGGAAGCTATAGCCAAATGTTAAGGCGGTGCCTAGAGATTTAGCTGACTACTGCTCTATAGATCGGTCGAGAGCCCCGGAAACTCGAAATTATGGTTTTAGGGTTAAATGTGTTATAATAAGAGGTTGGATTCCGGATTCAACAGATGTATTTAACAAGATGGGGTCTCAGAATGCGGTCTCAGTGAGATATCTGCGTTTAAGCAAGTATCTCAGGTAAGGCCTTGCATTTATGTAGCTTAGGCTGAGACAGCATAGGTCAGGCTTGAGGGCTATATACAAAAAGAAATAAATCATGAATTGAGGAAAGGAAAAGTTTCCACCACATCCACTCAAAAGGTCTCGATTAATCGATTCTCTGCATGTCTTAGTGGTAATCGTATCGGAGGGATTTAGGCCGTAGAACGCGTTTAGCACTTGTACCAGCACCACATTCTGTAATGTAACATCGGAAAATTAGTATCTCATGCTTGCCAAGAGGAGGTTGCATTTTACGTACCCGGGTCCGCAGACACAGCTGTATTGTCCGTTCCTGCAGGAGGAGCACTGACGCTTGTGAAGCTCAGCGACGGTGCCGGGTTCAGCCATTGGCTCTGGGGCTGGGGCTGCGACGACGGTAGCGACGAAAGCGAGGACAATAACGTTGAAGACCTTCATTTTGAGTTTTCTGCATTGCAAACCTGGATTAGCAAGTGATCCCCGATTCTTTTGAGGAGAAGAGAAGAAGGTTTGGTATTTACGGATTGAGATTTGCCTGGAAATAGACGATATGCTTTGTAGAATGGTTTTGATTCTGTTGATATGTGTTTCTTTGCTTGATGATGATGATGAAAAGAATGGTATAGTGAGGGTGATATCCACAGTATTTATAGACATTTCTGAGATACTGGCTACACACTTTGGCGCTTCACTAACGACTGTTATCTGTAGACTAATCCTTTGATAAGTATCAATACGAGGTGAAAACGTTGATCCAGAGGCCGGATCCGTGCATGTGCGGGCTGTGAAGTGCGAATATGCGGGAATTGAGTCTTGCACACAGTACAGAGTGTATCGGTAAACCCATAGACCGACTCCGTCACCACAGGATCAGGATTATCGTGATAGAGAATGAGAGTATGGACCCGCATGAGGCAAACCGACGTGGGGTATGCGGTGGGAGGAAATGTGTTGATTGTTGGAATTCGGTTAAAGTCACACAAAGGGTCGAGGCGACAGGGGTGGTACCAGCTGGAGACGGGGGTGGGGCGCAGTTGGACGTCAAATCTCTCAAGCTGCCTCTTCCCGTTCAACCATCAGGCTAAATACTCAACTTTGGCAGCTGCTCTTAGGGGAGGAGACATCTTGGGTCGGCTATTCGCTCGCGATCCTCTGCCTAATTAATTGACTTGGAACCTAAACCTGCCAGCATCTGGCTGTCTTCTCTACCTTCGCACTTTGCTATAGATCATATGATATCCGTGGTTACCTGGATTGGCCACGCCGTTGAGCCGGCTCCAAAGAGCTCTCGCTGTGCATGGGACACGCGATACAACCTAGCGCCTTGACTAACGGACAACTCGATCAAATTCCTGGCTTCACGAATACTTTCGAACTTTTCTAGGAACCGGCCAACACCGAAATTAATTGCACAATTCCGATTCGCGCCGATAGATACTGTTCGGATCACGGACCGGGTGGAGTTGTGGGGTTTAATGTATGACGGTACGAGCCCGGACGGGTCGTATCGTATCGTTCAGAAAAAGCGCCTAAGTTTTGACTGGGAGGCTCAATCGTCCACTCTTGGTTCCTCGACCAATTGGGCTGGTTTTGTGGGGATGCTAGTGCGCAAGGTTCATGCATATATCCCTCTGCTCCCTGCACGTAAGGTTGCCATTTGATACCGTATACCTGGTTATCGATTACTGATCACCAGCATTTTGGATTGGGATTTCGTTTTGTTCATAATTTCATTGGACCTGCTTATTTACTCTTCATACAACTTGAACCGGGCCCTATATTCGTATATGCTTTAAGATCTTGAATTTCCCCAGTGATGGCCCGATTCCCCGCGATACCATAAGAATCATACCATGACGGTCCTGTTACATACTTGACCCCACCTCCAGGCTCCGTATATTTCTGCAATCTTTCCATCATGTTATAAGTATGTTACAGCCGCATATGGAGCACATTTTTCTTATTTAAGCTTACCCTCTGCTACAAACCTGGAAAAATGAAGCGTTTCAGCTAATCAAGCTTGGCTCGTGCTGATGTGCAGATGAATACGAACTTTAAATATATCCTATGCAGGATCATTCTCTCGGAATTCTTGAACCGGCGTCATTCCCTATTGATCAGCAACATTGTCAATCAACTATGATAGTTGGGCGTGTATACATGTAGGAGGCAAACGACTCTTTCTCGGAAAAGTGAGCCCGGGACATTCAGCTATGAGGGAAATTGGAAATAAGTGGAGGCCAAAAAAACAAAAAGTCTCAACTGGAGGCGACGTTGCTTCTCAGCGCATACGATACTGATGTCCACTCTTGCTCCAGGTCGTACGAAAATACTTTCGCTAATGGATCGAGGTCGCCGGCGTGACAGAAGCGCAGCGGGTGCTGCTAGGATAGGTACAGAAATCTCGAGACTAATGTGCATGTATATAGCTGAATAATGTTCCTATCCGGCTTCTAGAAGATATGGTATACTCGATACATGGCTAATATTGTAACCGAGGCTTGAGTAAGCAATGATTGAGAAGTGGGTCTATCGTTGCCCTAAAGACTTTAACGATGGAGGCCTAGCCTTGGGTAAACGGCAGTTAGTATCCGGAAAAAAAAAAAAAAAAATACTAAATGAACTGCGTATATATACCTAGGTATCTAGGGCTACGACTGCGAGCCTCACTTTGTTAACTCTTGGTAAACACTGCTCCACGGTTTATTTTTCCTGAAATGGGGATGACGTCCGAGGGGTAATATCAACTGATGCTGGCCTCAGGAAATTTTGAAAAGGACACTACGATGGAAGGCTTAAATGCTCAAATATTTCTTTTTCTTGCTACGCAAAATATTTGCATAGCAGTCTCTACTCTCGAAAGATTTAAGCGGCCTACTGGGCTACACCTTTGGTTTCGGAGCCGAACTCGCATTTTCTGTGGTTATATTGGAAGGCATAGCCTGGCCTGGTTCTTAACAATGGCATGCATAATAACTGCTCTTAATTAGTCGACTAGTCGAGGCGGGATGGTTTTACATGCAAGGCCATTCTTAAGATCTTGCTTATTATTGAGATTGAGAACTTGAAGTATGTCATCTAAGGTTGTTTGATAGCGCATGCGGGCCTTTAACCCGACGTTATCCTAACTATTCGAGTCACGCCTCTCCCCCAGCCGGCCCCGAAACTCGGGCACCACTCTCAAACCTCAATATCGTGATCAATCAACATATTCCATAAAAGCTGCCCCCGCAGCCGGGTAATATCAAAATTATTCTGTATAAACTTCCATCTGGCAATCACCTCCAACTATATGTGCATAGACGAGTACGAGTATCACTAACCATAAATTAGATCAAGGCTTCATGTATCAGTAGTGGACGGGAACGCCCATTTGTATACTCTATGGCCAGCTGATCGTAGGCAAGAAGTTTCCTTCCAGTGATCGATATGGATATACAACCAACCGAAGACAATCCGGAGTAACCACTGAAGTTGCTCCAGTTAACCACACGCTAGCCATTTGAAACATTAGAGCGGGATATTCGATATTCCCCTGCGTGGGGAAGGGATAGAATGCCCTGATTCTGACGTCTGGTACATGAATCCTGCGGACTAGCTATTCTACGTATTATTTATTCATAGCCGGCTTAGCCGACCTAAGTGGCTTTAGTCATCTAATGAGGGTTATCGACTATCATCTCAGCGCCTAGACTCAAAGCTTGAGCTTAAGGGATAGGAACCGGATCCCCCCATACTTTCGAATTGATTTTTCTCTCTCCACACTATAGACCTTTCATCATTCACGGCAGTTATGGCGAATCTTCTTCTGAATGCATCATTATATACTTGCATGCCCGCGTAGATTTTTACAACTACCGGCATATCAATTTATTCTATTATATTTATATTCTTTCTTGCGATCTCGGGTCCTTGCAGTTCTTAAATACCAACGTAATGATATCACAGTACCATGGCTTCAGTATCGACAACCGCATATTTCAGATTAACAGGTTTGATATTTCTGCTTTTCGGATTCAAGTATATGAGCTTTCGCGTCGATTATGTACCTTCATGAATTCACAGGCCAGTGTTCTAACGCCGAATACAGTAATTTCGACGACTATATCGCACACACCAGCACCTTCAAGCAGCATATTGTCTAATCGATTTACCGTTAGAGCAATCCTTACTATCTGGATCGACGCTACTTTAATCCGAAATTTACACCTCTTAGGGAGGCTTGCCAATTTGCAACGCAAAAAAATGCAACAGATTTCAATTCGGTTGCAACTGAGCTATGGTGTTGATATCAGGCCTTAAACTAACTAAAAGTCCAACAGGAAATGCTGCAACGAATGACGTTAAGAGAACGATACTATGAGATCTACTCTATGCTTTCACATAAGAAGGGATCTATATGTGGGTATAGTAATATATGCCTGATCAACCATTTACAACAACGAAAACACATTTCGCGTTTGGAGTTTAGTCTGTCTGGGTTCCGCGACTGGTCAATCCAGTTTTGATGGCTAGTAAACGGGAAACGTTAGCTATTTGCTTTAGGGTATATAAAAATATTTGTGAGTGGCTTACCATCGCAAGTTGCCTTAGCGTCGCCGAACAACATGCGGGTGTTGGGCATGTAGAACATCGGATTTGGAACATCAGCTAGTGTGAGTGAGCTTGTTAGCGTCTCAAATTTCACAAATTTAAGAATGGGGATGCTCTTACCGTATCCCGATGCCATGCCTCTCTTCATAACAATAACGGACTTAGCCTTGTAAGCGTCGATGATTGGCATACCAGCGATCGGACTGTTTGGACGAAGTGCGATCGGGTTAACAGTATCGTTTGCACCAATAACCAAGGCGAGATCAGTGTCTGGGAAATCTTCGTTGATCTCATCCATCTCGAGGACAATATCGTATGGTACGGATGCTTCGGCTAGGAGCACGTTGCATTGACCAGGCATACGTCCTGCTACAGGATGGATTGCGAATCGAACCTTGATTCCGCGGGCTTGAAGAACCTTGACAATTTCAGCAATTGGGTATTGGGCTTTGGCCATTGCCATTCCGTATCCGACGATCTATACATTTCGTGTTAGTGATATAATTTTATAGGTTGGGGTAGCGTTCTGCTTACAATGATGACACTTTCAGAGTTCAACAGGGCTTCGACAGTCTCGTCAACTGAAGTTTTGGTGATCACGCCTTCCATTTTGTGTTCTTCCTGCGCGATTGGGGCAATGCCTCCGAAAAGAACGTTGGTGATAGATCGGTTCATACCAACGCACATGATGTACGAAAGAATAGAACCGCTAACTCCGATGAGTGAACCAACTTTACAAAGTGTTAGCATGATTTTAAGACGAGGTTTCCTATATCACTTACCAGTCGTTAAAAGAGGATTGTCGAGCATGACACCCTCCGCCACGAGAGCAAATCCGGAGTAGGCATTAAGAACCTAGATTATAATTCCATTCGTTAACTCTCCGAAATGTTACGAATAATTCCTCCGGGTTTCATACCGTAATAACTACCGGCATATCCGCTCCTCCTATCGCCGCAGTAGTTGTGTAACCTTTCACAAACGATAGTAGTGCATTCACGGTCAGGCATGTTGCAGCTATACCTGGATTCCCGATCGCGGAGGTTGCAAAAAGCGCACCAGTAGCGATATTGGCTCCGAGTAGTCCTGAATTTATAGCATGTCTGCCCTTAAGGACTAACGGTTTTGAAGACATCTTGCCGGCAAGTTTTAAGAATGCAACAATTGAACCAGTGAATGTGACGCCACCTATATTTGGAGAACGAGGATGAGCCTAGTGTAATTGGTGTCGAGGGATGGCATAGAAGCTTACCAATGAGGACTCCTAGATATGCGGTGACAAGATGCGAAGTCGAGATATCATTGACATGGCTGAGGACAAGTCCGATACTCGTGAAAACGGCTGCAAGACCAACAACTGAATGAAGGGCTATATTTTGATATTAGTACGATATTTCTTTTGATAAGTTTGCGGTGAAAAGAGGTTTACCGGCAACAGTTTGGGGCAGCGAGGTTGGCGTGATCCTGAACCCAATGGCCGCACCCGCGATACCCCCAAGAGCGGCGAGGATTCCAAATTGAGTCAACGTTTGAGGTGAAAAGTCAAGCGACGAAAGAGCTGCTAGCACACCGACTGCGACACCAAGCATTCCGAGAATATTTCCCCGTCTAGCGCTGGCCTGGGAAGACAGTCCGGAAATAGAGGCGATACACAAGAGTGAGGATACAAGGTACCCTGCAGTGGGAAGGCCGTCGATCGCGAGGCCCCCAAGTCCGGAGGCGACGAAAGCAGCACCGAATACACCGGCGGGGATTGACCAAAGGTAGCCATATTCTGGTGGGTCAGTTGGTCGTTTGAACATATCTAACATGCGTTTTGTGATCACAAAACCACCAGAGACGTTGACGAAAGCTAGAGCAACCGATACTGCGCCAAGCAATTGAGGGAATGTTCCTGGGAAGTAGCCGCCTCCCATGAGGAAGAAGCCTCCAACACCAACCATACCAGAGATTGCATTTGTGACACTCATAAGAGGTGAATGAAGAGCTGGTTGGACGCCCCAGACTGCTCTGTACCCCACAAGACCCGCGAGACCAAAGGTAAAAATGTTACTCATGAAGATGGGGGAAGTCAATTTTCCGAGCGCCAAAAGTCCACCGAGCCCACCCGTAGCAACAGCAACTTCTTGGGTTGTCTTTTGCCATGGCGTTATTTCAAGTGTCTGGGTCGCTTTGTCGTCAACTTTTGGTTTAACTGGTGGGGGAGGTGGGATTGGGCGTGGAGCAGTGGGCAAGATAGATCCGTTCTGGGTCACGATTGAACCCCGAACGACTTCGTCATTAAGGTCTACAGCGAACGATTTCCCTTCGGCACCTTCCATAGAAAGCAAAAACTTAGTAATATTGTTGCCATAGAGAGTCGAAGATTGAGTTGGGAGCCTGGATGGGAGGTCGGTATAGCCAATGATGTGTACGTCGTGCTTAGTGACAATTTCGCCTGGTTTGGTCAAAGTTACGTTTCCACCAGATTCAGCAGCAAGGTCGACGATTACGGAACCGGGTTTCATGTCTGCTACCATTTCCTCAGTGATCAATCGAGGAGCAGGTTTTCCGGGGATGAGAGCAGTGGTAATAATGATATCAACTTCCTTGGCTATATTTCAGATGAGGAGATTAGATTGGCATCATAAGTAGTAGATTTCCGGCTTAGAGGACCAACCTTGCTGATGGAAGAGTTTCATTTCAGCCTCGATAAATTCTTTAGACATGACCTTTGCGTATCCGCCACCTCCTTCACCGGATTCTTCAAAGTCGACACGGATTGGCTCAGCACCGAGAGATTGTACTTGTTCGAGAGCAGCCTCGCGAGTATCGAAACCTCGAACAATGGCGCCCATACGACGAGCGGTCACAATAGCTGAAAGACCAGCTACTCCGGCACCGATTACGAGAACCTTACAGGGAGGGATTTTTCCGGCGGCAGTGACTTGTCCGGTAAAGAAACGTCCGAAGTGGTTTGAAGCTTCCAAGACGGCCTTGTAGCCGGCGATATTTGCCATGGAGCTCAGTGCATCGAAGGCCTGGGCCCTAGAGATTCTAGGAATCATGTCCATAGCAAAAGACGTAGTCCCTTGGTTCGCTAAAGCTTCAACCAGGGGTTTATTAATGGCAGGACTAACGAAAGAGATAAGAGTAGACCCGCGACGAAGATTCGGAACTTCCGTATCAAGATTGGGAGCCCGAACTTTGAGCAAGATATCACTTTCGGACCAGACCGATTTGCGATCTCCGACTGTAGCACCAGCAGCTTCGTAGGCATGATCAGAGAAGCTAGATTCGGCACCAGCCCCTTTCTCGATTATGACCTTTTTGAAGCCTTTCTTGCGGAGTTGGGCCACATTTTGAGGAGCTATGGCGACACGGCGCTCATTAGGAAAGGTTTCGAGAGGAATCCCAATGGTCAAGTTTGAGTAAGGTGTTCCAGCAGGCTTTGTAATCTCGGTAGAGTTTCTCGGAGCCGAAGTGGAGAAAACACTGGTTTGGTTTCCATTATGACCGGGTCGGAGAGATACAAGTCTATGACTGGCATATCCACTGCACGAGACCAGCCGGGTGGAAGGCACTTTATCGATTTAAATGTCGTACAATTAGCATATACATCCTATGCATGCTGCACATAATACACCGGTCAATCTCGAAAGCGGGGAACATACACAATCCGGAAGAGAGGACGGCCTTCATTTTGGTGGCCGTGCCAAAGTATGGCGGGCCAACAGTCAGAATCATCGTGTAGATGTGTGTTGCTGCCTCGGGCCGGGATTACATCCCACGCAAACAACCTCGCTACTACTGGGGTAGTAAATATGGAGATGAGGTTTCTTGCATCTGCAGATTAAATAGAATCCTCTTCTGTGGATAGAGTGTCCTGTCGAACGTGTGTATTGTATCAAGTAAGTCCAAGTTCTTTGGCGCAGCTGCGCATGTGTCTCTGTGAGGGAGTTAAGTTATGCCGGATCGAAGGTAAGGTAATGTTAGATTGGAACCACACCAAAGCGCGGGTTAGCTGCATTTCCGCCGACCCCTCAATTCCGCCAGCAATGAGGAGTATCGTTATACAAACCGGCCAGATACAATCGCTCAAACGGTCGAATCGCCATGGGGGTCCAATCTAATCTGGGGCCCCGCACGGCGTTGGCTCATCCGGCCGTTGCTCTTTCCTCATCCATCGAACCAGTGTCTTGATTCCCCACAGCCCTCCACGGCAAAACATGGCAGACCTGGTCATATGCATGCCTGCTTCTTCGCGCCGCCTCTGGATTAGGCCGGGGTACATACCTATTTTAACAGCCTGGCCAGCTGATTCAGATGTTCGGATTTCGGGCCAGGATTGCAGCTGGTTCGTCGACATGCCGCGTGAGGCAAGGTATGGCAGCCTCTATAACTGAGTAACAAAACTGCCACTGAGCATGATCACAGCACCGTTTTAGTGAACCACCATGGCTTTGAGTCTAAAATTTTAAACATCAGAGCACGGTTTTTAATTTTAATTTCTGTTTTTTCCCTTTTCTGCGAACTAAACTCCTGATTTGTTAATAGTCTATGTCTTGGGTACATGTACACATGGCTGCCAAAGCCTCTTTATACGCATACCCGCAGTTTGATTACTGGATACATCTTCTTTACGCGAGGCCGGTAAAAGGAAGAAACGCGTAAACTACTTTTGAATGCAATTTCGCTATTGATATATCGATACTGTTCCTCCAGACTATCGACACTACGTCATTAGGTCTTGCACTTGGTGTGGTGGTGGCAGTGCAGAGACGAGAAGTGGCGTTCGAATCGTTTGTCACTGTGGCGGGTAACGCGGAATCCCTAATCCCAAACCAAGCTCGTCAGAGTCCCTATATGCATAGTACATATGAATAACCTCCTCGGCGTATGAAGTTTGTGAATAACTGGACTATATCTTTGAGTTGATGCTAAAACGGCAATCGGCAGCTCGCCATAGATCCGAGTAAATATAATTTTGCAACAATGAGATTGGCTTTCCAAGAGGCCCCAGAATATTTAACCCTGGTTTGTAGATTTCTTTCTAAACATATTAGGGAAAACTTAAGAGTTAGTATTTGTAGATATGAGATCTTCAGGCTTATGTAATTGATCTTGCTAGGAGTAAAGCTTCTCTCACAGATTTTGGAGGGCAGAGGTTGATAGTAGTGACAAGGCAACTAGGCAAAGGTTAGTATGTACATGTGTGCTGCAGCCAAGTTTGCAAAGTTTGCGGTGTTCCTGATATCATGATGCCATGTTGCACCTACAAAGACAAGATGGCGCTATTTACAACGACCTTCCAACACGTTCCATTCCCGGTCGGTTTCGTACCGGAACTGCGGACTACGCGGAAGGCGAGCTTTACGGAATTGGAGATGTTCACACTACAATCCTCAACGGGGATACAAAGGATGTCTCAACTGGTATGGCGGGTTCAGTAGGGGTGTACTGCGGCGTAGACTTGTTCGCTAGAGTGAACGATTATTTACCTGCTTACACTGACGATGATATCGATATCCCATGTTTGGCTTCGTGGTCCATCCTACGGATATAAACAGGGTACATGTTCTTTTTAGAGAGGTCAAGTAGCCGTCCTCGAAAATGCGATGAGTACACTTGGTATGGTGAAATGAGAGTAAGGGCTCATGTACATCCTGTCACCCGGAGCCCGGTGAAGTTCAAGGAACCCTTTGAGAAGGGAGATATCGTAGGCAAGGTGGGAGGCTATGATGGTGGCTACGTTGCTTCTTCCGAGTAGCGCTCTCTATAATGTAATTTGTTAACCGCAACTTCATATTTTTGTACGATATTATTCACTGCATCAATGTTATTTTGGCCTTTATTTTCATCTGTTGTATTGCGCCAAATCCATGTGGTCTCGTCGAGTTCATGATATATTTCGTGTCAATCCGCTGTGTTGATACTGTTGTACTTCTCTTTTGGGACTCTGGTCGCAACACGCGATCTGGTCCGGTGCCAGATGGCTGATCGTGATCGGTTCGTAAACCGCACCTACTGGGCTCGAGACTATGAATGGGATGTGAACGAGTAACAAAATGGGATTCGGGATAGCTAGGAAAGGTTAGCTGTAGCTGCTTTGTAGATGTGGCAAACGGTATACGTATACGTATACGCGGTGCTAAGCATGAAGCTAAGTGCCGTACCTTGCGGCTTAAGCAGGTCAAACGTTATAAAGTGGATCTTGCATTACGTACATTTCTTGATATTCGCTCGAAGTTCGAGTAACATACCATATTCATATTCTGCGACATCTCCGCGCCGCCCAACAAACTACTTCGAAGATACAAACCTCCTGTACCGGCGGCCTGTTCACCTGCTCGTGCCACTAAGAGACACATTCCTTGAGCCGACTGCACTGACAACCCCAACACAAATCTGTGGCTTGCTACAACCCTTTTCTCAACTACATCATCGACTCGAGCTATCGACTTTGTAAATGCCAAGTTGTCGAGATACCGTCAGCAATTAGTCGCGACCATCGGAGCTATCCACCGCGTTGAGAGGGCGTAATGTCCTTCGCTGGCGAAGGGTCGCGCAGCGCTGCGGGGAATCACACAAATGCCCGACTCAGCCCGATGCACCTGGTCTCCGACGACACAACGGAGATTTTCGAGGATCCCGATGCTGGCCCGAGTCGCCATATGCTGGACAATAAACCGGGGTTTCTGGACTGGTCCACAGAAGCTCCCGGGCAGAGAGCCGCATACGATGATCTTACTGCGATAGGTGCTCTATAAACTCGTTACAGCCTTCCGCCGAATGGAACTATTGACGTTGGATGCGTACAGACTGGATTCACGAATATACGATTGAACAGCTACGGTTACGGATTCTTCGCAGTGGAGGTGGGATAACAACATATTTTAGGGTGCTAGCAGACGCCAGCCAAGCCTGGATAGTGCTTATACTCGCTGGTTTGGCTGTCGGGTTTATTGCTGCTGCGATAGACATTGCTGGAACTTGGCTGGCTGATATAAAAAATGGAGTTTGCACAACGTCCTTTTATCTCAGTCATTCATCTTGCTGCTGGGGGCTTCAATGTCCGTATTCGGATCCTAGAACCTGCGAGAACCCTGCTAATCTTTTGGTAGCAACGGAACAATGTAAAGATTGGGTTACATGGGGGCATCTATTTCACGTCGGGCCTAAGGGTGGAATATATGTTGTACAATATCTAATGTTCATACTATTTTCCGTAAGCTCACCTTCGCCCGTCACTGGGAATTCAGTATACTGATGCGGTGACAGATCACATTTGCTCTATCTGCGTGCTTCTTGGTTCTACAATATGCTCCGTATTCCCGCCAAAGCGGTATTCCCGAGATCAAAACTGTGCTAGGTGGCTTCGTTATTAGACGTTTTATGGGCGGATGGACCTTGCTCATTAAATCACTCGGTTTGGTAGGTCGCGGATTGGTGATATTATTGGTGATCCAAACTAACAACTAGGTAGTGCCTGTCAGTCGCATCAGGCCTATGGCTTGGGAAAGAAGGCCCCTTGGTACACGTGGCTTGCAGCTGTGCCAATCTCCTCATGAAGCCATTCCATTCCATAAGTCGGAATGAAGCTCGTAAGCGAGAGATTCTGTCCGCGGCTGCAGCTGCAGGGATATCGGTCGCTTTCGGGTCTCCGATTGGGGGCGTGCTATTCAGTCTAGAGCAAGTTTCATACTACTTCCCGGACAAGACTATGTGGCAGAGTTTTGTCTGTGCTATGGTGGCGGCTGTTACACTACAGGTTAGGTTCGAGGCTCCTCATCTGATTCGTGCTAGAGCTAACGAATAGAATTAGTTTATGAACCCATTCAGAACGGAAAAGCTTGTCATGTACCAGGTTATATTCACTAGAGGGTGGCATGATTTCGAACTAATCCCCTTCTGTGTTTTGGGGATTATGGGGGTGAGTACTGGAAGAAACCGTTGGAATGTGATCAAGTTTAACGAACGAGTACATTCGTAGGGACTCTATGGCGGTCTTTTTATTAAAGTCAACATCTTTATAGCGAAACTCCGCAGGAGGACATGGGTGCAATCTTACCCAGTCCTCGAGGTCCTCGTCGTTGCTTTTGCGTCCGCCTTGATCAACTATCCAAATGTATTCATGAGAGTTCAGGTATCTGAACTCGTAGCCAATCTCTTCCAAGAGTGTAGTGCTACGAATGATGACATCTTGGACATCTGCCAGTATGTTCTTCCTCATAGTTTATTATTCGTTCGGTACTGACGCTGCGACTAGAGATGGGAAGACTGCCGGTCCGGTGTCATTACTGGTCCTAGCCTCCGTATTAGGGATGATACTGGCCTCTTTCACATTTGGGCTGCAGATCCCCGCAGGAATTTTGCTCCCGTCTATGGGAATTGGCGCCTTGTATGGACGAGCTATGGGTATGGTTATCCAAGTCTGGCAGAGAAACAACCCTACAGCATGGATGTTGAGGTCCTGTGAACCGGATGTCCAATGTATTACCCCTGGTGTCTACGCGATCGTAGGAGCCGCGTCAGCTGTTGGGGGGGTGACTCGAATGACTGGTAAGTAGGGCGATTCGGGTTTTTATATCTACAAGTATCTGACAGGACTCAATAGTTTCGATCGTGGTCATTATGTTCGAGCTGACTGGAGCTCTCACTTATGTACTGCCAATCATGGTGGCGGTACTAATTAGCAAATGGGTTGGAGACGCATTTGATCGCAAGGGGATTTATGAGGCGTGGATAAATTTTCAGGAATACCCATTTCTAGATAACCGTGAGGAACCGGTCCCCGATCTACTGGTTTCGCAAGTTATGACAAGGCTTGAGGATACTGTTGTGATTGAGGCCACCGGGCACA
This sequence comes from Arthrobotrys megalospora, assembly GCA_036971655.1. Taxonomy (NCBI): domain Eukaryota; kingdom Fungi; phylum Ascomycota; class Orbiliomycetes; order Orbiliales; family Orbiliaceae; genus Arthrobotrys; species Arthrobotrys megalospora. The sequence goes on from JAVHJN010000013.1 coordinate 1,509,649, forward strand.
CGATTGCTTCATTAGGTATAATTGATCCGGGAGTTTCTACTTGCTACACTAGGGTGGTTACTAACGAGTTAATGCGTTAGACGACTTGCTTCACACCCAGCCCTATAAGGGATTTCCTGTCGTGGCGGACGCTAGGGACGCCTTGCTTTTAGGTTACATTTCTAGAACCGAGCTTCGATACGCTATCGATAAGGCTAGGAATCTACCTCGAACAACGGAATGTCACTTCGGGGGTTCGGCTTTGATTGGAACTGTGTCTGAGAATTCTCTGGATATGCGGCCGTGGATGGACCATACGCCCATGACGTTACCAGCGAGAAGTTCCTTAATGCTTGCAACATCGCTGTTCCAAGATCTTGGGCTGAGGTACCTGCTGTTCCAATATCATGGACAGTTGCAGGGACTGATGACGAAGAAGGATGCCTGGTTCATCCTGAATTCGGTGAAGGACGAGAAGAGGTTTGTGCATGCGACGAGGGATAGGTTCGCAGGAGATATAGGTTCCACGAACCCGATAGCCTCGAGTTGAGGGGGCAGGTGTTTTGCAGTTTCTGTTGGTTGATAACTATAGACAGGTGCATGATGCATATTCACTAACTACTTACTTCAGTAAGTATGTATTTATGGCGAGCGGTTTAATTTTGTGACTTATGGCGGAGTATCGACTTGACCACCGGGTCAAAGCGTCGACGCTGTCCGCGACAGTATAGAAATATTTACTATTTGTATGCCCAAGTACCCGGGTATCCTGCTACATAATTAAGTACTCCGCATCCTCCACCGAATAGTGACACCGACCTGGCGGGCACATAACGCCGCCCTGAAGCGAACTGGGGCTAGCAGCTCCGCACTATGGCGCCGTTAAGGCCGTCGTTAAAACCGCCTTCGGTTCTGGAACCTGCAAGGACGGCGTGGAATGGCCACTAAATATCGGGCGGCCGGCATGCAGAGAAACCTACCCCTGGCCTTGCTGGTGCTGAAATGGCCATAGTGCCGCTGCTGCTGCTAAAATAGAATACATGCAGTACATACATACCGACTGGACTGTGACTAAGCCATGTGAAGTAGTTCAGGAATCTCTGCATGAAACGATTTTCTGATCCTGTATTGTACTCAGACCACTCCTCTTCTCCTTCTTACCTCTGCTCTGAATAATTTGCTCCGCAAACCACCGAAAGCTCTAAGGGAACAACGATAATCGTCTAGCTCCTCATCCAAGAGGAAAACCAGGGACTCTGTTCTCTGTAGCCGTGTCGGAAGGTCGGTCAAGTTTGTCCTGTTTGCCTGCCTCCTTTGCATGCTCTTGCTGAGGGGAGGTGTTTTACCTACTTGGGTTTTTTGCCTCAGAAAAAATTTGTAGCAGCTAACACACCACCTGGCCATCCACAGAACCTCTCTCCATCCCATCTACACTCCACTCCACTCAACCGCCAGTAGAACAGATAAATCCAAACTGCAGGTTCCCCACCAGCGCTCACTTGCATCCTCGGTCGATACTCCTACCGTCGTCTAGACTGTGAAAGAGATACTGAGAGAAGGATTAAACCTCGGGTGTTTTTTCTCTCCTCTTTCTCAGCACCACCACCCAAGAAACCCTCACCAGAACCAAGCGGGGACTTCTCTGTCCACGAAGATTGTTCATGCATTTGCACCCAAGGACCTTTTCATCACCATCATTTTGCAATTCCAGTTGGAATCCGACCAAGACTTGTCGGAAGCGTTTGCAGATTTTTTGTAGTGGTTAAAGGAGCCTTTACACTTTTGAACAACCAAAATCCCCACTTTACCGGCAGCCTCGTTTTCGGCAGCAGTATACGGATACTTCACGATTTCTATCGAAGTAAGTTTTTTCTACCTCCCTTGGGGCTGGACTATTCGTCCAGCCGGTTACACAATTGCTGTATCAGGCAGTGGCTTACCATCCTTCGCCCTAGGTGTCTCGCATGTCATCTTGGATTGCTAGAGTTATCATTCCTATACGAACCAAACCTCTTTTACGTACCTGATAATCCTATATTTATACCGTCAAGATGGCTGTAAGTTACAACGACACCTTGTGGTGGGGGGCGATATTGTTATTAGTAATGGAAATACTAATCCGGATGTTTCTCGCAGACTGTGAATATCAGACGGGATGTCACCGACCCTTTTTACCGTTACAAAATGGAGAAGCTCCAATCTAAGGTACGCAAAATCCTTCACTCTGTTGACTCGACCAAATCTGTAGAGTGTCAGCGACTAACTTATATTATAGATTGAGGGCAAAGGTAACGGTATCAAGAGCGTCATTGTCAACCTCCCGAGCGTTGCCAACTCCTTGGCCCGCCCTCCCATCTATGTCGTCAAGTATTTCGGGTTCGAACTTGGTGCTCAGACCAACGCCGGCGGCGATGACCGCTGGATAATAAACGGCGCTCACGAGGCCACGAAGCTTCAGGAATTGCTGGATGGTTTTATCACCAAGTTCGTCCTCTGCAAGGAATGCCTGAACCCAGAAACCGATCTTTCGATCAGCAAGGACCAAAACATCATTCGAAACTGCAAGGCCTGCGGCCAACGCACCAAGGTCGACGCACGCCTCAAGCTTTCTGGTTACATTCTGAAGAACCCACCACAGAAGGACAAGAAGGACAAAAAGGACAAAAAGGAGAAGAGGAAAGCTAAGGCTAACGGCGAGGAAAACAAGGAGGCTAGCAACTCCGAAGAAGAAGCCGGCAAGAATGGAAACGGTCATGTCGTTCCAACTTCCAATCTTGACCAATACAACGCCGAAGCCGGATCTGACGACGAGTTTACTCGTGGTATCACCGACGCTGCCAAGGATATCACCGGTACTGGTGATGGTGCCGACGCTTTCACCATTGATACCTCCGAGAAGGCTATGAAGGAGCGTCAGAAGAACGAGCTCACCAGCGCCGTCGAGAAATTGACGATGGGTGGCGACGACGACGAGGAAGACGATGGTGGAAATGGCCCATACGATCAATTCGCCACCTGGTTCGAGGATCAAGCTAAGGACCTTGGAGGTGTCGCCAAGGTCGACGATATCGAGATCTACAAGAAGCTTTCGGAGCTTGGCCTCGACCGCAAGCATAAGACGCTCCAAGTTCTTGCCCAGACACTCTTCGACGCAGATGTTGCCAAGCAGATCAATCCAAGGGCTGGGTTGCTCAAGAAGCTTGTCATCAGCGAACGACATGAAAAAGCCTTCCTGGGTGGAATTGAGCGTTTGGTTGGAAAGCAATTCCCCAAATTGATCTCCACCATGCCAAACATCCTCCTTCCGATCTATGACAAGGAGATCGTCAGTGAGGATGCCATCCTCAAGTGGGGAGCCAAGGCGACTAAGCGATATGTTGATACGGCTACTAGCAAGAAGGTCAAGGCTGCATCTGAGCCTTTCTTGACCTGGCTCCAACAGGCTGAGGAAGATGAGAGTGACGACGATGAAGAAGAAGATGACGAATAAAGGACAAAAACGTCAAATTCGTTAAGAAAGTGTGGAGGAAACCATCAGATTGCCAGTGTCTTTTTGTACCTTTACCAAACGTTTCTTACCCAAACGTTTGTCTTGCCTCATTAGTCTTCTTGGGGTCGTGATTTCTTCGGCAAACTCAGTGTCTTTTTGATAACTTTGATTGCTGTAATCGCGTGGACTCTTATTCTTCTTACTTCTTTTCTTTAAATGATTTTTCTATGCATGGAAATTAATTATTTCACACACAAGCTCACTCGTTCAACGTACAGATGCTAAATGAAACCAAAAACTTTTGAAATTGAACACTATCAGTATGCAGGTAACGCCGTAACCATCTAAATCTATCTAATATACAAAAAACCTCTAAACCTTTAATTACTTGCCTCTGCTGCCTGTGAAAACCATTGACGTAGCGCTGTCGAAAGCATTCCCGGAAGGTCCTCAATCCGGCGAATTATCAAGTAATAGTTGAACGGGAATGTGTCCATGTATCTCTTGACCTGTAGCTTTGGCCCCTTTCCATCCCCCTGGTCCGTAAATGTTGCTTCCTTCATGTCCAAGATAGAAGAGCCCTTGGATGCATTTGCGTCCCCACTTATTGCGCCGCCGGTGGCATCGATAATCACAAATATCAGTACAATCTTCTCAAAGTGCGCCAGTCTGACTAGTCGCTGGATCTCCTGGTGGTCCTCGCAGATACCATCCGAGATTATGAGCTCCAGTTGCCACAAATCAGATTGCGAGTTAGATTGCCTTGCTTCGCGGAACAACTTGATCGATGTATCGACCAGTGACCTCATATTTGTCTTCGTTTGTCCGAAAGTCAATCCCGCGAAGACGTTGGCGCCAGCTTGCGCCGTAAACGGCTGTTCGAATGGATGCACAAGCTTAGTAGATTCTCCAAACGAAACCATGGATATCTGCCCAACTTCGAGATGGGATAACGCCCTAGCCACCAATGCGATCGACTCGAACGTAAGCTCTATACAACGACTCTCGGACATAGATTTGGAATCATCAAGCGCGATCATGACTTGATATTGACGCTTCGAAGGCTTTGTGCGACGCATCCAGATCTTGTCCTTCTTGTAGTCTGAAGCGATATATGGAATGATACGCTTCATGTTGAGTCGTTTGCCGGTGCGGTAGTCCCCGCGAAGTTTGGTGGATAGTGTGGGTTCAAGGATTAGGCGTAATTGCTCGGTAAGGCTGAGGGAGAGGACCCTGGTTTTGTTTTCGTAGAGTTGCCAGAGGGAGTGTGCTTCTTCATTGTAGGTTAATAGAGTAGCGGTAGGTTCTAGAACGGTTGGATCTTCAGCCGTGTCGTCATCCAAGTCCATGTCGACGTCCAATGGCTCCGAATTGTCGTTCTTAGAGTCGCCAATGAGTCGTGGGACATCAACCTCCATGGCGGCCTCAGGATCGTCCTTTGCATCTGCAGCGGCATTGGGTGCGGTATCCTCGGTTTCTTGGGGCCCTTCTTGGAACGCTCCTTGCTCGTCGACTGGCTTCCCATCTGTTCCTTCCACATTGCTGTTGTCTCCGACTTCCTCATCACCCTCCCCGGTTGGTTGTTCGGCTTGTTCGGGTGCAGAGTCTATAACCATTGATTCATCTATGGCATGTGCTTCTTCAGCGGCAGCGGCGCCTAAAGCTTGAGCTGCTGGTTGTTTATTGTCCTCACCAACATGCTCAAACTGGGATTGCTTCTGTTCCTATCGCCATGTTAGTGGGTTTAAGTATTCCAAAAAGTGCAATAGATCATACCTCTAGATTTTGGACATCATCTTTGGGTCCTTGGCTTGTTTCAGAGTTAAGGATATCCATGGGGGTACGATGGACCTTTTCTAGCAAATCACCCAACTTCTTCAACCCATTTTCCACCTTTTGTTCATTTGGCTGCATCTCGCTTTGGCCTTGTCCTGCGCGATATTCGGCTTTCCCAGAATCTCCTTTCCCGTCTACAGCATTAGAAGCGGAGTTATCTTTCCCGGTATCATTTTGATTATCCATCTCCATGTTGTCTTGAGCTGAAGTTGGATCTAAGTTGTCATTGTCAATGTCATCGGATGAACTTGCTGCTGCTGCCTTCGCATCTTGTGGGATAGTTGAACCGTTTTGTGCATCCTCGATAGAGTCTTCGGTGGGTTTTTGAAGCGGCTCTTCACCTTCTTCTTCCTCGGGGCCTTTCTCTTTCTCTTCAGTATCGGACTCTGCTGCTTCATCTAACTCGTCCGCCATCTTAGCATCGTAATCACCCATTTCTTCATCCTCTTCATCATCCTCGTTCTGGCGATCAAGATCTGTCTTGTCGAGAGGCTTATCTAGTGGATCATCCTCTCCTTCTTCACCCTCAGATAAATCCCCTTCCTCTTCGTCTCCTTTCTCATCCATTTCGTCGAGATTAAAATCATCGGATATGTCGAGTCTTTCAACTTCTGGGATATGCTCGTTCAGATTGTCCGCGTTTTTGTTCTCCACAGCATCCGACTCGTCTTCCGCTGAGGCTTCCGAAGCGGCATCGGCATCGTCGTCGAGTTCCATTTCCTTGTTCTCGAGGTTTTTGGCATCCTTCGGCTTCTCATCCTTCTTCGACTTTTCCTGGTTAGATGTTGCGTTTTCCTCTTGTTTCCCGTCCCCGCCTGCGTCAACCTCTTCTTTAGGCTCTTCGGCTGGGTTATCCCAGAAGTCTTTGTCCAACGAATCAAGTCCGTGGCTATCATCAACCTTACCCATTTCATCTGTTGCATCCTCTTCTTCGCCCTCCTCTCCATCCCCTTCTTGATCGGACTTCTCGTCACCAGATTCCGACATACCATCGATATCCTCATTCTCAACTGCATTTTCCTGGGCATCATACTCTTTCGATTGTCCTTCCTCCTTTTGATTAGCGAGCTCCGACAAATCTTCGTCTGGCGCGATATCATTGCTGATGTCCTCCTCGCCCTCTCCGTCGCCGAGGCCAGTGCCACTTTCAACTTGACCAGGTCCACCAGCTTCTGTAGAGCCATCTGATGGAGCACAGAATCCATTCGTCCCGATACTTATGACAAAGTTGGAAAGAATATGTGTGAGTCTACAAATACCCCGATGGAAATCCAGACGTTTTAGAAGTTCTCGGCGGCAGATGCTTTCATATTCGATTATTATCGGTAACATTAAACGTAAGAGTGAACGAAGGGCAGCTGGGTTCTCTGCCATCGCTTCGCGCAATTTTGGACCGAGAGATTCTAGTTGATTAGCGATTGCCGCAGAACCAGAGGAGGCATGGGATGCGAGGAGCTTCTCATGTTCGAGGAGTATGGTCTTTTCCGAGCCGCCGACTTTCTTTGCGAGATTCTCGTCGGGCACCTCTGGCTGCAGCTGCGCGAGGATCGTGTCGCAGAGGTTTCGTATATCATTATCAATAGTGTTAATCGCTGCCGTGAGATGGACTGCACCATCCCCATTTGTCACAAAGTCTTGCTGATCGATGGTAATCCAAGGTTGGAGATAGTTAACAATATGTCGGAGTCTGACATCTGCATTCCCTAATGTGATGAACTCCCTTTGCATCTCCTTTAGTCCTTCGGTTATTTGCCTGATCGTAGTATTTTTCTGCGGTATGGTGATAACTGGGAACGTCTTTGGACAGGCTGCTAGAGACTCGGATGACTGAGCAACCCATTGCTTCCATTTCAGAAGTATCACTTGCAACTCGTTATAGTGATCACCAGGGACAAATTTGGCCTCGGCTTCAACTACTTTAAGGGCAAACTGAATGTTCGCTTCGATCCAGCCTAGGTGTTGAGTTATTGCCTTGGGTTCTGATACGGCACACATAGTAACTGAAACTGGCGCCTCAGCATTTTGGCTTTCGCATAAAACCAGCAGATACCCGATGAGTTCTTCCAGATGGTGGAAAGTTGACAGATGAGATGCAAGAGTCTTTCTCTGATTAACAACCATAGAAAGGCCGTGCTCGAAGTACTTGGCCCCTCGAACAAAATCAGGCACTGGTACATCCGCGGGTATGTTCATCATAACTCCTCGAGTTTTAGACAAATTGTCAAGCGTGGCGACGAAGATGTCATCGATTTCTCCAACCCTTGCTTGGAAAGATTTGCCTTCGAATGCCGGGCTTAATCCTAAGATTTGTTCCGTCGAGGACTGCCCCGCAAGTTCCTTCTGACTGAGGTTCGACTTGAATCCCATCTGGCGAAGAGATTTGAGAGCTTCACTGACAGCTTTGCGTTTGGCGTCTTGGAGTCTTCGAACCTCGACAGTGTTCTCCTTTGTCAATTTCGATGGGGTGGCGTCTCGAAGTTCCTGGGCACGTTGTAGAACATGGTCCGAGAATTGGTCAACGAGAGAATATGCGGATTGGCTATGTGCTGCGGAACTAAACATTTGTTGCATTTTGGTTATCGTTGACAAGATGTTAGAATGTCTTGCTGGTCGTGATTCCCAGCCAGATATGGATGTCGCGCAGACGACCCTATCCGCATCAGATGCCTGCTCAAGGAGCCGGGAAGGCATTACCAACGAGGAAGTTTCAAGTTTGCTCAAATCAGCCACCTTCGCTACTACGGAAATCGAAGTTGAAAGAATAGACCTGTATTTCTTGACAACTTTGTAAAGTTGGTAATGGGACCTGCGAGTCGATTCTTTCAGAGCGTTGACGTTGGTATCTTTCCATGATGCCAAGAGAATTATTTCTCTCATATCCTTTTCGAGTTTGATCCTCTCTGCAGCAATATGTTCTGTACCAGCTTTCAGGTATTGGAGATGGAGTTGGTAGACGTTCTGAACTGTACTCTTGAGCTCCTGGGCATGATTTGAAGGGCTGTAATCGAGTTGTCTCGCAACTCCCTTGATCAAATCGAGCCTACTTTGAAATTCCCCAATGGTTGACTGTCTGAGGAAAGTGTTCAAAGTTTCTGCGAGGGTAACCCTGATGCTAGAGATATCGTTTTCTTCAACATCAACTGCGGTTTTGACGGCTTTGTAGATGTGGAACCACCATGTGGATGCCCGGTTTCGGGAAGATGTTTCCTCCTGGGTGAACAAGCTGGACCAAGTCTGTAACTCTAGTTTTCTCCAACCGACGATAAGGTTGGTCAAATTTTCTTGGTAGGAGGTCAAAGCATATTCCTTGCTCGCCACTTGCTCCCACTGGTGGACCGCAGCGTGTAGTCCCTCCAACTTAGCTAGGACACTATTTACTGGTGTTTTGAGCGGCAGCTGCAGTGTCTCCACAGCCCTATCATTGATATCTCTGAGAATATCGTTCTCGGGCCAAAGAGTTATCAGATCCATAATCCTGGCCTTTATGCTAGTGAGAAGCTCAGTGATCTTTCTAATTTCTGTAGGATTTTCGTCTTTGTAAAAGTTAAACGAGGTTATAGACGACCTGTTGAGCCAGGTCTCGGCATCCGATATGTCCAGCGCCATCGAAGGAACAAAACTTCCCATGTCTTCCGGGGCGATGTAGATAATCTCCTCGGACTTTTTCATCTGGCTTCCGAAATCCCGTTGGAGAGATGTGATATCAATGTTGTCCGCTGAGGAACCAAGGAATATGGCCGCATGTAATTGAGAAACCTGGCTCGCTAATGCCTGGACGTCCAAGTTGTTCTTCGACTTTGGTGCTTCTTCCTTCGGAGTTCCTTCAGAAAACATCTCCGCGACTCCAGCTTCATCGTCGTCAGGATCAACAACTTCGAGGCCCTTGAAATGATACATCTTGGTAGCCTCCTCTCGTTCACGAGCATCGTCGCGCTCCTTCCTTTCCCAGAGTTTGAGGATGCGGGCAAAAGTAGTGTCAAGGAGCTTGAACTCTGCACCTGTGAAGGAAGCCAAACCCTCGATTCTAGCCCGAAGTGCCAAAACCCTCAACGATCGAAGCTCGGGTTCGCTTGTCTTCGAAGTTCTGGAACCCAGTCTCTCGGAAATGGTTGCGGGGGAGAGAGTGTTTGGTGTAAAAATATAGTGTGAACCATCTTTTCTTGGTGAATCGGCTTCGCAAGCGATAAGGATTCCGAGCTCCAGTGCTGATGCAAACTCCGCAACAATAACCGTTATATCCTCAAAGGCGTCGTCCTGGATCGCAAGTTGTTGAAGAATCTGTCTAACGTTTTCCCGGATCGCTTGGCCGGCAGCGGCAACATCTGAGTGACCAGAAGCAAGATTTTTAACAAACCGTTGAACCTGCTGTCCATTGACTAGGCTGACCGTTCGCTGGAGAAGATGGCGCAAAGGCTCGAAATTAGACTGTTGGGAACGTTGAAACAACGAGATACTGTTGTCCCAAGTTGCGGCCTGGATTTTTTGCTTTAGGCGTCGCGTCCGTGCATTATCTCGAGATCCGTTCAGCGTTTCTGTAACCACCTCTAGACTAGAGAGTTCTGTCTGTAGACTCTGTTGCCTGTGTAAGAAAAGCTGGTAGTTCAGCCGCTCTTGTAGCGCGGGATCATATGGGTGTGCGGGGACGAGGAGCTTCAGGCAACCAATAGCATATTGGATCCATGCTAAACCACGATTTCTACTTTCTGCCCCATCTTTCTTCTCTGTTTGTAGAAGTGCCTTAAGGGACGGAACTAGGTAGTTTGAAACTATGATAGTCCATCTCTCGTCCGAGCTTTGGTTTCCGGCCGCGAGGAGCTTCAGTAGAGATTCCGCCGAGTATGATGTATCAGGCAGTGCTAAGAGGCCGTTTCCTGAAAAGAGGTCCTTGTGGAGATGACAAATCTAAATATGATAAGTCATCGTTCAAGAGAATTGAGAGTAACTTTGGTGTATCCACTTACAGAAGAGAGTTTGCTTAGAAGAAGGCTGTCGAACTCTTTCCAGTATGAGGTGCTATTACTCGCGATTGCCAAGGTATAATGCTTTCCAAGGGCTTGGAGGTCGGACTGAATTGTACTGTAGCCCCCAATGTCGGTGGAGTGGACAAGGTCACTAGAGAGAAATTAGTATTTCTCGGTTTAATATAGAAACAAAAGGGACTGACCTAGTCTGCAAGATACTCTTCACAAAGGAGCCGTAGTATTCGTTCGAAGCGAGCGATTTTTTGAGATCGAGGGAATCGGTGGGAGTTGTCAGGCCAAATAGAGTGTTAAAAATGAGGTTTCGCGGTACATCTTATGGGTTCAAGTTAGCTTCCGTTAATTTATCTAGGTATTTTAGGTTTCTTACTATTTAAACTTAAGTAGCCAAGAAGTCCTAATAATTGCTGGGTTGGGGAGCGAGAGTAGTAACTTAGGGCAATGACATCGTCGGTCTAAAAGCTGTTAGTAGGTGTGTTTGCGTGGGGTTAAGTACCATTTACTCACTTTCAAACCGGGCTTAAGAGAATTCATCCCAGCTAGTAAATGCACCCTCAAGATCATATCGAACCCTTCTTGGAATGAGTGAACAACAGTAACACTTGAATTGCCAATTAGGATGACCGCTTCATCAAACTCAGATATCGGAAGGTCGCTAGCGGAACTAGACGTGCGTATCTGCTCGAAAGCCTTTACGAATGACAATCTTAACTGCAAAACCTGTGCGTTCGGCTGAACCATTCCTTGTGAGGCTTCATCGAATCTCTGAGCAACAGCTTTCAATTGTCTTAAGAACGCCATTCCGTTTTCCGATTGAGGCATCGGTACTCGCAAGCTTTTCCACAACCTCGTCCACGAGAATCCGGATCCAAGACCATACTCCCTAATCAAACTTTGTATCGAAAGTTGTATTTGATGCATCGTAGCGTCCGGCCACATTCCTGAAATGGCATTCAAGAAAGCTTGTATCCTGTCAGAGGAAGCCTGGAACACTAGCCCGTCAAGTTCGCGGCCTTCGAGTATGAACCCTAAGAAAAGCAGCATTTCAGAGAACGGCAAGAGATTCATTCGATTAACGTTCGAGACCAGGCCGTCAAGACCCATTTGACTAAGCCATGACCAAATCGTGTGATTCAGGTTTGACAGGAATTCCAATAGGGCAAGACGAGCTTCTTTGTCAATATTATCAGGTTGTCCGTCTTTAGCATCGTTTGCACTAGTTGTCGTTCGGAGCCGCCGCTGATTCTTCAATATATCAATGATTTTAACTAACTGAGCTTGGCTCCTGGCGGAAGAAAGTGCAACTTCATAGAGGTCACTTAGGAGAACAGCGATATTCTGCGAATTTTCTTGACCGAAGTTTGTTCCCAAGATGTGAATATTTGAAAGTGCATGGAGTGACTATTACTATAGTGTTAGTGATTCCCATATACATAAATTTCGTTATGGAGTTTACCCACCTCGTTTTCAACGAATTCGCTGTCGAGACCAAGCTTCGTGCAAAGTTGCGTTTTGAATTCGAGTAAGAGCCTCCCTACAGACTGATCCTTGACTTCTTGGAACGTAGCAACTGCCTTGTCAGTGGCCTCTATTAGAGAGGAATTAGACTTAGGTAGATTCTGCTTTAGCCATGGGAATACCGCAGGAGCCAAACGGGTTGGCGCTTCCTCGAAAATTTGGTATAGCCAAGTGCCAAAATGACTAACATCGGTACCAAGCGCGTGTCGAACCAAATAGTCGATTCTCGCAAATGTCCTCGCTGCAGATTGGTCGACCAAATTCAACATCTTCGACTGGCTCAAATTCCAATCATCGACATTCTCTTCCTGAGATGGAACAAAAATTTCGATCGAACGATTACGCATAGCTCTTGAAAGTTCACCATTTCGAGGATCCATAGTCAAGAAAAGTCTAAAGTCCGGATGAGGAATAATAACTCGACCTCCACCATCAGCAGAAGTGTGTTCATGGAGGAATAGAGCTCCTTTGGTCTCGAGTAAGGAGTTGATACGATCGAGAACGGATGGGTTGCAAAGATTTGCATTGTCCAGTATCACCCAGTGTCCGTTTTCAACTGCACGAACTAGAGCGCCATCGTACCAAGCAAATGATACGCTATTTTTTTGATCCTTCTCGGAAACCACTGCAGCAAGAGTTTGAAGATATTGTTGAATGTTCGTAATGCGGTCACCCGGGCACGACACGAGGGATTCTAAAGTGATCTGTATCATGCTGGTAATTATCTCCAGACTTTGGTAGGTTGGCTCCCACCGATGCAGGATATCTGCCAATGCCAGCGCTGCTTGGGGAACCTCGATTCCCTTGAGACTGCATTCAACGATGACTGTTTCCAAGTCGGCGTGGAGTTGCTGTACCACAGTCCTCGCCAGTCTAAAGGGATCCTCTTGTTCATAGCCACCGATAACGTCTGACGTCTCAGTATCGTTATTAAGTGGAATGACCTCAAGGTGCGCCCCCACTGATTTTGCCAAAACTTCCACCATGCTAGATTTTCCTGACCCGGGTGCGCCAACCAAGAGGCAAGGCCAACGGTTGTTGATCCCATTCAGAATAGTTTCCAAGATGGGAAGCTGATGCGGTAAAAATTCAACTCCATCAATTTTCTGAGAGTTTCTAGTCTTCTTTCTCTGGGCCAGTGCATTCCCGACTTGAAGGTTACCCGGAGAAAGCCTCAGGAATCCAGCTTGCACATTGACATCCAATTCAGACCCAAAGACCTTCTTGAATATGGTGTTGACTTTGGCTACATCGTCCTCACTTCGGAACCTATGACTGACGATAGCTCTGAAATATTGTTCGAGTGTCTTTCTTGCAGGTAATGGCGTTTGGCGCGCAGTGATCTCAAGCCATCGCAAGGTATCACGTAGATTGAACTCCCACGGTGCGCCGGATACCCCAAATGATTTGTCCTGCATAAGACCTTTGGACAACTGGCTCGAGAACTCAACAATCCTGGCATAATCATCAGATTCGAAATGCGGGAAAGTATGCTGTGAAATGGCTAGCAAGTCGTCCTGTTGAAGACTGCGGATATAGACCACAGTGAATCGGTTGACAAAGGACGCTGGCAAACCCTTTCGCCCGTTTCCTTGATAGTGAGGGTTCTGCGCCGCGAAAAGTCTGAAATTGGGGTGGCAGTGGAAAGTCTTCCCTAATTCCGGGATATAGACGGTTTTCCGGTGATCAAGACAAGAATTTAGACCTTCTAAAACGGACTGAGACGCCAAGTTCATTTCGTCGAGAAGAACCCATTGCCCAGTTTGCATGGCTTGTAGGAAAGGTGCTTCCCTGAACACGAACGTTCCGACAGCACCGTTTTCAGCGGGGACATCACTTCCAAACAAATCCATCATGTCAGTCTCCTCGGAAAGATTGATCCTAACGAGAGGAATACCGACAACTGCTGCCAGGGCCGTGATCAAACTTGTCTTGCCGACACCAGGTGCGCCCTCGAGGAGGATAGGCTTGGAGAGCTGCATAGCTCGCATGACACGCATCGCGTTCAAACTGGTCGTCGATGCATTGAAATCAAAAGGAACTTTGCCCATGTCCGAAATTGTCCGTGGAAGTGCAAAATCGCCGACCTGGAAAACCTCTTGTGAGACTTGAACGTTTGTTTCTTCAAGGGAAGTCAAGCCAAAAGTTTTCCCAAGAAGGCCAGAAAGATGGGAGACACATTTTTGCCTTTCGAGTTCGACCTGTTCCAGTGGTACAGATAGAAGCGCTGCGGGATTGGATCCGAGAGTGTCGACGTAGACCATGAGAGCACCCTGGAATACAACTGTCAAAGGTTCACCCTCGACCTTGTTGCAGAATTGGATCCAGCTGATGATGTCTCTGATAGATACTGATCCGTCCTTTCCTACTCGGAAAGTTTGGTTAAACCAAAAGCCAAACTTCACCATTGCAGGCGCGTATTCTTTATATGCTGGAACCAGCTTGGTTGCAGTAATCTGCAAGACGTCGTCAAAATCATACATGGGGGGGACCCAAATCTCAGTGAAACGATTCCGCAAAGCAGGAGACAGTTCTTTCTTGCCGTAGTCGCCACCGGGGTTCATGGTAGCGAAGAATTGGAACTCTGGATGAGCGGTGATTTTCGCATCTTTATATCCTTTCTCCGCCAAGAAGATTTCTCGCTCAGGTTCAAGAACACTGTTGAGCCTTTCCAGGACACTGTCTTCTGCTAGAGATATTTCATCAAGGAGGAAGAGATCGCCTTTCCTCATTGCACCGACCAAGCTTCCATCTACCCATTCAAAGAGTTGACTTGCCTGTGCACGGATATCATGGATATGATTGATAATGTCTTGGGGTATGTCTCGTTTAACTTCGGGTTGTATGTTGTCGTAGGCTCGAATCAGCCCTTTCAGATCATCTCGGTTCTGGTCGGGAAAATATGTAGAAAATAACTGCTGCAAGCTCTGTAGCAACTGCTGTGTAACTTCTGCTCGATTTCTCAAAGGCCGGTAAGCACCAATGATATCACCAGTCTCAGTATTCATATGAGCATTGACAATCTCAAGATTTTTCTGGAGAGCGAGTGCTAGTAGCTGGCAGACAGTTGTCTTTCCGCAGCCAGTTTCACCCACAAGGAGAACGGGCTCATTCTTCACAATTGCCCGTTCAAGCAATACGTATAGTCGAGCCATTGCTTTTGTCCAAACTACGCCGTCACCTTGGCCGCCAAAGTCGGGAGGTGGCCTGCTATACAAAACCTCGTCTGAGATCTGAACTCGCAGCTTGTTTTCAATCACCTTCTTAACGGCCAACTTCTCATCCTGATTCCTCACACGCTCAACAAGGAGCATGTAACCATTCTGAGCAAGCTCCTCATTCGTAACGGCATCTCTGTTGGCCCATCTGAACAAATCTCTTAGGGTCGCAAAACTTTGCTTCTGTTCGAAAAGACGGGACGACTGGCGGAGAACTGAGAGCTCGTTGTATACGGAGACGATCCTGGCTGCGAATGAAGGTGCAATTTGTGTTCTCTGTTGTAGAATATCCTGCAACTCATTTTGCGGGATATCGTCAAAGTGCAATTCGATGAATCGATTCCGGAAAGCTTTTGAGAGAGCTTTACGTCCCGCGTACAATCCAGGCGGATTCTGCGTAGCGAAGAGCATAAAGTCTTTATGAGGCCGCACAACTTCCTGCGTTTCTGGTATCAAGATTTCTCGATTATCGTCAAGCAAACGATTTAGAGCTTCAAGAACGTCGGTAGGCGCGAGATTCAACTCGTCTAGAATTACCCAACATCCCGTTCGCATTGCTTGAATGAGTGCTCCTTCCTGAAATTTGAGAGAGCCAGAGGCATCGGAGACATATGAGCCAAGATATTCTTGCAAGTCAGTATGCTCGTGATTGTTTATCCGTACAAACTTATGGCCAGTCCTGTTGGCTAAGAACTTGATCATGCTTGTTTTACCGCTTGACGTCGGTCCCTGAATAAGAACAGGATACTTTCGAGTAGCAGCTGCGCGAACAAGGTTGAGAAGGTTTCGTTCGACATATGGCGTAATAATATAGTCTGGTTGTTCCTGGACCTCTGCAGGGCCCTTCAACATCCAGTAATGTTTAAATTGCGTATACTCTCCATGGGCCGGCATCCTCGGCACTTGTTTCAGAAGACTTCTTGCATTTGCATGATCTGAGAGCAGCCTCTGCTCAACAAGGCGGTGGAGAAGATTCTCGGATTCAGTTGCCAGGCAAGTTAGAAATGCCATACAGAACCCTTCGTAGAGGGATCTTAGGATGCCGTAAACGGGCGCAATCTCAACCACGTACGCCAATGTACGAGCAAGGGTACGGATACTATAGACTGGCTTTTGACCAGCTCCGTCTACCAGTCGATTTTGCTCCACCATAGTGCGAATGTCGAGATACAAGTCAGTTGTCTTTGACAGAAGCTGCTCAACACCTACGCAGTGGCTTTCCAAGTAGGCTTTGACAATTGCAAGAACATTTGCCCGTTCGCTATCTGGGTTCGGAACGTAAAACTCGGTGAATCTCGATCTGATGCCTTGTGGTAGGTCCCGTTTCCCAACGTCGGTTGCTGGATTCATACAGCCAAAAATGCGGAAATCCGGGTGGGCGTATATCCTTTCGACGCCTCCTTTCTCGAGCAGCAGCATAGATCGAGATCCTGCATCGTTCATAAGATCCGCAATCGATTCCAAGGTTTCTGGGGCAGCCAAGTTCAACTCATCCAACAAGACCCATTCGCCATTACGGACTGCTTTGACAAGTAGACCCTCGACAAAGTTGAATATAGCTTGCTGCGGCGAACTCTTCAATTGTGCATCGAACGATGAAACTCGTGTGACAAACGCCTCCCATTCCGCCACGATCGATGTGTGGCTCCCAATTTCCAACTTTCTACGTTTCCTAGGGCTCAAGAGGCCGTCTTCTGGATCTTCATCCGCCGATGAGGCGGCCAAGTGCTTCTTGGCCATCTCGATTGCCTTCAGCCAAAACCGAACAGCTTTCTTCCACTGTTTGTGTAGGACAGCTTGATCGAACTGGTCAAGGAACGCCAAATTTTTCTTCGAAGGAAATGTTCTCCGAAACAAAGAATCGAAACTTGTCGCCATCTCCATTCCAATTCGTGATAAATCCATCGGCTGAAATCCACCCATCAAATCACTGCTCTCCGTTTGCTGCGAGAAATTGTGAACCGTTAACTTGACGTTCAACAAGTTGGCAAGATGCTGCACGGCCGTCGTTTTTCCGGTTCCCGTTTCTCCAACTAAAAGCACCGGTTCTGCAGTGTTGATACATATAGACACCCGTTCGAGAAGACGTAAGGCGTATCTATGCATTGCATATGGCATGCTTTGTGGTTTTCCTTTTCGATAGTAATCGCCTTTTGCCTGGGGGTTCTTCGAAACCCTCGATCTTCCAATCAAAATTTGATTTGGGTCGTCCTGGTACGTTGGCAAGTAACCGTCTGTAAGATAGGCTTCACGGGTTAGATCCAGATTAATTCCATGAGCTACGCAGCGGCTGATAATTTTCTCTTGTTTGCTATCAGAATATTGCCCGGCAAAGCAATCCATAGCTTCGACAAATATCATATCTAGCAGATATTCAGATACTACCCCAGATCTTGAGTCCGCAGGTCGCAACTGCAAGTGTAAGTCGATGCGATTGCACCAGTTGAGTAGTTCTCTTAGCCCAATTTGTCGAAGAGACGGGCCCCGGAATAGCCTATCTCGCGTGGGCGATGATTGTATAGTTCGTACAGAATCATATACTTTCACAAGGCTCGTCGAGAAGGGAGATAATGAGGGGTAACGGGCATTAATAAAGGCGATAATCTCGTCTTGGGAAGGCTGTTGGATTGTCACACGACGCCACAATCTGATACCAACGGTACTTAAATTGGGTGGAAGCGAATCAGCGCCATCTCGTAGGCCGTCAAAAGTACGAACGGTGGCTATGAGTCGGAAATTCGAAGGAGCGACAATTGTTTCCGCTCGATTCGGTATGAACAAGGTTCTACGCTGCATGAGGGGGATAAGAAGACTGAGAACTTCATTGGGCGCTTGATCTAGATCTTCTATCAAAATCCATCGGCCTTCTCTGACAGCGGTAGTCAAAACACCGGGTTTCCATTTGAAAGTGCCTGGCGGTTCTGATGAAACATATGTTCCCAATAGCAGTTTTGTATCCGTCTGCTTGCCCAAATGTATGGATATCAAAGACTTTGAATTTCCAAGCAATTTTGCAATGTGGTGAACGTAATGTGTCTTGCCGCAGCCTTGTCTACCTTGGATCAGGATTGGGTCACCCGTGCGAACAGCAGTTGCCAGCTCGCTTAGATTCTGCAATGCAGATAATGTTTCGACATGGCCTTCCGGATTCCGCTCGCTTTCTGGTAGACGAAGGAATTGTATTCCAGCTACGGAAACAATCGAGGGCGAAGCATCGGTTGTAGTAATAACCCTCCCATGAGTATTATTCGCAGTGGATTGATCTCTAGCTGATTTTAGGGTCGATTGCAGTATATCTAAGCGGCGTGCTTCGTCGGTCCTAAAAGTTACAAGTATTGAGGATTAGAAAAATTCAACATAACTATCTTATAAATAAGATGTTCTTACCAAAAATCCCTAAAGTCTACTGAAACTTCGTCTACCACACCGACGATGGGCTCTGTTCCACAATGCTTAACCAATAGTTCTTCAAACGCACTATCCGCAATGTTGAGATAGAGAACAGCAATCTGAAGACTTAAATATCTAACAACGACGGAAGGATGCTCAAGTAACGACCATGTATGCTCGAGACGCGCTAAAGGTGAAAAAAGCGAAAAGTTGAATTTCAAGAGCCTTAACAGTGCCAACAGAATCGTCTGGATGGATTCAACAGACAGGTCCTGAAGATTTTCGGTGAATACATGCGGCAGTGATGACGTTTGGTCCTGATATAGCAGGGAGAAGGCTCTGGCTCCATCACCTAGAAGATAATGTTCGGCGTACGGGACTAGATACGGGGCGGCCGGCAAGAGTTTGGCGAGTCCTGCAGCGAATTCTTGAGGAGTTGTAAAGCTAGTCCATCTTGATAAGATATCCGGAAATATGGGTTCGAATGAGGTAAATACAAGAGAAGTGAGGCGATAATTGAGGGCAATACGTGATAGAGTGTCGAGATAGACCTGGTTGTTTTCGTTCTGCAGGTTGAGAAGAAGTTCTGGTGGTATAATCTGTCGGAGCGACGTAGATTCGGCGAGAGAATGATCGCCCAAAGCCGTAGACCACATTGTCGAAGAGTTAAACGGTAGTCTCGACCGTTACTCTGATTATTATGGATTGCTACTATCAGGATTTTGTCATTTTGCGACAAAATGGGTGTCGAAGCGGTTGTTTGTGGAGAGGAGTCGAACGATATTGTAAGTTCTTGCACGCACTGCTTAAAAAAAAAGTTTTTGGAGATGCGACAGACTGCCAAGACATCGAATCCACGCTAGCGGCCCAGGGCCCTGACAGATCTTCCGGGATCGGGGCTTATCGATAACACACCGGGCGCATACTCGCAACGATCCCCGGACGTCAACTCAAATGCAGCTTGTAATGGCTAGCTAAAAGCCAT
Source organism: Arthrobotrys megalospora (assembly GCA_036971655.1). Taxonomy (NCBI): domain Eukaryota; kingdom Fungi; phylum Ascomycota; class Orbiliomycetes; order Orbiliales; family Orbiliaceae; genus Arthrobotrys; species Arthrobotrys megalospora. Next base: position 1,529,044 of record JAVHJN010000013.1, read on the forward strand.
GTAGTATTGGATATCAGGAACTCAAAGCTATTAATATTTCTCCCCGTCGTATTTTTATTCGTGCCCGTCTAGACTATATTCGTGTAAGGATTAATTTCCACGTGTATTTATATTTACAGTAGTAGTGCAGGACTATACAAACCATAGCAATTCAATATAGTCTATCTACGTAGTCCCTGTTTTCCCGGGCGTTTCTTTAAAAAGGTTATTCAAAACCTTTTAATTGAGCATCGATATCAAGTTGTTAATAGGAGCTAGATTCAACGAGTGCGGCTTTACCAGATTTATGCACCAAAGCAAGAACATTGTGTCGGAAATCAGAGCTATCGGGCCGATAATCAGGAGGGAGCCAGAGGCAGTTTTGGTCATCACAAGTTATCCAATCGCCTCCGACACAAAAAGTGCGCAGAGAGCGGGATTTAAGAACCAATTCACCAGCTGGGTCGGATTGGATACGCAGTAATCCCCGATCAGTTTGAAGGTATTGGTTGTCTAGAGAGAACCCCACTCTAGGAACGTTGCTATCCTTGAAAACCTGCAAAACCGTTCCTGTGACTGTGTTCCGGACCCAAACTGTATTTTCAGAGTACCCCGATGCTACCATTCGGCCATTTGATGAAATGGCTATAGCTCGAGGCTGGTTTACGAGACCAGCTATAGCTGTAGCTTCGATGATGTATTGATGACTTTGGAATATCCGCAGAGCCACGCCCGTCGTTGTATCCCAGAGCCGAATTGTTCCGTAATCCGACTCTGATACAAGTGTTTTGTCATTTGGCGAAAATGATATAGCACAAATATCCTGCGTATGGCCTTCGAGTATTCGCAAAAGCGAAGAAGTCGCTATATCCCAAATTCGAATCAAATTACGTCTACTTAACGTCTCGCCTGACGCTGTAGCTATCGTCTTGCTATTATACGAAAACGCTACAATATCTTTGCCGTTTCTACCGCCGCCAAATGTCAGCAAAGTTTTAGTGTTATTGGAGATGGATCAATTTCCGTTGTAAGAATTCCAGGCTGTTGAAGGTTGCAGATGTCGGCCCTTAGTCCCGTACTGTTGCATGAAAGTCGTCTGAGGCAAGAAACCGCTAGCTGTTGATGTGCTGTTTTCTTATCTACCCAGAATATCGGGTCATGACACCTCCCTTTGTCGAGGAGGAAATCGTGGAATGAGGGGTGTAGGAGACGGATTTGCGAATCTTGGTCCTTAGGGACATTGAGAACCGAGTGTAGGTGCCGTAGTCTTAGTCAGACTATCTCTTGATCTAAGTTCAAGAGTCCTGCTAGCGCAGCCGCGGAGAGCGGTTCAGAAAGAATAACAATAGATTTCTCTGTCTTCGTTCTCATTAGCCCCCCTAATCGAATGCTTCAATATTTGAATGTATATCGCGTCAAGTTCCTTGGTCGGAGAAACCGAAGGAATCTCATACTTCTCTGTCATCTTTGGCTCATTGGGAAGAAGGAAGACTTCGAGCAGCCCCTGAGGTGGCCATAGGCCCAATTGAGTCTTGATAAAACGACAGACCGTCGCGGCATAGATGAACAAGCCATCGGCCTTTTGAACGAGAGTAGCTATTTCCTCTTCCCCGGGCTAACCCGTAGTGAGACCCTCAGAGTCTTTGATAATCTCCCCGAAACGAGCTTTAAAAAACACCGTTATATCAAGGTCAACAATACCGCGTGAAACTTCATAAGGGCTAGATCACGATGAAAGATTCCTTCCATCTTACGAAATCCGAGACGGATTGGCGTTTCCGGTCTGCTGGTAGTGAATATTCGGATACTTTTCGACTCAGCGAAGAGGCGAAGTAATAGTTTGATATCGTCGTCTCCGTCACATTCATCTAGGGCATCGATCACAAGAACAGAAGGGGGAAAGGAGGAATTTGCATTTAGCTTCGAGAAGGGTGACAAGGTAAGTTGGTCCCACTGGGTCCTGAGAGATTGGCTAGCGACGTTCCGGTCACTCTGAACTGCCTCGCAAATATAGTTCCTTAGAGCTTTTGACCGGTTCGCAAGCTGAATAGCGATAGTGGTCACAAATTCACCAGCATGACTAAGATTGCCATCACCTCTGTTAAAGAAGAAGCTCGCTGCGAGTTGTCCCTTATCTTCAAGTTCCTCTGCGACCGAGCGAGCAATGGTCGACTTGCCAGTGCCTGCCATGCCATTCAGCCAGAAGATAAGCGGATCGTTTCGTTCTTCGCTCCACTCCTCCTTTGTAGCGTCTGGGAACGAGACCACTCCACTCCGTAATCTGCTTCCGAAGTTCAACTCTCGTACTGGTACGTACCTGGCAAGTATCGATCCTTGCGCTCCCAGAGCCGTGAGTTGTGCGCTGCGTCCTTAGCGTAAGGGAGGCTATCTAACAATCGGATTTGCTCTACGTACAGTCAGCTAAACTATTTCAACGCCCATAATATGTAGAGATGTTACATTGTGATCTCGAGGGCCCCGCGTTGCACGGCTGCGACCCGCGCTTGAACCTCATTATTGACGCAGAATGAAAGCACCACACGTGTACACACCTCTCGATTGTTCGAACACCTCTATTGCCTGTTTTTCCGCGGCTATCTCCCGCGCCGGAATTATGGACAGTAGCTCCTTTGCATACGCAGCAGCTGTAGCGGCGGCGTAAGGCTGCCATAGCTTGTTCTTGTGAGAATCTGCATAATTGCAGATCCCGCAGATGACAAGGCAGGGGAACTGGTCCATCAAGCCTGCTGCCTCCATCTCTACGCAAATAATTCCAAGCTCGTCTTGCAGCTTTTTTCGAGTGACAGTGTCTTTGACAACTAGGTTACCCGAGCCAATGGTGCCATAGTGAATCTCGGGCGATGTTGTATTGCGTGGTTCACGGCGTGAGACCCACTTTTGATCGCAGTTGTCGCAGTTATAGCCGCCCTGGTGTCCATATTCCTCTTCAAATAGCAGATCGTTCTCTGCACCCTGATAGGAGTATTTCCCTTCTTTTTCCATGAATGGATTATTTTTTAGCATGTCCGCTACATGCGTCGATATCTGGCTTCCCTGCCTCCTGTGCAGTGCTCGCAATTTATGGATATTCGCAGCGATGGCTCCTGGGGGCTTATTTAACATCCCCGTTCGCTCAAAGCACTGCCCTTGGTTCATTTTCCCCCGATCAAACTGTACAACCCCTCCAAACGTTGCCGTTGGTGT